>JAYEVD010000686.1:0-70408 GCA_036346405.1 Phyllostachys edulis
GGTAGGTCGCCTAATGTCTCCTTCTCCCCGTGGGTTGTGCGACTCAGAATTAGCATTGTCCATTGGAAATGTCTCAGAGGACTTAGCCGTGCAAGATACCTTCTAAGTGTGCTTAAAGGAAAGGCGGTCTCGACGTGTGGGTACAGTGGTACACCCCGCAGGATAAAACTATTCAATAGCCTCGCCCTAGGTTATGGACACGCCTGACACGCCTGTGAGAACTAGCCTACAACATTTAATTAAAACTTGACTTGGTTGGTATGAACGGGAGTTCATGTTATTGTTGTGGTGACTAATGGGTTAGTCACTTCTAGGTTGTTCATGTTGTTGTTATTATGTATTATCACGTTGTTATTTCAACAATTAAAAATGCTTTGCCAAATTGCCTTCAATCTATTATGTTATTGCAAATAAATGTTGCTTTATGTTAAATGAGACATACAACCTCCACTTACATAAAGCTTGCATGTAGCATATGTTATAGGCCTGTTATCTTACACGAAGTCTTATGGAGTACTTTATGTACTCATCTCACGCCGTGGTTGTGGCATTTTGTGGCTTTTTGTTGCAGAGGAGAGGGTGAGATCCTAGAGCCTCACTTTTGTCCTACGTGTTGCGCCTTCTTCGACGGCTAGCTTGGCGTCCGGCCAGATGCCTAGGGTTAAGGCACACCGATTGGCTTTTGTGTTATAGCCATCTTTATGGCACTTTTGCTTCACTGTTATCTCTTTAGAATTGTTGCTATTTGGCCTTAGGGCCCCTCTTTTGTAATAGCTATTCCATATTAATATTAACTTCTGGTTTGTTGCTTATGTACTATGTGTTGTATGGAATTGATACATTCTTTTGTTGTGAGGTATGTATACTGCATTCTGGGAAGTATACATCTCTCGAGACTGGTTTATTTGGTTGATAATACTAGGTCAATCGGATGACTAAGTATTATGAGCCTAATAAACCGGTGCTCACACAAAGACTGATGTCGTTCTTGGTACGTTTTTATTAATTCAAGACAAAGATCACCCTATTTGATTCCTGAGCATCACATTCCTTTGTTTCCAATAAATTTGTGGGAAAATATGGGTTACCTATCTCCTCTTTAGTTAACCCCATGATAGTCCACTTCGGCTCGTAAATGAGAACCATTTCTATGCCCAAATCTTACCCTTGAAATATCCGAGTTCTTTTCTAGCGGACTTGATAGTCCCGCAATCTCAAGGTCTAGATGTGATTCTTGGAATGGATCAAGCTAGCCAAGAATCAGGACGATAGATCGTGCTAATAGATCTATCACCCTCACCAATAAACAAGGAGAATCAAGAGAATTCAAACCCAAGTTATCAACCTGAGGAAGTTCCATCCCCGACTCATTTTGAAGGAAATAAAACTTGAAGACATACCGGTTGTGCAAGAATACCCAGATGTTTTTCCCGATGAGTTACTCCTAAGATGCCACCGGATAGGGACGTAATGTTCTTAATTGACTTAGTCCTGTGGACCGCCCAATCTCGGTTTAATTCTATAGAATGCCACCAATGAACTAGCAGAGTCAAGAAACAAATTGAAGAACTAAGGAGCAAAGGTTATATCCCACCAAGTTCATCACCTTGGGGAGCACCCGCATTATTTGTTAAGAAGAAGGACAATAGTATGCGAATGTGTGGATTACAGATCGCTTCAATGAGGTGACGATCAAGAACAAATATCCGCTACCTCAGATTGATGATTTGTTCGATCAATTGAAGGGAGCAAGCATCTTCTCAAGATCGATCTACAATCCGCTATCATCAACTAAAGATCCGCCGTAAGATATCCCAAAGACCGCGCCTTCACGCACCAGATATGGGTTGTATGAATTTACAAATCATGTCTTTCGGTTTGACAAACGCCTCGCATTTATGAATATGATGAACAAAGTGTTCATGGAATTCTTGGATAAGTTTGTGGTTATTTTCATCGATGACATTCTCATTTATTCAAAAGATGAAGAAGAACACGAGAAGCACCTAAGGATGATTTTGGAGAAACTCAGAGAACATCAAATTTTACGCCAAATTCAGCAAGAGCGAATTGCTAAAGCAAGTGGCCTTCCTTGGTCATATCGTGTCAATAGGAGGAGTTGTCAGAGACCCACCAAGGTTGAAGCCGTTATGGATTGGAAGCAACCAAAGTCTATCACGTAAGTAAGGAGTTTCCTTTGACTAGCCGGCTATTACAAGCAGTTCATTGAAGGATTCTCCAAGACAAAGAAGGCCTATGACACAACTTCAAGAAGGAAAAGAAGTTTGAATGGACGGATGCTCGCGAGAAGAGTTTCCAGAGTCAAGAAGAGTTTAGTTTGCACTGTGCTAGTATTACCCGATATTCATAGGGACTTTGAAATCTTCTACGACGCATCTCGACAAGGTCTTGATGTGTCCTCGATGCAGAAGGCAAAGTCGCGGGCTTATGCATCCCGCCGCTTGAGGCCACACGAGGAAATTACCCAACTCATGATCTCGAAAGTTAGCAAAGAATTGTGCATGCTCAAGATCTCGCGGCATTACCTCATTGGTAACCGCTAGAGATTTTCACGATCATAAGAGTCTCAAATATATCTTCACCCAAATGTAACTCAACCTCCGACAAAGAAGATGGTTAGAGTTGATAAAGGATTACGACCTTAGAATCCATTATCATCCCGCAAAGTTAACGTGGTTGCAGATGCCTTAAGCGTAAAGGCGACAGTAACACCACTTTGGTTCGTAAAAATCAACCGAATTGTACAAAGAGTCAAGCACCTAAACCCGAGATTGTCAAACAAGGGTGTGTCAATGCTTTGGAAGTACAACCCACTCTTCGTAACCAGATCAGAGAAAAACAAATAGAAGACGAAGACATCAAGGAGATCAAGAAGAATATGAGAAGAGGCAAAGCCCCGTGGATTTGCCGAAGATGAACAAGGAACAAGTGTGGTTTGGAGACCGTGATCGTGTACCTAATCAACAGAATTAAAACAATGATTCTCAAGGAAGCTCATGAATCGCCTTACTCCATACATCCCGAAGCACGTAAGATGTACCAGATCTCAAGGAAAAATATTGGTGGGTCAAGATGAAGCGTGAAATTGCAGAGTTTGTAGCATGTCGTGACATTTGTCACGAAGTCAAGGCAGAGCATCAAAGACCGCCGGTTTGTTACAACCATTACCAATTCCGAATGGAAATGGGAAGAAATTGGTATGGACTTTATCACCGGACTTCCTAGAACCCAATCGTGGTGTGATTCCATTTGGGTGATAATTGATCGGTTAACCAAGGTAGCTCACTTTATTCCCACCAAGACCACCTACCAAAGTAGCAAACTAGCGTAATTGTATATAGCCAAGATTGTCCGCTCACACGGGTACCTAAGAAAATCAGATCCCACCGAGGTTCCCGCTTCACTTCCTGCTCGAAAAGCTTGCACGAAGCCTTGGGCACCAGACTAACTTCAAAGACCGCTACCATCCACAAACAGATGGACGTATGTAACGCCAACCAAATTCGAAGACATGCTTCGAGCTCATGCCATAGATTATGGAAAAGTTGGGACAAGAATCTACCCTATGCACTCGCACAACAATAGTTACCAAGCCGGTTGGCAGATGTCTCCATTCAAGCCTTATACGGCAGAAAATGCATGACTCCACTCCTCTGGGATCAAGTAGGAGAGCATAAGCTCTTTGGACCGAGTTGATCAAAGAAGCCGAAAACAAGGTAAAACGACACGAACGTCTGAAAGTGGCTCAATCCCAACGTAAGAGTTATAGGCCGATAACCGCTGAGAGAGTTAACCTTGAAATAGGGGACTTTGTTTATCTCAGAGTTACTCCACTCAAAGGAGTAAGAAGATTTTGACAAAGGGAAAACTTGCACCTAGATTTGTGGGACCTACAAGATTTTGGCCAAGAGAGGTGAAGTTGCATATAAGCTTGAACTTCCAACCTCCTTGTCGGCAATTACCCACGCCTTCCACGCCTATCAACTTAAGAAGTGTCTCCGAGTGCCACAGAAGAAACACCCTTGAGGACATTGACCTTCAGAAGACCTCACGACGCGGGAATGTACCCAATCAAGATTCTCGATGCGGCGTAACTAATCACCGTATAAAGTCATCCGCCATGCAAGGTCCAAGGAGCAATCATTCTAAGAAGAAGCCACCGAGCGAGAAGAAGATTTGAAAGCCGAGTATCCCCACCTTTTGTTAGCTAAGTCCAATCTCTTGGTCGAGATTCCCTTTAAGGGGGTAGGTTTGTAATGTATTTCAAATTTTCAAAATTCAGAGAAATTTAAAACCTATTTATTTTTGTGGATTTTCCGAGTTTTAAAAGCTTTTCCTTAATTATTTTAAAGCTAAAACAAAATTAATTGCAAAAACTCTTACCAAGTTTAAATTGAAATTATTTTATTTAAGTCCAAAATAACTCTAGGAATTTCGTGAATTTTCCTAGAATTTTGGACTCATTTTGCTATTTTCTAAAACCAATCGAATTGTCTCAATTAAATCAAATAAGAAATCAAAAGAAATTCCAAACAGTCTCTGGGCCAAAACTCGCCTGCCCAACTCTCTTCTCTCCACTGCCCAAACCAAATTTCAAGACTACACAAAGACTACGCCAAATCATGGCCCTGATCCTAATCCAACGCCTTGACACCACCCTTCCTTTCTCGTTGCCGACGCCGACAGTGGGCCCGCCGAAGGCTCTCCTTCCTTTCCTTCTTCAACCTCGCCTTTCCTTTCTCCCCATCTGTCCGCCATGGCCGGTTTCAAAACCTTCAAACGCGTCCAATTCGCCAAGATCTCCGTGATTGGCGCGCACATTTAAACCCTGATCTCCTCCGCCCGACACGGCCTCCTTTCCATCTTCGTGCCTCAATCCCCTTTTTCGCCGCCTGTCAAGACGCGACCTTCTTGTTTCCACGCAGCCCGCCACGCCTCGCCCTCTAAATAAATAGGTGCGCTTTCTCCACCGCAAGACAACGCCATCACCGTAGCCCTCCTCCTCCTTCTAGCTCATGATTTGAAGTTTTGCTCGGCACGAAGCTGTTTTTCCCGATTCCGCGCCCGCCGTCCCTCCGCCTCTTCATCTACACCAAAGAAGACCACCTCGACGCTGGGCCGAGCACCCATCCACGCCGCCGAGGACCACGGAACACCCACTTCGACGACGACGTCGCATTTCGCCGCCAAAGCTCGCCGACGACATTCCGCCTCGCCTCGCTCAGATCTAAGGTAGCCACTAGGTTCGCCGTCTCGCCCTCTCGCTGATACCACTCCACAAGATCTCGCCAAGAACAGAGAACGCCGGCGAGCACTCACGAAAGCGCCGAAGCTGAGCCGTGGGTTTCGCCCACGAGCGCCAAATACGACGCCACTCACCTGGTCCAACGTGGCGGCCCTCGTGGCAGCCACACCGGCCACACACCACCTCCCCAAGCCAATCACCACATAGACTTGGTCCATGTAAGCCGCGGTCTATGACACGTGGGGCCCGCAGACGTCAGGAATTATTTTAATTCCTTTAAATCCCGAAAATCTCGTGGCTGACGTCATCTTGCACAATAATTGAATTTCCTTTAGAAAACAATTCAGAAATTGTTTAAATAATGATTTAGGTTTAAATTTTGTAAAATTCATAACTTCCACATCCAATCTCCAAATTGGGTGTTCCAAATTTCTAAATTCATGTAAAATCATTATCTAGCCAACTAAACCAAAATTATTTAATTTGAAGCTATTTTGAATCTGTATTTAATTTTAGAAATTCTTTTAAATATCAAATCTAGGCTAAAACTTGTAAAATTCATATCTTTTGAACCTCAACTTCAAATTGAGTGATTCAAATTGCTAAAATCTTATAAAATTATTATCTAGATAAATAAAATAAAATTTATTTCATTTGGAGTTAGTTTGATTTGTCTTTTGGATTTATTTGAATTTCATTTGAACTTGTCGTGATTTTCGCCAGATAGACTTTGACGATTCCTGAGAGGTAGATCCTTCAGAGGAGTTAGAGTTTCAGACTTCAACGAAGGCAAGTTATACCCTTGACCATATTGCCCCAGTATTTTAAAGTTATTTAATTCAGTTTTTAAATTATTATTGCATGCATATTTTTAGTCAATTATTTTAATGCCCTGCTTTTAAGGCTTAGTTATTCCAATTGTTATTGTATGGCCAATCTTGAATATTGAAATGTCATTCCTTTGTCACCATAGATAAATTGGTTTGGAAATTATTCATGCTTAGCAAATGCTTAGACCATGATTTTGATTTTGGGAGGATTTAGCCAAATCCTTACAAAATTGGTTTAAACTTAAAACTATGGTATTGTTTTACCATAGAGAATTTGTAAAGGTGGTTTCTACTAAAATAAAATTAAAATGGTTTGGACTTGGGCGAAACGGATGAATTGTGGGTGCAGGTTTATGCACGGGTTTAATCTGGTTAAGATTAAAAACCCAAGGTTTGATTTTGAAAGACGCCCAAGTCGATTAAGGACCGGTCTTTGAGCGTATTTTGCTACGCCTTACCGTACCACCAAATGTCTTGTATGGGAAAGACCTGGCTTATTAATTTGGGATACCTCATAGATATTTGTGCCGTGTTGTATGTGTGTGTGACGACCCACCCTGTGATGTACCGCAAGAGGTCCGGGAGGACCATTTTTTTTTGCGCTGCGAAGTCACCACGGAAGGATGTGGTAGCACCGCATGAAGCTTTACCGAGGAGGTCTGCCAGACCTTCCAGAGGTCTTATGACCTCCTGGGAGGTCTTGGTCTCGCCATCGACCTCCCAGAGGTCTTGAGGACCTCCCGGAGGTCGTGGCCGCCACCGCCTTAGAGCACCTCCAGCACATCACCAAGAGAGGTCCGCAGACCTCCCAGCTAAGTCCGTGAGACCTCCCGTGGTCCCCGCCTGCTGCATCCGAGCTAGTCCTGTGACAATTAGAGCTAGCTCGCACAAGAACACAAGCCAATACCACAACCACGAGGTCAAACAAAGATGAAGGCATAAATAGAACTTATATAATAGGACCTTATGGTCAAGCTTGTTAACAAGAGGTCTCGCCATCGAGGGCTTACAAAACCAACGAGGACTTACAATCAAGCATAAGGAGCTCTAGGGCTCAAACACCAAAACATGCGTAAGCCATCCAACAAGCACCACAAAGTCGTCGGGTGGAGGACGCCCTAGGCATCTTAGTCGTCAAGAACTCCTCCTCAAGAGGTCTCAGACCGCCTCAAGACTTGGTCATCCTCATAATCATGGACACAAGGCTTAAGCCATGAGTACTTGGAATGTACTCAAAGAAGTCACAGAGAGCAAAGATGCAATAATATTCATGCAAGGACTTACCAATGGAGAGTCAGTATGGTTAGTTTGCGTAAAGCCAAGTTTGACAATAATAGCAATAATAGATTGAAAGGCAAAGAAGGTAAAACCATAATACATAATACTTTTGATGTTTTAATAAAAGGTGGAGTGAGCACCAACTCACGGCCACAACCAAAATTGGGGAGGTCTGATCACACCAAGGGCCGTGTCCTCACCCAAAACCCACTCTGAACACCCATTCCAGAGGTCCCAACCAACCCCGACCACTACCCGAGCCAACCTTGACCCTCTGGAGCCGCTAATTGAGCACATCTTGAACCTTACTAGGGTTGACAGACACTTCTTTTGACAAAATATGCCCCAAAAAGACCACTTTTTAGCCAAAACTCACACTTACTAAATTTGGCAAAGAGTCGATGAGCTCTCACTTTTCCAAAACCGAAAAGAGATGGCTTGTATGTCTCTTCTTCACTCTTGGAGTACACTAGAATGTCGCCAATAAAGACAATGACAAACTTGTCTAGGTACTCCATGAACACTCTGGTTCATCAAATTCATGAAATAGGCAGGGCATTGGTCAGCCCAAAAGACATGATGATGAATTCAAATAACCCATACCTAGTTGAAAAGTCTGTCTTAGGATGTCTTCCTCATGTAATTTTGAGTTGGTGGTATCCTCGCTCAAATCTATCTTGAAAACACAAGAGCCCCTTCAATTGATCAAATAAATCATCAATTATTGGCAAAGGATACTTGTTCTTGATGGTGACATCATTGAGAGCTCAGAGTCCACACACATCCTCCGAGTGCCATCCTTTTAGGCACAAAATCACCGGGCTCCCCAAGGTGAGGAGCTAGGTCTAATAAAACCCTTGCTCGCAAGTCTTCCAACCGCTTCAACTCCACATGATCATCAACATGCAATCAGAGGGCCTTTGGAGATGGGGAGGTCCTCGGGACAAGGTTTATGACAAACTCAAGGTCTCTGTCTGGGGCATTCCCTGGAGCTCATCAGGAACACATCCACAAATTCTTAACAACAGGACATCCTCCAAAACTTGAACTTGAGCACTACAAGATAGGGCTCCTTGGAGTTTCTCCGAGGTGGCCGAAAACTTCACAAAGGGCACCACTAGGGCTGGTCAAAGAGATACTTTTGTCACTACAATCCAACATGGCATGGTGGTTAGCTAGCCACCCATGCCCAAAATCACATCTAGGGACCTCGTGTCCAAAAGGATAAGGTTGGCTAGAAATTCTACTCCTTCTATGACCATTTTCACTTGTGGACAACCCCGTTCGTGCTTAGTTCTCGAGTCGGGATTGAACCAACAAGGTAGACTTAAGAGCAACAACTCAAACCGGTGCTTTGCAAAGAAAACTCCGAGAAATAAACGAATGGGAAGCTCCAGAGTCAAATAAAACGCACTGCATCGAATTTACTAGGAACATACCTAGTACCACGCCCGAGGAGGTCTCAGGCTTCTTCCACCGCCACATGGTTCACACGGCCCTTCCAAAAGTTTGAGAGGTTCTCGCTTGAGGAGGTCCCATGACCGAGGGGTCTTGGCCGAGGGAGGTCCTCAAGTAGAGGTCTTGGTGGTTGGCTCTGCTTTTAGTGGGCATTGATTAGCAAAATGCCCCACTTGGTGACACTTGAAGGTGTGATCCCAACCGCATGGAGGTCGCTAGTTGTCTTGGTGCTGCCAAGGATGCGGCGCCGAGCAGGGACAATGGGTGGGAAGTCTTGGCAGAGGTCCTGGAGGTCCAGGAGGTCCTTGGCGCTTGTTGGTAATCGCACAAAAGCTTTGTGGCGCTGGGAGGTCTTTGTCGAGCACCGAGGGTGGCACCTTTCTCTTGTAGGACTCAGAGAGTTCTTCGATTCCTCAATGAGCATTGCCTTGTTCACCATATGCCGAAATCGTGATAATCGCTGCTCACAACTTGAACTTTTAAGCCGATGGAGGCTCGCTAAAGCGCTTCGCCACAAGATCATCCAGAGCCACATCTTCGCGAGCATAACGCGACAATTGAGTGAACTTAGTGAGATACTCACTTCATCGACATGTCCGCCTTGCTTGAGCTCTCTAAACTCTTCCTTTTTCATCTCTACCTTCCCATCGTGGACATGGGAGTGGCGAAAAGTCAGCAGAGAACTCGCCCAAGTGATCCTCTGGGGTCAAGATGTGAGGCACAAAATGTGTCCCACCACTTAGTCAGCAGTGTCCTTCCAGCTTGATGCGAGGCAAACAAAACCTTCTCCTCGTCTTCACAACAGCAATATCCAAATTTCTTGTCTCCTGATCTCAGCCAATCATCTCAGATCTAAAGGCTCTGAGAGCTCGAATGTAGCCGGGCGTGTCTTCATGAACTCGACAACTTTGATTGATGGTGAGCCGGGTGGAGGTGGTGGCCGCCGCAGCGACTGACTATTCTCGACTCATCATGGCAAGTAAAGCATTGGTGGTCCGCTTTGTTGCGCCATAATGTGGTTCATATTCTGCATCATAGAGCTCATCATCCGAGCTTGGCCGCCATAAACCGCCTAAAACCCGGTCTCTGGTCGCCACCGGAGGAGGTGGGGGTGGAGGCAACTGCCTGGGGCTCACCCCGACTTGTGGATCGCCAAGTTCTGCACTATCTCGACAAAACTCTAAAGGTTTAATAGGTAAGAAGGAAAGCATAAAGGGTAAGAGGATACAGAGAAATAAAGATAGGGCATCTATTAGGGGTGACTTGGTTAACCCAAGAGAGAACCAAAAGGCCACGAGGCCAAAAGAGGCAACAAAAGCTTCAAAACAGAGGTCTTCAAGACCCAAGCTAAGCGAGACTCGTAATAGGACCACTAATCCTAACCTTTCTACAATCGGCCCTATTGAAGTTATAAAGGCAAGGAAGTCAAATTAGATTCAAAATCAAGGTTCCAAAGAGAGATAAGATAAGGAACTAAGGAGGAGTTAAGATGAGAGTAGAACAGACAAGAAAAGATTTTAAGCAAGATAAGGGCAAGATAGAACCAAAGACAAGGAAAGAACTACTAAACATATTTTAAGTTGACTTGCTTTTAGAAAATAACTTTTGGATAAAAACTAAATCGACCTTTTCGCTTACGGCCACGCCCCACAAACCACCTAGGCTCGATACCAACTGTGACGACTCCACCCCGTGATGTACCGCAAGAGGTCCCGGAGGACCATTTTTTTTTTGCGCAAGTCACCACGAAGGATGTGGTAGCACCGCATGAAGCTTTACCGAGGAGGTTCGCCAGACCTCCCAGAGGTCTTATGGACCTCCTGGAGGTCTTGGTCTCGCCATCGACCTCCCAGAGGTCTTGAGGACCTCCCGAGGTCGTGGCCGCCACCGCCGCAGAGCACCTCCAGCACATCACCAAGAGAGGTCCGCAGACCTCCCAAAGCTATAGTCCCGAGGACCTCCTGGTGGTCCCGCCTGCATCCGAGCTAGTCCCAGACAATCAGAGCTAGCTCGCACAAGAACACAAGCCAATACCACAACCACGAGGTCAAACAAAGATGAAGCGCATAAATAGAACTTATATAATAGGACCTTATGGTCAAGCTTGTTAACAAGAGGTCTCGCCACCGAGGGCTTACAAAACCAACGAGGACTTACAATCTGCATAAGGAGCTCTAGGGCTCAAACACCAAAACACGCAGGCCATCCAACAAGCACCACAGTCGCCGGGTGGAGGACGCCCTAGGCATCTTAGTCGTCAAGAACTCCTCCTCGAAGAGGTCTCAGACCGCCTCGCACTTGGTCATCCTCATAATCTGCTTTGACATGTGGCTTAAGCCATGAGTACTTGGAATGTACTCAAGAAGTCACAGAGAGCAAAGATGCAATAATATTCATGCAAGGACTTACCAATGGAGAGTCAGATGGTTAGTTTATGCAAAGCCAAGTTTGACAATAATAGCAATAATAGATTGAAAGGCAAGAAGGTAAAACCATAATACATAATACTTTTGATGTTTTAATAAAAGGTGGAGTGAGCACCAACTCACGGCCACAACCAAAAATTGGGGAGGTCTGATCACACCAAAGGCTGTGTCCTCACCCAAAACCCACCTGCAACACCCATTCCAGAGGTCCGAACCAACCCTCGACCACTACCCGAGCCAACCTTGACCCTCCGAGCGCCAAGGTCTCTTCGAGGCAAAGCCAAAGCATCTCGCTGAAGTGTCCAAAGGGCACAAGCTTTTGAAACATCTACCCCTTGCACCATTTCACCGAGCATGTCCATGACCAAGGACGTGGCTATTCAATAGATCTTTTACTCGCAGAGGTGTACAACTTACCCACAATCCACGATCTCTAGTGGGATGGGTTCCGCCACCCTTGCTCACTTCCTAAGGTGAAAGCCTAGAGAGCGCTGCAAGGCCTTTACAAAGCTTTGAACTCGACTAGGGTGCCCGCTAAGGTTTCGCAATCCCTCCAAAGGGTCTAGAAATCCACATGGTTATGGGGTGCCCTCTTGCGCCCAACTAATCACACGCCAACCAAAACAGCCCCAAGCCATCTCATTGCTAATTATTCAGCCTGCACCATTCCCATAAAATGATCTTGTGGTTGCACTAATTGGCCCAGCCAATGACACAAAGTGAAGTCCTTAATTGTGCTAAGGCAAGACTTCCACAATCCAAAGGTGCACAAAGACCCACTACTCACTCCCGCCTTCTTGCCTTAGCAAAACAATTTGTAATCAACCCATGCCAAAAGACCACCCACCTGCACAACAATTATTAATGTGATCTCACACCACAATCAACACAACTTAGGCATCCCGCCATAGTTGCTTAACAATGGCACCAACCACAGTTCCATATTTCAATTAGTCAAGATTATTAATTGATGAGGCATGATTCACGTAATCTACGCTTTCTAAAGCAAGGCTAAGCATACAACATACGGTCCCAAAGTTGGCAATAACAAGGAATACCAACCAAAATTATCCACCCTAAGGCTCACAAGGTGAACATGACAACATGATGGAGACAAGGTATAAAGGAGGCATAACAAACAAGTAGGTAAGTAACTATAGCCCAAACCATTTTCTTATAAACATAGCCATGCAGATAATTTAAACCAAATACATTTGCAAAACTTGGTTCAAGATGATCAAAAGGAGGTCTGTGGCTTGCCTTGGTCAAGCAAAGGAGAGCCTTCGCAAAGAAGAGTCGGGTCCAAAATCTCCTCGAACTCGTGATCTACACGCTCAAGAAGAGAACCAAATAAGCAAAACCACACTAAGCCGAGAACAACAAAAGAACCAAAAGGAACTCAAACCAACTCAGCCAAAAGGAAACCAAGAGGCTTAACACCGCCCAAAGAGCTCCCCGGGAGGGTCTTATGCAAGGAAGAACCGAGCAGAGGAGGCAGGAAGGAAGAAATGAGCAAAGATTACAAAGGCTCGCCTCCCGTGCTATATATAGCCGGAGTTGGTGGAGTGCACCAAGAAAAGGTTCAATGACGTAGGCAACGGATAACTAGGGTGGCTTGCCCAAAAGAATTGAATAAAGTACTCAGATGTGACGTGATTTAATGTGACCCGACACCTATTAAATGCGCATGTAGTTCTCGAGGCAAGAGCAACAATTACAAGGTGAAGAGGGCCGCAAGTGGGGCCACCAAAAGGGTGCACCATCGTCAATGAGGTGGCCCCACCGCAAAGGGTCATTCCCGCCAAAGACCACCGCGAGGTCTCGGGCAAGAGGTCCAAGACACTCAAAGGGGAAGGTCTCGACAGAGGTCCAAGGACTCAAGAAGAGGTCCGGACAAGAGGTCCTCAAAACTCACAACGAGGAGGCCCCGACACTCCTGACCCGCACAAGGGAGGTCTAAGGGTCAAGATTTCAAGGGAGGACCTCAACGGTCCAGATCAAGGGTACGGGAGGTCCCGACGAGTAGATCTCCAAAAGGGAGATCTAACGGCCAAGATCTCAAAGGGAGGACCTCAACGGTCCGGATCAAAGGGCGCAGGGAGGTCCTGACGAGTAGATCTCCAAAAGGGAGATCTAACGGTCAAGATCTCAAAGGGGAGGACCTCAACGGTCCAGATCAAAGGGCGCAGGGAGGTCCTGACCAACAGGAATATTCAAGGTTAGGAGGGTGGTCTTTACAAAAGACCAGCAAGGGCCGAGGAGGAGGTCTTGGACCTAAGGAGGTCTGAACCTTGATCCCACTAAAGGAGAACCCGACGGCTAAGATCTCCAGAGAGGAGGTCCTAAAGGCCGATCCTAACAAGGGGAGGTCTCGAGTGGCTAGATCTCAACAAGGGGAGGTCCGAGCGCTAGATCTCAACAAGGGGAGGTCTGAGCGGCTAGATCTCAACAAAGGGAGGTCTCGAGCGGCTAGATCTCAACAAAGGGAGGTCTCGAGGGCTAGATCTCAACAAAGGGAGGTCTGAGCTGCTAGATCTCAACAAAGGGAGGTCTCGAGCGGCTAGATCTCAACAAGGGGAGGTCTCGAGCGGCTAGATCTCAACAAAGGGAGGTCTCGAAAGGCTAGATCTCAACAAAGGGAGGTCTGAGCGGCTAGATCTCAACAAGGGAGGTCCGAGGGTTAGATCTCAACAAGGGAGGTCTGAGCGGCCAGATCTCAACAAGGGAGGTCTGAGCGGCTAGATCTCAACAAGGGAGGTCTCGAAAGCGCTAGATCTCAACAAGGAGGTCTGAAGAAGCAAAACCAAGCGTGGCTTGGGGGGCAAAGAGGTTTTGAAACACAAACCCGAGCCGGGTCCTTGACAGAAAACCCCAAGCAAGGGAGAGGTTTCAACCGAGGGGAGATGTGAGAGAGGTCCTGGATCTCAAAGAGATTCAAACCAACAAGGGAAGTTAAGAGAGAGAGAAGAGGCGAACCAGGCACACGTAAAGGCTTGGAGAACCACAACCCGAGGGTGGCAAAGACACCACAGAGAGCCACAACCAAAGAAGGAACACCAACAACGACTTAGTTAAGGTTTGATTAATTCCAATTGAACTCTCCGTATTCAAAAATCTCGTGTTAAGCTTTGGATTCTCAATAAAGCCAAATGGTTACTTTTATTTTGAAAACTTGGCAAGGACTTAAAAGAAAACTGGACGTTATAAAGCAAGGGTGTCGGTTAGACTATAGTCCCACCCGGCGCAAGAGGGGGCTCCTGAGGACGGCCACCAATGGAAGTTAAACCTTAGCGGGCATGAGTACTTTGAGGTAGATCATTGTAACGCCTTGTGATAATTGTTTTGTCACACGCCTTAGGAAGCGTGGGTTGGACGACACAAAAAGCATATTATCTCTTGTGGGTAAAGCTGTATAAACTCGCAGAGTAGAAAACTATTCAAATAGCCGCCCACGGTCATGGACATGCTAGCAAAGCCACTCCGAAGTTAGACTTGTTTTTGGTTTCACAATTATTTCAACAAATGTTTTCGTGATGGTTAGTCCTCGGGGAAAATTGGGCTGTTAGCCATTGTGATAGGAGGGTATCCTTCACCATTCAAATATGGAGGTTATCCACACTATAAAACCGTTATTTAAAAATCGATTTGTGTATAGTATAAAATGGCCTTGGAAATTAATATGATTATTTAAATTGAAAACGCCGCTTTGCACAAATAAACCCCGCCATTACCCCTTGTTTACCCTATGCATGCATCTAATCTGTTATTTGACGGTGTAACTTGCAAGCACAAGTGGTAGTGTTACTCTGTCAATAATCTTTATTCAGAGAAGACCTCTATCAAGACGGTGAGGACATCGATGTTAGGTTACGCTTCCTGCATTTATTGCTCGTGGCTAATCGCTGGGTCTACTATCGCTATTTTATTTCCGCAGTGTTTTACCTTATTTGGCCTCGAGCCCGCTTGTAATAAACTTTGAATAATTATTAATAAAGTGCGGATATGTTTTGATTATCACTTCGCTTAACTCAGGTACACTAGAAATCCTCGACTAGTGTATGAACACAGAGAATTCGGGATCCTTCGCCTCCCTGTTCGGCTGCAATAGTAGAAGGAAGAGTCATGAACACAAAAGTGAGATGGGTAGATCTGTGTCATGTGAAAGGAAGTACCAGAGTCCAAGATCCACAGAGACAAGATACCGCAAGGGCAGAGGTGGAGGCAGAGGCGTGAAGACTGCTGAGAAGCAAGAGCCACCGAAAGCAGTAACCCGAGGACGAGCCGATACCGAGGCATTGGAGTAGGGAGAGGAGCTGCTGCGTAGCGTCACCGGAGGAGCCCTGGCAAGGCGCTAGCTCCTGAGTGGGAGGGACCACTAGAGCCCTTCGAGGGGCGTCCAACCTGGCGATACTGGTCCTTCCTCCGCTTGTAGCAGCCCCGATACTGTGGGCCATCACGCCGGGCAAGAGGTGCAAGCAGACCAAATAGAGGCAAAGAACCATCGGTGCCCCGGGAGCTGGAGGGACCATGGTCGGTGCTGAAGCAGACAAGACAACCTGCATTTGAGTCGCGCCACGATGATGAGTCTCCTCAGCATGCACGGTCTCTAACTCGGGTCGAAGACGCGTCAGGAAGTCATAGAGATGGTGAGTCTCCTGGCAAGCGCGAAGCCGCACATAGCAGGGACAAGTCCGGCAGACGTGAGTCGAGTTGCCGCCACACCTCATACATCTGCTGGTAGAAGTCATCCACGGTAGCATCGAGCTGATGAAGAGAATGCGCCTGGTGCATGACAGAGAGATACATAGCATCACTCGTCGGCTGGTAGTGAGCTTGGAGGTGTTCCCACATAAGTTGAGTCGCTTTGCAGCCTCCGCCACATCCATGGAGATGGCTACAGCATGCTACCCACCAGATGGCAAGAGCACGAGCCTTGGCATCCCGCCATCTTTGTAGGTGTGCATTTTAGACCGGTAGAGCTCTAGAGCCTCTCAAAGGCAAAGATTGGCGCTTCCTCGAGCTACTCGATCCGCATCAGCAGAAGAGCCGGTAGAACTGGCAAGTAGGGTGAGGCAGCAGGGTGCTCGCGGAGATGACCTTAGAGGCGCCGCCTGTTGAGGTAAATCCTCACGTGAATAATCCACTTCCGGAAGTTCATCCCTTCAAAACGAACCGAAGGGAGCGGGATGGCAATTCTGAGCTAATTGGCTCCTTGGGCGCTAACCCCACCTAGGTGGTCAACGCTGGTCGAAGGCAGACCCAAACGGCTCTAGACGGGCAAGGCGTGGTAGCTCCTGGTGGAGCTGGGTGGATCCAAGGTGGCGTTGAGCGGATCGAGGCAAAGCTGGGCGACAACAAGAGGTTAGAAAGGATGGGGTATGAAGTGAGGCTCACCTGTTTGCTCCCAAACCCATCGCGTCGGCACCGCCTCCAGCCTCCTCCAACCCTCCTTGTCCTGCCACGCCTCCAATGCCTCCAACCTCCCCGCTGTCATTGCCGACGCCTCCCGCGCCACCTCGTCCTTGCCAAACCCCAAGTTCGCCCGCCTCTCTCTCTCTCGCCTATGCCTGCCTTCTCTACTTTTGTTGGCCCACGCTACCACGAGGAAGGGAAAGAAGGGGATGAGGGTAGGAGAGCTAGCGCTAGGAAGAGAGAAGAGGATGTCGGTGGTGTAGTTCTCAATAAAGCGACGATAGTATCCCGCTAAACCGAGAAAACTCCTCACGCCGGTCACTGACTTGGGCTGACCCCATGAGAGCACATCACTGACCTTGCTAGGATCCACGGCCATGCCTTTCGCTGAAAGAACATGGCCTAAGAATGCCACTTCCTTCAACTAAAACTCAGACTTGTCAACTTCGCATAGAGTTGATGTTCACGCAGCTTTTTCCAACACTAGCTTCAGTGTTCAAGAAGCTCTTCATCGCTCTTCGAGTAGATGAGGATATCATCAATGAAGACCACCACAAACTTGTCCAAATACTCCATGAATACCATATTCATAAGATTCATGAAAAGAGCAGAGATTCATTCAAGTCGAAGACATGATCAGACACTCTGACATATACCAGAAGCGAGTAGAGAAAGCCGCCTTCTAATATCGCCAAGCCCGATTCGGACTTGATGGTAGCCCAATCTCGTGATCAATTTTGGAGAATACCCGAGCTCCAAACAATTGATCGAAAAGGTCGCCAATTTGAGGCAACTGCATTTGTTCTTCACCACACGATTCAATCTGGACAGTAATCAACACACAAACGCAGAGTCTTGTCTTTCTTCTTTACGAAGATTACAGACAACCCCACGGTGATGAGTCATGATGAAACCTTTCTTAAAGTTCACCAAGTTTCTTCTTCAACTCCTCTAATTCATTCGGTGGCATCCGATACGCCTCTTTGAAATCGGGCGGCACTGCAACAACTCGATGACGAATTCAATATCTCTAACTGGAGGCATTCCTGCAATTCTTTGGGAAAACATCCACAAAGTCACACACTCATCGACTTCATGAATTCCATAGTTGATTCGCTTCAAGTGCATAAAGATGTGGTTCTTGCAGCTTTGGCGAAATTCCAACTTGCTCGTCGGATGGACTTGCGAGGAAGATGAATTTCCTAGCACAATCGATTTTCCCCAAGTGTTGGGACAGCCAATCCATGCCAAGTATTACATCCAAACTTGCTGAACTGAGGAGAATAAGATTTGCCAAAAATCCCACTCCTTCAATCTCAATAGAAACATCCCGACATTCATTTTCGCTCTCATTTCCGACTCGAGAATGAACAATCAAAGGAACATGCATAGGAACAATTTGAAGATCACTAAGTGCAGCAAAAGACTTTGATATAAAAGAATGAGAAACTCCTTAATCGAATAAAATGGTAGCAGGTTGAGAGTTGACAAGAAGCGCACTCCAACACGACGCCGAGTGCCTCCCCGCGCTCCTACCGAGATATGGTTGACTCGGCCACGCCCACATTCTGGCCCTTCGAGTAGCCTTCGCTTCTTGACCATTTCCTTGCTCGCATCCTCCATTAGAACGAGGGGCCGCTCCAATCTTCTTAGGGCAATGATTAGCATAATGCCCCTTGTTGTTGCAGAAGAAACAAGTGACCTCAGCAGCCGGATAGCGGGGGCCTCCTTGCTGTCCCGCAGGTGCACGTGGTTGAGACACGGCCTGTGGTGGGCGAGGTACATACGCCGATGGCCTCAGTGGTTCTGAAGCCTGAGAGTGAGGCACCGGGGCTTGCCCGACGTGAGAACGGGGAAAATTGGCCCTTGTTGATTTTTGGGCCTCCCACTTGCGCCTGCGAGAATCGCCTAGTGCCCTTCCCTTGTGCTCGGCAACAATAGCCTTGTCGACCAATGTCTGGAAGTTGGGGAAGTCGACGATAGACAGCTTGTCCTGAAGCTCCTTAAACAAGCCATCCATGAACTTCTCCCGCTTTCTCATCGGTGGAGCACGCCCTCGGGCGCATCGAGAGAGATGGTTGAAATCATGCAGTACTCAACACTCGTCTGCGCGCCTTGCTTGAGCGCCGAGAACTCCTTCTTCTTAAGCTTCATCAATCCAATGAACATGAGCCCGACGGAAGGCAAGGCATAAACTCCTCCCAAGTGATGGCTCGCCCATGCAGGCCGCATGGCGAGGAAGTTTTCAGGACGAACCACCCCTGTGATATACAAAGAAAGGTCCTGGAGGACCCCTTTTGCGGTACTTCCCGAGGAGGTCTACCAGACCTCCCAGAGGTCTGCAAGACCTCCTGAGGTCGTGGGCCAACCACCAGCCGAGGTCCACCAGACCTCCCAGAGGTCTTCAGACCTCCTGGAGGTCTTGGCCAACCACCAGCTTGGTAGCACCTCTTAGTATATCACAGAGGTCCGACAGACCTCCCAAAGCTAAGTCCCGAGGACCTCCTGGAGGTCCCGCCTCAGGCACCGAGCTAGTCCCAGAACAGATTGGCTAGCTCAAGCAGATCCAAAGACAAGTGTAATCAAATCCATACACAAGCTAAGAGGAGCAAGAGACAAAACAATAAATATAAATATATTAAGGACCAAACCGCCAAGTTTACAGAGATGCCTCAAGGGCTACAAAGAATAACAAGAACAATGGAAAGCAAAGCTTCAACGATAGGTCCAACCGATCAGCCCATCTGCTATCGAAAGTGGAGGACGCCCCTAGGTCACAAGGTCTCCAAAGACCTCTTCTTCATCGAGCTTTGAGCTCCTCGAACCTCCCCGCAGTGCCGATATGAACAGAGGGCAAAAGCCATGAGTACATTGAATGTACTCAAGAAGCCGTGAGGAATGTATGCATTAGATAATTATGCAAGGCTTGCCAAAAGAGAGTCAGAAGGTTAGTTGCATAAAGCAAGTGTTTGACAATAAGTAATAAGTAGATTGGAAAGCTCAAGTTAAAACATTAGTACATAAATACATTTGATTAAAGGCCGTGGAGCACCCGCCACACCCAAAGACACCCCGAGCACCCACTCCAGACCACCTGTTAACCGTGGGAGGTCTGGTCATACCCATGACCAGACCTCTCCCACGACCACCCCGAGTACCCACTCCAGAAGTTCCCAACCAGCCCTGGACCAACTAGTGAGCCACCATGACCCTCCGAGCCGCCAAGGTCTCTTCAAGGCAAAGCCAAGACCTCTCACCCAAGTGTCCAGGAGCACAAGTTCACAAAGCTACCCCTTGCACCATTTCATCTGAGCATGTCCATAACCAAGGACTTGGCTATTCAATAGATTTTTCACTCGCAGAGGTGTACAACTTTACCCATTAATCCACGATCTCTCCAATGAGGCGGGTTCCGGCCACCCTTGCTCACTCCAAGGTGAGCAGTCCGAGAGCGACAAGGCTTTTTACAAAGCTTTGAATTGACTCAGAGTCGCCCGCTAAGGTTTCGCTAATCCCCTTTGGTCTAGAAGTCTGCAGGTTATGGGGTGCCCTCTTGCGCCAACGAATCACACGCCAACCCAAAGAGCCCCAAGCCAATCCATTGCTAATTATTCAGCCTGCACCATTCCCATAAATGATCTTGTGGTTGCAATCGATTGGCCTGCATCAACAGACACAAAGTAAAGTCCTAATTTGTGCTCAGCAAGACATCCACAACCCCAAAATGAAGCATCCACTACTCACTCCCGACCTTCTTGCCCGAGCAAAACAATTTGTAATTAACCCCGCTAAAAGACCACCCATTCTGGCACAACAATTATTAATGTGATCTCGCACCACAATCAACACAACTTAGGCATCCTCGCCATAGTTGCTTAACAATGGCACCAACCACGTGTTCCATATTTCAATTAGTCAAGATTATTAATTGATGAGGCATGATTCATAGACCCACGGTTTCTAAAGCAAGGCTAAGCATACAACATACGGTCCCAAAGTTGGCAATAACAAGGAATACCAACCAAAATATCCATCCTAAGGTGTCCAAAGAGTTCATGTCAACATGTTCGGCCTAAGTATATCAAGGAGGCATAATGTCAAGTAGGAGGATAGCTACGCCCAAAACATGCTTTATAAAGATAGCCATGCAAGTTTAATGAATCAAAATAGCTTTGCAAAGTGGGATCAAGATGATCAAGGGCCACGACTTGCCTCTATTGGAGAAAGAAAAGCTTGGTCAAGGAGCTTGATTCACGAGTTCTCAACGATCACCCGAGATCTACACGTCAGAAAAGAAACCAAATAAGCAAATAATTTCCAAGAAAACCAAAAGAACTTACTCAAAACCAAGAGAGAAGAGGAGATCCACAGGAGGAGGAGGAGATCCACTAGGTCGAAGGAACCGAGGAGTTGAAATGAGGAGCAGGAGGCAATGTGCAGTTCTCCGGTGCTCTATTTAAAGAGCAAGGGAACAGAGCACCAACCCAAAGAAGCGACTGTGTTCAAGGTTTTAGGACAAGGCACACCGCCACAAGGTACTAAAAGAAATAAAGAAAGCAAGGGATGTGACACAAAGTAGAAAAAGAGTACAAAAGGTAGATGGCAAGATTTAATGTGACTCACCCACATTAATGCACTAAGACCGCCAAAGGGGCCAACAAAAGGTGCAGACCGGCCAAAGGACATGGTCCACGGTCCAAATAGGAGGTCCAAGGAGGAGGTCCAAGAAGGAGGTCTCATGAGGAGGTCCTAGGACCAAAGGGAGGTCTAGACCGCAAAGGTCTAAACACAAAAGGGAGGTCTAAACCCAAAGGAGGTCCAAACACAACAAGGAGGTCTCGAACCTAAGGAGGTCTAAACACAACAGGAGGTCTGAACCTAAAGGAGGTTCAAACACAACAGGAGGTCTCGAACCGAGGAGGTCCAAACACAACAGGAGGTCTCAACCCAAAGGAGGTCCAAACACAACAGGAGGTCTCAACCCGAGGAGGTCCAAACACAACAGGAGGTCTGAACCCAAAGGAGGTCCAAACACAACAGGAGGTCTCGAACCCGAGGAGGTCCAAACACAACAGGAGGTCTGAACCCAAAGGAGGTCCAAACACAACAGGAGGTCTCGAACCCGAGGAGGTCCAAACACAACAGGAGGTCTGAACCCAAAGGAGATCCAAACACAACAGGAGGTCTCGAACTCGAGGAGGTCCAAACACAACAGGAGGTCTGAACCTAAAGGAGGTCCAAACACAACAGGAGGTCTCGAACTCGAGGAGGTCCAAACACAACAGGAGGTCTCGAACCCGAGGAGGTCCAAACACAACAGGAGGTCTCGAACCCAAAGGAGGTCCAAACACAACAGGAGGTCTCGAACCCGAGGAGGTCCAAACACAACAGGAGGTCTGAACCCAAAGGAGGTCCAAACACAACAGGGAGGTCTAGACCACAAAGGTCAAAACACAAAGAGGTCCTAAGGATATGAGGTCCAAAAGACAAAAGATATTTGGACTTCAAGGGAGATCCAACCCTCAAACAGATCTAGACCCCAAGGAGGTTTAAATCACGAGAGAACCAGACCTCAAAAGAGGTCCCAAGTGCAAGGGGTAAGGCGCCGAGGAGGCGCCGAGAGCAGGAGGTCCCGACGGTCAAAATCTCCCAAAAGGGAAAATCCGACGACCAAGATATCAAAAGGAGAGGACCCGAATGGTCAAGATCGAAGGCAAAGGGAGGTCCCGCGCCAAGATCTCAAAAGAAGAGCCCGAACGGCCAAGATCTCAAACGGAGGACCTCGGTCTAGATCAAAGGGTGCGGGAGGTCCCGACGGCCAAGGATATTCAAGATTAAGAGGGTGGTCTTTACAAAAGACCAGCAAGGATCGAGGAGGTGGTCCTGCAAAATGCACCTGGGAGGTCCGGGATCAAGAAAACGCGCAAAGAAAGCCGTGGACGCCCCACCCTGTGATGTACTGAGAAAGGTCCCGGAGGACCTTCCTTTTTTGAGTTGCGGTACTACCGCATGGAGGAGCGGTAGTACCGCCGGTCTTTGCCCGAGGAGGTCTGCAGGACCTCCCAGAGGTCCTCAAGACCTCCCCGGGGTCTTGGCCAATAACCCGCCAGAGCACCTCAACAGATATCACAGGGAGGTCCGACAGATCTCCTGTGCCAAGTCCCGTGAGGACTTCACGGAGGTCCTGCCTCAAGCACCGAGCTAGTCCCAAGATCAAATTGGCTAGCTCGCACGTAACCCACATGTGTAATCAAATCCATACAACAAGCTTAAAGAGAAGACAAACCAAAATAACACATATATTAACAAGTGGCTTTATGGCCAAGGTTTGTACAGGTGCCACTAAAGGCTAACAACAAACGAGAACAACAACACAATGGAGGCGAAGACAAAAACACAAGGTCCATTCGGCCAGCCCACAAAGCTACCAAGTGGAGGACGCCACCCATCTGCGCAAGGTCTTCAAGGGTGCTCCCCTCCCGAGAGCACTGACCACTGAACTCCAACCTCTCACGATCAAACAAATAGGCACAAGCCAATGAGTACCTCGAATGTACTCAAGAAGCCATGGGTAAGGTATGCAAGTAATAATCATGCATGGCTTGACAAAGTGAGTCAGAGGGTTAGTTTTGCGAAGCCAAAGTGACGAAGAATAACATAATAGATTGCAAAGCTTAAGTTAGAAAGCGTAATACATAAGTACATTTGATTTTTAAAGGGACAAGTGAGCACCCACTCACACCCAAGGCACCAACCCAAACCTCTCTGGAGCACCCACTCCAGAGCACCACAAGACCACCTGGGCCACTTTTAGAGCCAACCATGACCCTCTCGAGCGGCCAAGGTCTCTTCGAGGCACAAGCCATGACCTCTCACCAAAACGCCCAGAGAAACACAATTTCACAAAAGAATTCTACCCTCATTCAAATCTCCGCATGTCCATAACCGAGGACGCGCCATTCGAACGGATTTACACTCTGCAGAGGTGCACAACTTTACCCACAAGAGGTAGTCGCTGATATTTCACACGTTACCTTAGACATGCGGATCAAGTGGAGACTACCACCGGCTTTTACAAGGTCCCGCTCGACTCGACCACCAACATTAAGGTTTCGCCCTCACGGTGCAGCGTCTAGCACCGGTGGCCCCCTCTAAGCCATGGTGCTCTATCAACACCTCCTCTACCTTGGAACCGAATCGTAACAAGACCAGTTATTACCCGGTCCACCCCATAATGGACATGTGGTTGCACGGTTTGGCCTGAGATCAATGGCTCCCAAGGTTCATCCTTAAATGGTCGCAAAGTGAGGCATTCCACAACCCAAATGTGACCCCAAAGAACAACTTGGGGCACCCAGTGACTCCATGGCTACCACCCTTGATCACCTAGGTGACTCCATGGCTTCAACCCTTGAGCACCCACTACTCGCCTCACAGCCAACTCGCCCGAGCAAAACAACTTTTAGGTTCAACTCGCCAAAGACCACCCACCTGGCACAACATATTTTAAAGTGGTCTCAAGACTACAAACAACACAACTATAGCTTCAACCCTAGTTACTTATCGCTGGCACCAACCAAAGTTCCATAATTCATTAGTCAAGATTAAGCAATAATGATGATTCATGAGGAGACCCACGCCTACTAGAGCAAGGCTAAGCAAGAACGATACCCATGTTGGCAATAGCAATACAAGACCAACTAACAAGCATACCATCCTAAGGTTGTCAAAGGTAACATGTCAACATGTGGATTACCAAATAGACGAGGAGGCATAAAACCAGTAGGTATTTAACTAGAGCCCAAACCATTTTATACAAATAGCAATGCAAGTTTAACAAATCAAAATACTTTTGCAAATGGGATCAAGATGGTCAAAGGTCCCATGACTTGCCTTCAATGGCGGGTCATTGAAGCTTCAACCGGAAAGCTGGATCTTCAAGCTCCTTAGTACCCACGGAATCTACACGCTGCAAAGAAAACAACTAAATAAAGCACCAAAAAGGAACCCGAAAAGAACTAGCAAGAACAGAAAGGAAAAAAAACCACAGAAGGGGAGGTCCAACAAGAAGGAAGGAGGAGGTCCGAGAGGGAGGAAATCCCACGGGAGGGAGGTCCAAGAAGTAAAGGGCTCGGACTCAAGGAGGTCCGAACCAGAGGAGCCTGGAGAGCTTCTCCAGACCCGAGAGAAAGAGGGGAGGGGGAAGAAATGACGAACATGGAGCAAATGGAGGCCCCTGGTGCCCTATTTAAAGAGAAAGGGAGAATAGGGGCACCCTCAAAAGGGACGTCCAGATTCAAGGCATCAGTACAAAGGCATACTGCCACAAGGTACGAAAAAGGATAAAGAAAGCTAGGGATGTGACAAAAGTAGAAAAGAGTACAAAGGTAGCTGGTAGCATTTAATGTGACTCAACCCACATCAAATGCACTTAAGACTGCCCAAGGGGCCAGTCAAAAGGTGCACAGACCAGTCAAAGACATGGTCCACGGTCCAAAGAGGAGGTCCTAGAACAGTCAGGGAGGTTTAGACCTCAAAGGTCTAAACACAAAAGGAGGTCTCGAACCCAAAGGAGATCCAACACAACAGGAGGTCTGAACCAAAGGAGGTCCAAACACAACAGGGAGGTCTGAACCTAAGGGAGGTCCAAACACAACAGGGAGGTCTGAACCAAAGGAGGTCCAAACACAACAGAGAGGTCTGAACCTAAGGGAGGTCCAAACACAACAGGGAGGTCTGAACCTAAAGGAGGTCCAAACACAACAGGAGGTCTCGAACCTAAGGGAGGTCCAAACACAAGAGGGAGGTCTCGAACTCAAGGGAGGTCCAAACACGACAGGAGGTCTGAACCCAAAAGAGGTCCAAACACAACAGGAGGTCTCGAACCTAAGGGAGGTCCAAACACAACAGGAGGTCTGAACCTAAGGGAGGTCCAAACACGATAGGGAGGTCTGAACCTAAAGGAGGTCCAAACACAATAGGGAGGTCTCGAACCAAAGGATGTCCAAACACAACAAGGAGGTCTGAACATAAGGGAGGTCCAAACACAACAGGAGGTCTGAACCCAAAGGAGGTCCAAACACAACAGGATGTCGAACCAAAGGAGGTCCAAACACAACAGGAGGTCTCGAACCTAAGGGAGGTCCAAACACAACAGGGAGGTCTCGAACCCAAAGGAGGTCCAAACACAACAGGGAGGTCTGAACCAAAGGAGGTCCAAACACAACAGGGAGGTCTGAACCTAAGGGACGTCCAAACACGACAGGGAGGTCTGAACCTAAAGGAGGTCCAAACACAACAGAGAGGTCTAAGCGGCTAAGAGCTCCAGAGAGGAGGTCTTAACGGCCAGATCTCAACAAGGGGAGGTGCGAGCGGCTAGGATCTCCAGAGAGGAGGTCTTAACGGCCAGATCTCAACGAGGAGGAGGTCTGGAGGCTAAGATCTCTGAGAGGAGGTCTTAACGGCCAGATCTCAACAAGGGGGAGGTCTGAGCGGCTAAGATCTCGAGAGGAGGTCTTAACGCCAGATCTCAACGAGGGGAGGTCTCGAGTGGCTAAGATCTCCAGAGAGGAGGTCTTAACGGCCAGATCTCAACGAGGGGAGGTCTGAAAGGCTAAGATCTCCAGAGAGGAGGTCTTAACGCCAGATCTCAACGAGGGGAGGTCTGAGCGGCTAAGATCTCCTGAGAGGAGGTCTTAACGGCCAGCCTCAACGAGGGGGAGGTCTCGAGCGGCTAAGATCTCCAGAGGAGGTCTTAACGCCAGATCTCAACGAGGGGGAGGTCTGAGCGCTAAGATCTCTTGAGAGGAGGTCTGTGACGACCCACCCCGTGATGTACCGCAAGAGGTCCGGGAGGACTATTTTTTTTTTTTGCGCTGCGAAGTCACCACGGAAGGATGTGGTAGCACCGCATGGAGCTTACCGAGGAGGTCGCCAGACCTCCCAGAGGTCTTGGGACCTCCTGGAGGTCTTGGTCGCCATCGACCTCCCAGAGGTCTTGAGGACCTCCTGGAGGTCGTGGGCCGCCACCTGCTCAGAGCACCTCCAGCACATCACCAAGAGAGGTCCGGCAGACCTCCTGTGCTAAGTCCGTGGGACGCCCTGGTGGTCTCCGCCTGTGCATCTGAGCTAGTCCCGGGACAATCGAGCTAGCTCGCACAAGAACACAAGCCAATACCACAACCACGAGGTCAAACAAAGATGAAGTGCATAAATTAAACTTTATATAATAGGACCTTATGGTCAAGCTTGTTAACAAGAGGTCTCGCCATCGAGGGCTTACAAAACCAACGAGGACTTACAACTGGCGATAAGGAGCTCTAGGGCTCAAACACCAAAACACGCAGAAGCCATCCAACAAGCCCCACAGTTGTCGGGTGGAGGACGCCCTAGGCATCTTAGTCGTCAAGAATTCCTCGAAGAGGTCTCTGACCGCCTCAAGACTTGGTCATCCTCATAATCTGCTTTGACACGGGGCTTAAGCCATGAGTACTTGGAATGTACTCAAGAAGTCACAGAGAGCAAAGATGCAATAATATTCATGCAAGGACTTACCAATGGAGAGTCAGATGGTTAGTTTGCATAAAGCCAAATTTGACAATAATAGCAATAATAGATTGAAAGGCAAGAAGGTAAAACCATAATACATAATACTTTTGATGTTTTAATAAAAGGTGGTGTGAGCACCAACTCACGGCCACAACGAAAAATTGGGGAGGTCTGATCACACCAAAGGGCTGTGTCCTCACCTAAAACCCACCTCGAACACCCATTCCAGAGGTCCGAACCAACCTCGACCACTACTCCGAGCCAACCTTGACCCCTCCGAGCCGCCAAGGTCTCTTCGAGGCAAAGCCAAAGCATCTCGCGGAAGTGTCCGATGGCACAAGCTTTTGAAACATCTACCCTTGCACCATTTCACCGAAAGCATGTCCATGACCAAGGACTTGGCTATTGAATAGATCTTTTACTCGCAGAGGTGTACAACTTTACCCACAATCCACGATCTCTCTAGCGGATGGGTTCCGGTCACCCTTGCTCACTTCCTAAGGTGAGCGATCTAGAGAGCAGCAAGGCCTTTACAAAGCTTTGAACTCGACTAGGGCTGCCCGCTAAGGTTTATAATCCCTCCAAAGGGTCTAGAAATCCACGTGGTTATGGGGTGCCCCTCTGCGCCAACGAATCACACGCCAACCAAAACAGCCCCAAGCCATCTCATTGCTAATTATTCAGCCTGCACCATTCCCATAAAATGATCTTGTGGTTGCACTAATTGGCCCAGTTAAACAGATACAAAGTGAAGTCCTTAATTGTGCTAAGGCAAGACTTCCACAAACCAAAGGTGCACAAAGACCCACTACTCACTCCCCGCCTTCTTGCCTTAGCAAAACAATTATATTAGCCCATGCCAAAAGACCACCCAGTCTGGCACACAAATTTTAACCAAGTGGTCTCACACCACAGTCGACACGCTTAGGCATCCTACCATAGTCGCTCAACAATGGCACCAACCACACATTTCATAACTTATTAGTCAAGATTATTGGAGATGAAGCATGATACGCTCAAACCACGTTTTTAAGCGAGGCTATATAAGACCCACGGCCCCATGTTGGCAAATAACAAAGAACACCAACTAAATTATCCACCCTAAGGCTCACAAGGTGAATCATGACAACATGATGGAGACAAGGTATAAAGGGGCATCTGACAAGTAGGTAAGTAACTATAGCCCAAACCATTTTCTTATAAACATAGCCATGCATGATAATTTAAACCGAAATACATTTGCAAAGCTTGGTTCAAGATGATCAAAAGGAGGTCTGTGGCTTGCCTTGGTCAAGCAAAGGAGAGCCTTCGCAAAGAAGAGCCGGTCCAAGAACTCCTCGAACTCGTGATCTACACGTCGCAATGTAACCAAATAAGCAAAACCACACTAAGCCAGAGAACAACAAAAGAACCAAAAGGAACTCAAACCAACTCAGCCAAAAGGAAACCAAGAGGCTTAACACCGCCTCAAAGAGCTCCTCTGGGAGGGTCTTATGCAAGGAAGAACCGAGCAGAGGAGGAGGAAGGAAGAAATGAGCAAAAGATTACAAAGGCTCGCCTCCCAAAGCTAAATATAGTCGGGTTGGTGGTGTGCACCACAAGGAAACCCAGAGACGGTTGGCAACGGGACTACTTAAGGGGCTTGCCCAAAAAGAATTGAAATAAAGTACCTCAGATGGGACTGCATTTAATGTGACCCGACACCTATTAAATGCGCACAGAGTTCTGAGGCAAGAGCAATAATTACAAGGTGAAGAGGGGCTGGCAAGTGGGGCCAGTCAAAAAGGGTGCACCACTGGTCAAAGAGGTGGCCCCACCGAAAAAGGGTCATTCCCGCCAAAGACCACCGCGAGGTCCTGGGCAAGAGGTCCAAGACACTCAAAGGGGGAGGTCCTGGACAGGAGGTCCAAGGACTCAAGAAGAGGTCCTGGAAGGTCCTCAAAGCTCACAACGAGGAGGCCCTGACACTCGGACCTGCACAAGGGAGGTCTAAGGGTCAAGATTTCAAGGGGAGGACCTCAACGGTCCAGATCAAAGGGCGCAGGGAGGTCCTGACGAGTAGATCTCCAAAAGGGAGATCTAATGGTCAAGATCTCAAAGGGAGGACCTCAACGGTCGAGATCAAAGGGTCTTGGGAGGTCCCGACGGTCAAGGATATTCAAGATTAGGAGGGTGGTCTTTACAAAAAAGACCAGAAGGGCCGGGAGGAGGTCTTCATAAAACAACCAGAGGAGGTCCGGAAACAAAGGCAAACGCAAGATCAAAGCGAACCGCTCGATTGGAATCCAAGGTCCAGAAGGAAAGGAATGTTAGGACCAAGCTTAATGCATCAACGAGACTAGGCCATCTAATTAAAATCGGACGGCAAGGAGGAAAGGGACGTTCGACCAAGCTAACGTGTTCTTAGGATCGGGCCATCCAACCCACATCGGATGGTCCTAAGGTTAAGAAGGCAAGGCCTCAAGCGATACAGCCGCGAGAGTCAAAGATGGGTCCAAGCGCTAAGGAGGTCTTGGGCCTGAGGAGGTCTGGACCTTTGGATCCCACTAAAGGAGAACCTGGACGGCTAAGATCTCCAGAGAGGAGGTCCTAAAGGCCGATCCTAACAAGGGAGGTCCGAGCGGCTAGATCTCAACAAGGGAGGTCTCGAGCGGCTAGATCTCAACAAGGGGCGGTCTGAGCGGCTAGATCTCAACAAGGGAGGTCTCGAGCTGCTAGATCTCAACAAGGGAGGTCTGAGCGGCTAGATCTCAACAAGGGGAGGTCTGAGCGGCTAGATCTCAACAAGGGGAGGTCTGAGCGGCTAGATCTCAACAAGGGGAGGTCTGAGCGGCTAGATCTCAACAAGGGGAGGTCTGAGCGGCTAGATCTCAACAAGGGGAGGTCTTAAAGGACACAGAGGAGGTCCAGTAGGACATGTAAAGGTCTCAGGGGACAAAGGGAGGTCTATTTGAACACAAGGGAGGTCCAAATAGCCACAAGGAGGTCTAGAAAGGTCCCAAAAGGGGCACTGGGAGGTCCAGAGGAACTCTGGAGCGCCCAAGAGAACTCAGAGGTTCCGAGAGGGCGTGGAGAGGTCCACAGGGAGGTCCAAAAGAAGCAAAGCCAAGCGTGGCTTGAAGAGACCAAAGAGGTTAGAAACACCAACCCGAGCCGGGTTCTTAACAAGAAAACCCGAAACACGGGAGGGGTCCGAACAGAGGGGAAAGATGAGAGAGAGAGAAGGGGAGGTCTGAGTCTCAAAGAGATTCAAGCCAACAAAGGAAGTTAAAAGAGAAGACAAAACCTGTGGCACACAGGAGGCTCGAGGACACAAAGAACCCAAGAGCAAAGAAGACACAACAGAGAGCTACAACCAGGCAAGGAACACCAACTAAGAGCTTAGTTAAGGTTTGATTAATTCCAATTGAACTCTCCAGATTCAAAAATCTCAGGTTAAGCTTTGGATTCTCAATAAAGCCAAATGGTTACTTTTATTTTGAAAACTTGGCAAGGACTTTAAAAGAAAACGGGACGTTACAAGGTCTTAACGGCCAGATCTCAACGAGGGGGAGGTCTGAGCGGCTAAGATCTCCAGAGAGGAGGTCTTAACGGCCAGATCTCAACAAGGGGGAGGTCTGAGCGGCTAAGATCTCCAGAGAGGAGGTCTTAACGGCCAGATCTCAACAAGGGGGAGGTCTGAGCGGCTAAGATCTCCAGAGAGGAGGTCTTAACGGCCAGATCTCAACAAGGGGGAGGTCTGTTTGAACCCAGGGGAGATCCAAACACAACAGGGAGTTCCTAAAGGACGCAGGGGAGGTCCGAAGGAGTTCCACAAGGATACAAAGAGGTCCATGCGGGCATGGGGAAGTCCAGAGGGACTTAGGGATGCCCCAATGAACACAGGGGTTGCCAATGAATGTTGAGAGGTCCACGGGGAGGCCAAGATAGGGAAAGGAGTCTAGATAAAAGGAGGTCTAGACAGAGAAAGGTTTAGGCCGAGAGGGAGGTCCAGACACAAAGAGATTCAAACCAACAAAAAGGAGGTCTGGACTACAGGATAGGCACAAGGAAAAGGTCCAAAGATCAGAGGGGTTGAAACACAAACCTAAGTTGGTCTAAACCCAAAGGAGCCCTAGGCCGACAAGGAGAGAAAGAAAGAGAAGGGGCACCCAGACACAAAAGAGGTGCAGGAAGGAGAAGCCAAACCCAAAGGCACACAAAGCACAAGAGGAGGAAAGGAACACACCAACAAACTCCCAAAGGAACCAGAGCAGATTTAGTTCAAGTTTAGATTAGTCAATTAAAGCTTCTTTTGAAAACTCAAAGTTAAGCTTTAAACTCTCACCAAAACCAAATGGTTATTTTAATTTTTAAAACTCGGAAAACGGACGTTATAAAAGCAGAGCCGTTCGATCGTAATCGGGCGCCCGTAAAGGAAAGGAACGTTTGGACCATCCAAACGTCATCATAGCTTGAGCCATCGAGATCAGACGGATGGCGCTAAACGAGGGGCCGTTCGGACCGAGCAAATAGACCAAGAAGGCTAGGCCGTCGATTTAGATCGGACGGCCCTTAGGTGAGAAAGGTAAAGCCTTAAGCGATACTGACCACAAGAGTCAAAGAGGTCCAAGCGCTAAGGAGGTCTTGGGCTCGAGGAGGTCTCGACCTTTGGATCCAACGAAGGGAGGACCGGACGGCTAAGATCTCAGAGAGGAGGTCCTAACGGCCAGATCTCAACAAGGGGAGGTCTGAGCGGCTAAGATCTCAGAGAGGAGGTCCTAACGGCGAGATCTCAACAAGGGGAGGTCTCGAGCGGCTAAGATCTCAGAGAGGAGGTCCTAACGGCCAGATCTCAACAAGGGGAGGTCTGAGCGGCTAAGATCTCCAGAGAGGAGGTCTTAACGGCCAGATCTCAACAAGGGGAGGTCTGAGCGGCTAAGATCTCCAAAGAGGAGGTCCTAACGGCCAGATCTCAACAAGGGGAGGTCTGAGCGGCTAAGATCTCCAGAGAGGAGGTCCTAACGGCCAGATCTCAACAAGGGGGAGGTCTGAGCGGCTAAGATCTCGAGAGAGGAGGTCCTAACGGCCAGATCTCAACAAGGGGAGGTCTCAGGCGGCTAAGATCTCCAGAGAGGAGGTCCTAACGCAGATCTCAACAAGGGGAGGTCTCAGGCGGCTAAGATCTCCAGAGAGGAGGTCCTAACGGCAGATCTCAACAAGGGAGGTCTCAGATGAACAGGGGAGATCCAAAGAGGCAAGGGGAGGTCCCAAAGGAACTCTAGGACGCCCAAATGACCTCAGAGGTTACAAGAGAACGCTAAGAGAGGTCCACGGGGAGGTCCAAACAAAGAAAGAGGTTTAGACCAAGGGAAGATCCAGTCAAAGATGAAAGCTTAGACCCAAGGGGAGGTCTAAGCACAAAGAGATTCAAGCCAACAAAGGGAAAGTCCGGACTTAAGGAAAGTCCAAACAGAAGATTACAAAGAGAGGTCCAGAGAACAGAAGGGGTTGAACCTATAAAGAGGTCCGGCTGGAAGGAGGTCTGGGCGAAAGGAAGGACCCAAGAGAGGATGTCTCCAAAAAGGGAGGAGAGACTATCCTGGAGGACAAACAAGGCCAGTAGAGAAAAAGAGGCTAAAAGCCAAAGAACAGCAATAACTCCAGCTCAACCAGGAAGGGATTAATTTGAAGTTTGGTTAGTTCAAGTTAAACCTCCAAATTTCTGAAATCTTCAAATTAAGCTTTGAACTCTCAACAAAAGCGAATGGTTATTATTTTTACCAGCTTTTCAAAATTCTGGAAAAACGGGACGTTACATTTTCCCACCATGAAAGTGTTGCCCCCTCTAGTTGATGGGAGGCGAAGAGTGCCTTCTCTTGTTCTTGGCATTGAGCGACATCGAGCTTCCGCTCGACTAGACGCAACCAATCGCTCACGCCGAGTGGATCCTCGGACCACGAGAAGGTGGGTGGCTGCGTCTTGAAGGAACTCGAGAGTCCTCCTCCGATGATGACCACCTCCCCCCCGATCCAGAGGCACCGAAAGGTTGGAGGTATTCCGCAATCGCCTCTAGGATCCTTGTCTCGATCCATGCGATTTCGCTCAATCTGAGCGAGAACCTCAGCCATGGTCGGAGGAGGTGGGAGCTCCTCATCCTGACCTTGGCTACTGCGAGTTCTTCCAGCCATCCTGTTTCATTGAGGCGGGTTAGCAACAAAAACCCGAAAACTAGAGGTGAAAGGTAGCAAAAGAAAAGCTATCAACTAGGGAAATGAGATATTACCCTAACCCAATTACAACCATATAACCAGCAAGAAATAAACTCCAAACATTTGCAAAAAGGCATAAGATCCAATGCAAAACTCATAAGGCACAAGATTCAACTTCTCGGTACGACTAACTCGTATTGAATGAACGAGCAATCGGTTTGAGAAGAAAATTTCAGAGCACAACTCAAGTTCTATCGCATATAAGGATCATGGTAAAAACCATCTAGGGTGTGTTAGACACTAGCTATCTAATATCACATCTTACCCTTTTAAACCCCACAAGTTTTAGTTGAATTATCCTCTCATTTTAAGCCCTATCGAAGAACTAGGTGCTTGCTGTCCAAAACTTATACTTGCTGTCCAGATTTTGTATCTAAGCTCCAAGCTGAAATTTCCAACTTCAAATGCTTCTAATCTCCACTAAAAGACAACCAACACTTCATATTATCAACACTCATTGAATCCCAAAACCGAATTTAAATGATAACAACTATCTTTTGAAAGAAGATGAGAGGAAACAACTTTTCAAATCTCAATTAAGAACAAGGTAAGATGAGCAATCTAAGATAGGTAAGGAGTAAAATCTGAGAACTTACTTAAGTTTTCATAAACCATTTGTCATTTTGAAACTAAGTTTTTCAAAATATCCTAAGGACGACCAAGCTAGTGGTTTCTACGGTTAGTATGGCTTTGATACCAACTTTTGTGAGAATCCGGGGTATTTAACTTGTAATACTTAACCATTAAGATGATTCAAGCATTACAAATCAAATATCTCGACTCTCGGCGTATATGTACTTTTCAGAATTGCAGTACACATACCCCATACAAAAATTAAGCATCAATTCCATTCAACACATAGAACCGAAGTACAACTAAGCAATTCAAAAGACATACAATATAGAGTTATTACAAAAGGGGCCGACCGGCCAAATGACAACTAAAGAGTTAGATAAATAGCGGAAGCAAACAACCATAAGATGGTGATAAACAAGAGCTAATTAGTGTGCCTTTAACCCACAAGGCAACCAACCGGGCCACTAACCTAGTCGTCAAACCCGTCGCACATCTCACAAAAGTGGATCCCTAGGGGATCGGCTTCCTCCTCTGCAACAATTAATTAAGCATAGCAAATGAGTACAAAAATATACTCGCAAGACTTACGTAGAGTAACAGCCTATACATAGCTACATTCAAGCTTATTTAAGTGGAGGAGGCTCTAGACTCATTTTCAGATAAAGCAAGTTTTCATTTGCAATAATGTAATAGATTTAAAGTAATTTTACAATCTGTTTTTATTTGACCAAAACAACAAGATATAAGAAACAATAATAACAAGACATCACGGAAGTGGCTAACCCAATAGCCACCACAACAATAGCATGAATTCTATTCATACCACCCACATCAAGTTTTAATTAAAGGTTATAGTCTAGTTCTCACGGGCGATCCAAGCATGTCCATAACCTAGGACGAGGCTATTCAATAGTTTGAACCCCGAGGTGTACCAATGTACCCACATACCAAACCGCCTTTTTGCCACGCGATAAAGCACACTTCCTTTGGTATGCCTACAGAGCTGAGTCCTACGAGACGTTTCCAATATTGTGTATTAACTACGAGTCGCCCATATGGGAGAAAGCTCCATACGTTGATGCAAAGTCATCAAAGATGCTCACCTCCTTATAAAGGATGGTGCTCCTTGTAGTGGAGAAACTCCACTACTGCTCACCCAAAAGCCCACCATGCAACTCGGAGCTAACACACACCAAAGTACTAAGTCAAGAGAGGTTCCATATGCCTCTCATGTGGTTAGTACGCAAATTGCTCGGTACGGTGGCGCAAGTAACTCGGTCCTTGATTGACTTGGGCACCATTCCAGTCACACCATAAGATCACACCATCAACCATTGTGCCCAAGTCTCAAACATTTCATTTTCAATTTCAGTTTTTGAATTTACAAAGTAACAAAGCACAAAGTGCTGAGTATAATGATAATAATAATTTTGTGTGATCAAAGTTATCGACTAAGTCGATAACCACCCAATTCTACCGGTAGCTAATCATTTCTAAGCATGACAATCGAAAAAGACAATAAAATAGCATAATTCAACCACCGGGCTCTAATTCACCGGCGAGATTAATACCTTATGTTTAGTGGTAGGGGATGAACAATTTAAGGGCAACCATGCAATAGGAATAACTACCTCTAATCGGGAAAATAAACTTCGACACAAAAGCATGCATACATACAATTTGTAAACAAAGTATTAGACTTGAAAGTAATGGGATGTTTATGATCAAACTGCTTGCCTTGTTGGGGATGACTTTCTTGCTGTAGAGGATCACTCTCGTATACAATAGGATCGTCGGAACCTGCCGAAAGAATCGAAAGCACAATAAGAACGAATAACACCGAAAAGACCCAAAAATTCAAATTCATCCAAAAATCATGAAAAATTCACAGAAGGTATAGCATGATTTTAGGTGAATTTAGCAACAAGAATCAATTGATTTGGATGTTCTATGCAAAAGTTATGACAGTTTGAAAGTCAGTTTTCCAGAAAATCCAAATAAATTGATGCCGGTTACTGTTCATCCGAATTAATTGTTTTTGTAAAATTTCCAGGGGTGTGGTGTACTTGAAATTTTTATATTAGGTAGAGCTCCACATGAGATGAACAATGGAATTTGATTCACCTCATTTGGAGCTAAGATGAATTTTCTATGATTTTTCAAAATTATGAAAGTAGTACACAAGTTATATGTAAAATAAGATTTTCAACAACAGTATCATGCTCACAACCTATTCTACAATAAACTACACTAACAGAGGATTCCAAAAAGTTGAGTTTACTCAATTTGGAGTTACTGAGAAATACTTATGCATTTTTGAAGTTAAAACAATTTTTAGTGTAACAATAATACTAATCCTAAAGTAATTTTGCCAAAAATGTTTTCTGTAATAGTAACAAGATTCAAACCATTTTTATATTAAATTACATTTAAAAAGGAAACTAACCAAATTTGAACCATCAATTTTGGAGCTAGAATGAATTACTTATGCAATTTTGAAGTTTAACCAATTTTAGGTTCATAAATAAAGCATTTCCGGAAATTATATAAACATTGCATACTTTTTATACCCAGGCCAAGCTAACCACAGCCGATGATAGGCGGGCCTACTGAATAGTGCCATTTTCTATTTAACCAAAGGATTAACCGAATCGACAAAGTGGGTTCTTGCCATAGACTCATACTCGTGAACTTGGTTCACCGGTGTATGAGTCTAGTGCACAGCCCACTTAAGTGGCTCGGGCCCACCTGTCATTCATAGCTAGCCCTTACTTAACGCTGCTAATCCCGCTTTTCCGACAAAGATTGAGATTTAAAAGCTAATGATCGCAATTAACGCTAATGATGGCGCTTGAAGAGTGTCGGGACATGCCACGAGCCGCTATGCCGCATGAAGTTTCCGGCCTAAACGCCGACGATCAGAAGCCTTGGCGGCGCGGGTGAGTGCTCAAAATGGAAAGCCCACAACCTTGTGCACCCGACGGCACCAGCGGCGAGGCTAGCGGTGGTCTGACGCGGTGGCGCGGCGAGCTAAGGCGGCGGTGGTGCTCGGGCTACAAGCCAACGCGCAAAGCGATGGCGCCCGAGGTGATTCAACACGCACATGAGCAAAAGGAAGGCTTAGGGAACTCACTGCGATGACCCGGAGGTGGGGAGGTTGCCGGAGTTGGGCCGGCGACGAGAAACCGAGGCGACGGCGGTGGTGTTACCGAGGAGAGCTCGCCCTGAGCAAAGAAAGAGAGAAATAGGTGACAGAACCGCTAGGTAGGGTCACTGCGATGGTCATAGAGCAAAGAATTAGGGAATGGCTCACCGTGCCGTCGCCGGAGAAGAAAGGGGCTCAAGCGACTGAAAATGGAGAAACCCAGAAATTCCCGAGCTCCTGTGATACAAAGGCCAAAATAGTTGAGGGGATCTCCTCCTTAGACTAAAAGGCGCATGGTGACGCACTTAAGCAAGAAAGAAGCTCACCGGAGACGGAGTTGGCACGGCAACGGCTTTGGGTGCGTGCTCTGGAGCAGCAGGGAACGCGCCTCGTCTCCTCAAGCTACACAAGAAGACAATGGCTCAAATCGGCGCACAAGGGAGCGATGAAGGAAGAGGAAGAAGGGGGAACCACGCGGAGGAAGCTCACCCTAGAGAGCAGCTCGAACAAGCGCCTCCCTCCTCAGCCACCGAGAGGAGGAACGACCTCGAACGGGCGAGAGAGGGGGTATTATCCCCAGGCGATGATGGAAATGGGAGCGGTGTCAACTGACTGAGCTTAGGGATTGGCCGAGAGGGGCGGTGGATTGACGCCGTGCCCACGCGTTGACGGAGGCGGTAGAGCATTGGCATGACGTGGCGCTAAGAGCCAAGCTGAAGGCCTTGGTAGCGAGGTGGACGACGCAATGACCGGTGGGGCCAGCGACGCGCTGACACAACCACGAGAGAGGGACTAAGTGAATTGGGTGGTGGCGGGCCGTTGGATCGAGATCCAATAGTCGATGTTGTCGCGAGGACTTTTAAACCAGCCGAAGCGGTACGCGATCGGGACCGCTGAGTTTCCATCGGACGGCTGCATGCGATGGTGCAGTTAGGGGGTTGGACCGAGCCAGGTGGTGCGGTCGGGTTTGAGTCGGGCTCGGGTCCGAGTCCGAGGAATAGTGATTTCAGATTTTGATTTAAAAAGGCTGAGAAAATAGGGAATTTTTGAAGGTAGCTCCGAAGCTCCAAAAATTCTGAAATTTTTATGGAAGCTTGCTGGATCTGAGGAAAACCTTGTGTAATTTTTCTAGAAAATTTTCATGCACTGCATTGTTCTCAAGAAAATTCACAAGGGGCTGCCCTAGGGGTTTGACCAGAGTTCAAACTGGTTTGACTAGTTCTTTAGAAATAGCAACTAAAATCTAAAAATTATGAGATTTCACAGAGAGGTTACTAGGATGATCTAGAACTTAGGAAAAATATTTCCAGGGGATTATCACAAGATTTGATTATGGAGTTTTCAAGGACAAAAGCTTCCATCAAAAGAAACATCGATCTTAGAAAATAGGAAACCATAGGAAAAATTCCCATGAAATTTCAAATGGCATCATGAGGCATCAAAAGTTTTAATTTATCCTCATTTTTATACATTTGAAACATACACCATTGTTTGGAATGTTACATATGTTTTAGTGTAGTATTTCACGCATTCCTTCTGCAATTTGTAACTTTCAATTCGAATCCTGCATTTTGTGCCCAGTTGTAATATTTCTAGGCTTCCTCTTTAGTGCAGAATTAGGATGCATCTACATTACTGCTTTCACAAAGTGATGGGGTTGAATTTTTTTCAAAAGCTAACTAGTTGGGCGTTACACCGAATAGGTTACATGCAACATCCATTAAACTACAGCAAGGCCCAAATGATACACTGGCTGAGGTGTGGCGTGGTTTAGTGCGTGGAGGGGATGGTGATGACGCTTCAAACTCCTTCCTATGCAAAAGAGGACAGCGGCAAGGTGTCCCCTACGAGCTCTCGTCAGAGGATGGTGGTCGGTGGCGTGCTTTTCTTGTCGAGGAGGCCGACGACGAGCTTCCGTGCGGTCTCGCGCATAGTTATCAGGCCCGAACCAGTCATCGACCTGGTTGAGGTCTTGGGTCATCAGATCATTGGTCAGATCGGTGGGCCACCGGTTGGACCGTATGTTTTATTTAATTAGTATGAGTATATATTTACGTATAAAATGCATATATAGACATGTCATTATAATTTTCCATGTAGAAACTGTATGATCGACATGAGGAGAGGACATCTAAAAGCTCTATTTCCATTGGTATCTTCTGGTATTATGTAGATTAGTTGCCTATTCCTTGATATAAGTTTCCCATGCAACGGACTGGTCGACGCTGGTGATGAGGTTGATGATAGCAGGTGTCGCGCGGGCACGGGGTCGATGAGGAACAACTGCATAGCCGCGTCCTATAGCTATTTGTTACAATTGGGACTTCTAGGATACTTCACACATAGTTCATGATTGGACCTACTCCAGCTAAGTCACAACGTTAGCTACATACAAAAGGATCTGCAAAAAGGAGCTACTCATTTGCTGACCAACAGGTCCCGTTTGGCCATCAGTCATTGCTTCAACTGATCAACTCATCAATCTTTGATAGTTGACACAGGATTTCCTCAAAAACTGAGACTTGGTTCTTGGCAGTTGTGCGCTTTATGTTCTTATGTCATAAGGACACTGTGATGATAATCCCTGCGATACATTTTGATTGGCATAATGTTGATTGTCTGTTGGCTTTCTTATGTTCCTCTGCAGATAGTGGAAAAACTTTTTATTGCTGCAGTTGCTGATGCTGATGTTGGTGTTAGAAGTTCAGTATGCAATGCTCTGTATTGCAATCCGACTTTCGATGATTTTTTGGCCCAAGCTGACATCTTGACTTCAAGTTTTGTTGCCTTAAATGACGAGGTACACTGTATTACATGTTTATCCTATAGAGTGGCCCGTTAGATTTATTACCAGCTTCTTCCACACCACATTTAGTTCACCTTTTTATTTATTGTTTGCTTCCTTTATGAAAGTACTGTTAAACCTTAAAATCTTTTTGTATTAGAGATTGTGAGGGTTCCCTTCCTGTATTTCCACCCAGCTAGAATGTTGACCTAGCCAATCATGGGATTTCTGCGTTTAGAGATGTTTCACAATTTTTTTTCCTCTTTTGATCTTTAGTTGTAGTCTTGTAGATATTGACTTGTATTTGTAAAGTCTCAGCACCAGGAAGGAGAAAAACATGATTTTTTTCCTAAGCAGAATTCATAGAAGAGTAGGAAAAAAATGGATGCCCTACATTAGTTGTTCCATAAGGTCGCATTACTTTTAATTGCATCTTTTATTGTGGTCATGTAGTGTCTTTAATTCTTAATGAGCTGCAATGAACTAGGAACAGACAAGAGTAAGAACGGAATTTCATTTTAGTTTCAGTGCCTACTTTGTTAATGTGTGATGTTCATTTTGTCAAAAGGATGCAGCCTTTACAAAAATGGGTCCTTTTTTCTTTGGTGTGCGTTTGCACACTTGTATGCCTTATTTTTTATATCTATTACCAATGGGGTTTCTCTTGTGCAAAAGGGTGACACATTAATGACTGTCAAAGTAAAGAGGGTCTGTCTACAACGTATGTTTTCCTAGACTTTATAGTGTACTTGTGCAAATATTTCTAGAAACTGAATCATTGGCGAGTAATAGTGTGATATACTTGATTTGTATCTTGTGACTATTATGTTGCCTTATTTATTAAATCGTAATAGTCCATGTCTTTGTAAACAAAAAGAAATAGTCCTGGATTATTATATCCATGATTGGAAATATCTATATTAGACGAAGAACATCATGTTGCTTTTTTGCACTGGTCCACGCTGTTGCAATGTCAATTCCTATTCCTCTTATATTCGCTAATAGTTAGTAGATTTCTAAACACGAGGGCCGGCCATCGATGTCAATTTTCTTTTTTATTGTTTGACCTAGGAGTATGATGTCAGAGAATTGGCAATATCGGTTGCAGGCAGATTATCTGAAAAAAATCCAGCATATGTATTGCCTGCCCTTCGTCGCTATCTTATACAGTTGCTCACGTATCTTGACCAAAGGTTTAAGGCAATAAAACTTTTGCTTCCGAAAATCAATGCTGGTTCCAAAGTCATCATGTTGCTTCAGTATCATGCTTCTGAAAATCTTCATGTTTGCAGTATTGATAGCACGTGTAGAGAGGAAGGTGCTAAATTGTTGGGCTGCTTAATTAGGAGTTGTGCACGGCTAATACTTCCTTATATTGCTCCGATTCACAAGGTTAGTAAGATATGAGATCTGCGTTATTGTTTCTTGTGCTATTCTTACTTCCCAGTTCTGATATTGGTTTCTTTCAGGCGCTAGTGGCTAGACTGTGTGAAGGAACAGGACCAAATGCTAATAATGCGCTTGCTGCGGGAGTGCTAGCCACTGTTGGAGAACTGGCCAAAGTGGTATGTTTTCCACCATCTTGTGACGGTGGTATTAGTACTGGTTTTGCTTGCTTGGCATCTGATTGGGCTCAATTCGATGAATCACAAGCCAATGAGCCATGTCAGCAAGCCAACTCGCACAGTGAGTCAACAAGTTATTTGAAAATAATACAGCAAAAATAAATTTTCTTCCACTTCTGTCCTCTCTGGTGGGTCCCACTTTAATTTACTGACTTGACGCTGACTGTTAAGCCACATAAGTGGCCAGCATGGCCATAGTTGTCACGGCGTACATAGTGACCATGGTGCCTGAGAGGCGCCATGGCATCCTCAAGATAAGATATGGCGAGCTAAAGGAGTTGACTAAGTATGAAGGAGCTTGGAGACCGGAGAGACCTTGCCGATGACTAGCCTTAGCAGAAGAAGAAAGAGGAACGGAGGAGCAGAGGAAGAGGAACAAAGAAAAAAAGAAGAAAATTAAAAAAAAAAAAAAGAAGCAGATGATCGGGATAACTCAAGAAAAAAAGTAGAGGGAGTAGAGGAGGAGTACTGGCACGCAAGGCGCAGGAGGAGGCGCATTGGGAGGGCGAAGGCTAGGGTTCCACGCCGCTTCACTTCACCAGCCTAATACCCCTGTAGCTCTTTGCTTCTCGCACCTGACGCCCCCTGGCCCCTACAGCTTCAATTATGACCTGCAGGCGTAGGTGCCTAAGGCGCTCGCCTAGCCTCTCGCCGTGGATGCTGCGGCGATGCCCGGACTCCAAGATTTCCTAGGCGCCCGCTTAGATGGCCAAGGTGAGGCGAACTTCCACGGCATCCCCATCGGGCCGCCACGACGCCAAGGCGACGCCGTGACAATGTTAGACCCCAAATTTGTAATTTAGAATCTTCTGTGTATACCCGCATTAGTCCCTGGATCAGTAGCTAGTGCACATAGCTACATCATTGAATATCACACCGATGTATCCCGCTTGACTACGCAGACAGGGGTGGTTCGCAACGCCGGAGTTTTGGTTTGACGGAGAGGCGCCGCCGTGGGTAACCAGCAGGATAGCAAGGAAAGACAAGAGAATTTGAGAAGACTAGAAAACAAGAATGAGAAGACGAGATTGATTCTTGCTTGCCAAACTATTACGGTGAGGCGTATTATATAGTGCTATCAAGACTTGTTAACTACGACTTGGACTCTTAATTATAGAAACTATCTCCCGCCCGAATTCCTCTTGACATCGCTAATGTATCCTCTCCGAGTCTATTTCGACTTCCATTTGGACTCTCATCAGATCCTTCCATGACAGATCCAATAATGGCCGGCGGGTAAGACGACGTTGTCGCTAGTTTACTAATAGTAAGTCCACAACATTACTCCCCACTAGAGAACCAGCTTGTCCTCGAGCTGGAGTTCAAGGCGGTCCATTCTCGTCGTCGACTTTGTCGTTCACCACTTCAAGGTAGAAGAGTAGTTGGCATCTATGTTCCCTGGTGAACTTCTCATCACAATTGTAGCACAAACCCTTCTCCAGTCGTTCCGCCATCTCCGCTGGTGTTAAACAACGAAATTGACGCGATCTACCAGTACCTATGTCTCCTCTAGTCCCTGCTGATTGCATGTTGCAGACCACAGCTTGTTTGTTTGTTGTTGACATGGCCGAGGCAGCAAAAAGAGCTCGTTGTTCATATGACCTTGCAACGCTCATGGCTACTTGCAAATCTGGTAGACTTTGTAGTTCTACATCAATGCGCAAAAGATCGGCAAACCGTAGTAAAGAGTTGCACTTGTTGCTCGCTTGACAATGGACCAACGCGCAAAGCAATGCCAAAAAAATTTCCGGTAGTCATAGAATCTGCACTGGCCATCCGCAACCTTGCGATCTCCCCAAGAGGGTTTGAGCGGATGGGTGGCCCAAAGCAAAGATTGCACCGTCCTGAAGCGAGGCCAATTCGGCGCTCCTTCATCTCTTTCCAACCGGATGTACCGGTGTTGCACCGCTCCTATCATGTGATATGTCGCCACCACACCTTGTATCCTCGCCGGCGCTACCCCGTAAAAATTGTTCACAACGATTCAACCACCCAAGAGGGTCGTATTTGCCATCATATGTTGGAAAGTCGAGTTTGTGGTAGCGTGGAACCCCTGCCGTGTCTGTAGGATGATGCATTGTTGCTGATACATGTGGAACGACCGCTTGCTGTGGAAATTTTTGGGGCAGGAACAGCAAAGGTGCCGGAATAGTTGGTAAGGTCCTAGCAAACGACGTCGTACCATAATTTGGAAAGGTAGAGGCTTTTGGAAACGCTCCAGTCTACAGAGGTGCTGAAGGGATTGTCTCCGTTGCTGATATGTTCCAGTGTTCTACTTTGGCTTCGAAAGTTGCTATCCCGCCAGGTGAAAGCTCCCCCGCATCACCAACAGATCTCGCTTGATCTTCTAGCCTTTTGATGCGTTCGTCCATGTTGGATGGTCGCTCCTCCAAAGCACTCACCCGAGCTTCCAAGGACGAGAAACTCTCTCGTATTTGTTTGCTCATTTCCAACTTCAATTCGGTGATCGCTGCCATCAACTCTGATGGCTCGCCGTTCTTCTCTGCACGGAAGACATGATGGTCGGCTCGATACCAAATGATGTATCCCGCTTTGACTACGCAGATTGTAGGGGTGGTTCAAAGAACGCCGTGAGTTTTGGCTCGGTTTTGAGAGGCGCGCGTCGTGGGTAACCAAAGCAGATAGCAGGAAAGACAAGAGAATTTGATAAGACTAGAACATAGCAATGAGAAGACGAGATTGATTCCTGCTTGCCAAACTATTACAACTGAGGCGTATTATATAGTGCTATCAAGACTTGTTAACTACGACTTGGACTCTTAATTATAGAAACTATCTTCTAGTTCCGAATTCCTATCGACATCGCTAATGTATCCTCTCCGAGTCTATTTTCGACTTCCCATCGGACTCTCATCGCATCCTTCCATGATAGACCCAATAATGGCTAGCCGGGTAAGACGAGTACGTTGCTGCTAGTTTACTAATAGTAAGTCCACAACACACACACACATCATATAAACAGAAAGCTATTGCATAATAATAAACAAAGTGTAAATATATCTTGTGGCTTTTGACTTGAAGAACGGGCGGCCAAGCAAAATACCCCTCAAAGAATAGCAGAGAAAGCGGAATAAAATGTAACACATGGGACCCCCAGGATATACCCACAGGCAATCAACTGGGGCTCGCGGCCTAGTTCTTGGCCTTCTCGATTTCCAGTCTTGACGATCACGCGTGACACGAGTCGCTTTCATTCTATCGATCGTGATCGCGACGCTGGATCTGATCGACGTTGGAGCAAAGACGCCACCGCCACCGCGGATTTCGCTTACTCAAGGCGACGCGACACCGCTCTCCGAGGATCTCGCCTCTCGATTCGCGCGCCGCCTAACGCCACCTCTTCGACGACACCGCTCGCTTATCGCCGCCGCCCGAGGACTTTTCGCCTTGGTGTTTCCACACGAAGCGCCCGCCAGACGACGCAAGCACCCGCCGCTTTCTTCGCTGCTGCTGTCGCCGCCGGAAGCCAAGACGCACCGCCGCCGATCCGGTCGCCACGCCGCCGCCGCCAGGGGGAACCCTAGTCCCCAGTGCTTGCCGTGAGAGCCTTCGTCAGGTCGAAGTTTAACTCACCGTTAGCCGCCCGTGAAAAAGAAGAGAAAAAACGCCGATCAACCGCCGCCGCCCGCCGCCGCCGTTAGACTTCGCTGTTTTGTCGCCGCCGCCCAGGCCGCCGCCACCGATGGCTTCCGTCGCCTTCGGTGCCGGTTCCGCCGGCACTCCTCCATGATCGCCGCTTGTCCACCGCTACACCGATCGCTTCCACGCCAAAGACACCGCCGCTTCCAACGGCCGCCACAGTGGTGGTGGCCACCTCCATCCGGCGGTGGCCATCCTCACCGCTTCCTATCATGCGACAAGGTTATTACATTGAGTCCCTGCTATAAGAAGCGGCGACATCTTTCACGCCGTTCTTCTACTAGCACCGCATCGGTGCTTCTACATCGACGTCGCGACGACTCTTCAGCAGCTCTCTCATCGAGCAGAGATAGCCGACTCGACGCCTACTTGCCGCTTCAGTTCTTCCTCGGCATTATTCGCGGTTGCTCTACCATCGACTCTTCTGCACCGCGAAACCACCACCTCCACAACAGCACCTCCCCGTGGATACTTGATTCTCGAGCATCTTTTCACATGACTTCGATTCTTCCACTGCTCTTTCATTACACCTCTTGATTCTCCCGTTAGTGTTCTTATCACGATGGTACCTCTCTTTCGCTCGGTTGAGGACCTCTTAGCAACTCATCTTTTCATGTTCCTTCCATCGTTGCTCATGTTCCTCGCCTTACCATGCACTTCTTTCACGGGCGACATCGACCTTGGTTGTCGGGTCATTCTCGACTCGACTCTTGTTGTGTTCGTAACCGCCACACAGAGCTCGATTGGTTTTGGCCTCGGCGCCGTGACTCACTGGCGCCTCTGGGAGCTTGATCGGCTTCATCTTCCTTCCGCTTCCATCTTCGCCATCGGTCCTCCGCTTCCGCCACTGCTTCACCGGCTCTTTCAGAAGTGGCATAACCGTCTTGGTCATCTGTGTAGATCTCGTCTGTCGCCTTTAGTTCGTCCGTGGCTTTTTGGGGTCTGGCCTCAGAGCCGAGTCTTTAGATTGTGAAGGATGTAAGTTAGGTAAACAGATTCACTTCCTTATCCTCATAGTGAGTCGTTGTCTCGGCGTTCTTTTGATTTTGTTCATTCGTGATGTTTGGGGTCCTGCTCCTTCGCTTCAAAAGGGGTCATCGATATTATATCATATTTATAGATGATTTCTCTTGCCACACTTGGATATAGTTCATGTATTCTCATAGTGAGGCCTTGTCTATCTATAAACAATTTGCCACTATGGTTCGCATTACGCTCTTCACTCCTATTCGTGTCTTTCGGCCGATTCTGCCGGGCGAGCACCTCTCTCGTTACTGCGCAGCCTTCCTTGCCGAGTAGGGCACTCTCGCCGATTCTCTTGTCCCAGTGCTCATGCTCAGAATGGTGTCGCTGAGCGCAAGCATCATCACCTCCTTGAGACGGCTCGTAATCGATGATTGCCGCCTCTACTCCACCTCACTTTTGGGCCGAGGTCGTTTCCACCGCCACCTATCTCATCAACATCCAAATTCTCTTCTCGCTTCTTCAGGTGCGATCCTGCTGAGTGTCTCTCGTGGTCTTCTTCCCGACTACTCGCTTCTTCGTCTGCATTTGGCTGCTTGTTATGTTCTCCTCGCCCTCGAGAACGCACCAAACCGACCGTCACCGTTGAGTGTGTCTTTTCGATACAAGGTCGAGCACAAGGGCTATCGGTCTTTGGGATCCTGCTGGTCAATGGATGCGGATTTCTGATGTGACTTTCGATGAGTCTCGTCCTTTCTACCCACGTCCTGTCTCTCCTTCGACTTCCTCTATGTAGTCTCTGTCTTTTTTGACCTTTCCAGATACACCTATATCTGTCTTGCCCTCGTCCACTCGTCCCACCGAGTCTCCACATATTCATCCTGTAGCCTCTCCGCGTTATGCGCCGCCGCTTTGTCTCCCCGCGGCTCCTCGTGCTCCTCCCACTACAAGACTTTTTCCCTCTCTTCTACACTCGTCTACCTCAGATTGAGGATCTTCCAGATGAGCCATCTTCTCCGATGTTCCATCTTCTCCCGATGCTCCATCTTCCCCGATAGGTCATCTTCTCCTCGCCACGCTTCTGCGATTGCCAGTCGATTCGCCCCCCGCCTGCTTTGCTTTTTGGCTGTGCAAATACTCATGAGTCTGTCTCTCCACGGATGTCAACATTTCACCCCGAGTGGCAACATGCCATGGCTGAAGAGATTGCTGCCCTCGAGCGTACTGGTACTTGGGATTGTTAGATATATATATTGTGTAGGGTGTTATTTGCATTTGTACATGTTATATATTGGCCTTTTGGCCCATTGGAATGGACAAGTGGCTATATTCAACATGGTATCGAGCTAGGGTTTTGAAACCCTACCTCTTAGCCACCACCGCCACCCGCCGCTCGGGCCGCCGCCGCCACGCCATTGCCGCCTCCACGCCTTCAGCCTCAGAATGCCGCCGCTGGCCGCTTCGCCGCTGCGCTCTTGCTGGTCGACGCTGCTCTCCGGGTCGAGCACCGCCTCCGCTGAAGTCGGCGCTGTCGCGCGGATCCGTCTTCGGGTCGAAGGCCGCCGCTCGCTGCCGGGTCGAAGGCCGCTTCTCGCGCTGGATCTAGGAGTTAGCACCGGATCCGGCCGCCCGCCGGCCGCCGCCAAGACCGGATCTCATCGCCACGCCGCGCCGCCGGGAAACCCTAAAGTGACGCCCGAGTGCACATGGGTGCTTTTCTAGCTGGGCTGAGGCCCAACCGAGAAGAAAAAAAAACAGAAAAAAAAGAAGAAAAAAAAACAGAAGTTGATGGCCTCTCCCGGAGGCTCCTTCGCCATCCCACTTCCCGCAGTTCGTTTTGATGGGACGAACTTCCGGGAGTGGGCCGTTCACCTGAGGATCCACCTCAACAGCCAGCGTCTCTGGGGTCATCTCACCGTGAGCAGCCATGTCCGCTCGCCCTACACCGCCAAAGATCGCTCTCTTCCTTGGTGCGGACGGGCAGCCAGAGGTCGATAATGTCAGATCGAGGAGGCGCTAGAGCTCTATCGCCCGAGCTACACGCCACGAAGCGCTAGTAGGAGGTCGAGGCTCGTGGCTACCGCCATCCTAGTGGGTAGCATGCTCGTGACCATCTCTAGGGATGTGGCGAGCTGCCGACGACACACTCATGTGGGAGCGCCCGAGCTCACTACCACCCGACGAGTGATGCTATGTATCTCTCGGCCAGCACTGTGCACATTCTCTTCAAGCAGCCTTGATGCCACTGCTGATGACTTCTACCGGTTGTCGAGGTGTGGCGTCGCCTTGACTCTCGGGGCCGGATGTCTCACGGACTGTCCTCGCCAGGTGCGGCTCGCGCCACCAGAGACTCACCGCCCTACGACGTCCCGACGCGCTCCGCCTCGAGTTCGAGACCGCAGGCCAGCTCCTGACTCGCCACCCGCCGAAGTTTGGTGGAGGCCTCACGAGTGTGCGGCCGAGGAGACTCATCACCGTGGCATGGCTCGATGCATCTGCCTTGTCTACTTCAGATCCGCTCCTTTGCCGCTTTCTTCAAAGACCGACCATGACTCCTCCTCCACCTCCTCCAAGTGGTTGTCGCTTCATCGCGGGTCTCCATCGCACCTACTATCAGCGGCTTTACCATAGGTATCAGGATTGTTACAAGCGGAGGAGGGACCAGAGTCGCTGTATGACGCCCCTCAAGGCTCTGGAGGTTCCTCTCCTCGTGGGATGGTCCTCTCGCCAGGCTCTCCTGGTGACGCCACACGCCAGCTTCTCTCACTACTTACTTCACGTGTCGGCTCATCCTTGACTCCTCGGGTTCTCGCTGTCGCTCTTGCTTCTCGCCAGCCTTCCTCGCCTCCGCCTCCGCCTCCTCCTCCTCCTCGTCAGTATCTTGTCTCCGTGGATCTTGGACTCGTGCTTCTTTTCACATGACACCAGATTCTACCCACCTTTACTGGGTAGTCCATCGATTTTTCTTCCACTGCTCAAACCGCAGATGGTACCTCCTTCCCTACAAAAGTCGAGGCACCCTTTTCACTTCTTCTTTTCATGTTTCACGCCTCTCATGTTCCTCACCACTATGCGCCTTTATGTCGGCCGGGTCGATCACCGATCATGACTGTCAGATTGTTCTTGAGTCCGACTCTTGTTGTGTTCAGACCGCCAGACGGGACTCTGCTTGGTATCGCCCCTCGGCCGTGGATTCGCAGCTGCCTTTGGGAGCTCGACCGCTTCATCTTCCTTCCATCGTCTCCACCAACCAACGGCCACTACCACTACCTCTGCTCTTCTTGTGCGCCCTCCACTACATCTTTTGCACAAGGGCACCATCGCCCTCGGTCATCTCTGTGGCTCGCCTATCATCTTTAGTCGGTCGTGGTGTTCTTGGGTCTGTCGGGGACACCTCTTTACATTGTATGGGTTGCAAGCTTGGCAAGCAGCTGCAACTCCCCTATCCCACTAGTGATTCTATTTCTACTTGTCCTTTTGATCTTGTTCACTCTGATGTTAGGGGTCCGACCCCCTTCGTTGCGAAAGGGGCTCATCGCTATTATGTGATCTTTATTGATGATTATTCTCGTTATACTTGGATCTACTTTATGTCCGAGCGCAGTCAGGTTCTTTCTATTTATCAGATATTCGCCACCATGGTTCGTGACTCGCTTGATTCACCATTCGTGTTTTTCATGCCGACTCTGCCGGTGAGTATCTCTCGCCGCTTATGCCGCTTTTGCCGAAAGCAGGCACTCTTCCTCAAGATTTTGTCCCGGTGCTCATGCTCGAATGGTGTCTCGAGCGTAAACATCGCCACTTGCTTGAGACCGCCGCGCTCTCATGCTTGCCTCCTGTTCCCCTCACTGGCCGAGGCCGCTTTACCGCCGCTTTCGATCAACCCATGCCTTCTACCGCTTCTTCGTGGTTCTACTCTGTTGAGCGCCTCTCGTCGAGCCCAGAGTGCACACCATCTTCGCCTGCTTTTGGTGTGGTTCTGCATTTGCCCTTCTTCCACCTCGTGAGCGCACCAAACCGATCGCTCACCGCTTGAGTGTGTTTTTCTTGGCTACGCCTTGAGCATAAGGGTTATCGTTGTTATGACCTCGTTGTTCGAGGATGAGGATTTCTGATGTCACTTTTGACGAGTCCCGCCTTACTACCCTCATTCCCCACCTGTCACCGGATTCTCTTGCCGAGTCGATCTCCTTTCTCGATTTTTCCCGACTCTCACTTTCCACCACTGCTTCGCCTCATCCTCCATCTACTCCTCCTCCCGGCCCATCTGCTCCACCTCCACCGGATGTTCCTTCTCGCCTTTTGTTGAGGCTCCATCTTTACCCTTCCACTACTCTCGCCGCCCCTCGGCCTCCTACTTCCTCTCTTAAGTCTCCGCTCTCACTGGGCCCTGCTCCCGCCCTCCTCTCCATCATTGCCGGGTCCAGCTCCGCCTTCTCCTCCCAGATATGCTCTTCGTGATCGCCACACCATCAGTCGCAAGGCTATGGCTTCGCCGCCGCTTGCTTTTCCGAGCCCACGACCTCATCAGGAGGCCGCCGCCACCCCGAGTGGCAGCTTATGATGTCCGAGGAGATTGTCATTGAGCGCACTAGCACTTGGGATCTTGTGCCCTTGCTCGCGCTGTTACTCCTATCACGTAAGTGGGTGTACAAGATCAAGACTCGCCGGATGGTTCTTTGAGCGCCAAGGCTCGCTCTTGTAGCGCGTGGTTTTCAGCAGAGCATGGTCGCGACCACGATGAGACTTTCGCTCGCCGCTCACATGACCACTGCTCAGACTTTCCTTGTTGTGGCCTCTGCTCGCCTGGCTCATCTCTCGCTTGGATGTTAAGAATGCCTTTCTCAATGGCGAAGTTGCGTGAGGAGGTCTACATGCGCCCCACCGGGTATTCTCGTCCTCGATGGTATGGTTTGTCGCCTTGCGTTCTTCTATGGGCTCAAACAAGCCCTGCGTGCTTGGTTTGACCGCTTTCCTCTGTTGTCACCGCCGGCTTCTTCCGCCAGTGATCACGACCGCTTCTTTGTTCACACCTCTCCACGTTGGCCTGACGCCTCCTTCTATATGTGGATGACATGATCACATCGAGATGACTCTCAAGACATTGCCTTTGTGAAGGAGCCGCCTCAAGAAGCGCTCTTGATGTCCGATTTGGGTCCTCTTCACATTTCCTTGGGATTGAGATCACTTCACGCCGAGGGCTACTATCTCTCCCAGAGAAGTACATTCAGATATCCTTACTCGTGCTTGTCTCATCGGTCGGTCACAGAGTGGATACTCCTATGGAGTTAGGTGTTCACCTTCGCCCAATCGATGGTGAGCCTCTTGAGGATCCCACTCGCTATCGCCATATTGTCGGAGCCTCGTCTCACCTTGGGATCACTCGACCGACATTTCTCACCTGCTCACATCCCGAGTCACTTTGTCTGCTCCCACTCGGCTCCACTATACCACCTTCTTCGTGTTCTTCGATATCTTCGTGGAACCCCACTGATGTCTTTTCTTTCCTCGCTCCAGCTTCTTACCTTCAGACGACTGATGCGACTGGCTAGCGATCATTCTAATCACGGTCTCTTTCGCCTATTGTGTTTTCCTTGGTTCCTCCTTGATTGCCTCGAAGACTAAGAAGCAGATCTAGCAGCTGCTCGAGTGCCGAGGTCGAGTTGAGAGCCATGGCATCGCTGGATACCGAGATCACCTTGTTTCGTGGTTCTTGCGATTTTTGGCTTCGCTTCAAGACCGACCGCTTTTATCGATAGTACGGTGCGGTCAAGATTGCTCGTGATCCCGTGAAGCATGAGCTTACCAAGCACATTGGAGTGGATGCTTCATACGGCGATCGCAGTGCAAGACCAAGTTATTGCTCTTCATTATGTGCTTCGAGCTTCAAGCTAGCGATTTCTTCACTAAGGCATGCACTCGAGCTCAAGATAACTTCTACCTCTCCAAACTCAATGTTGTCGATCCACCATGAGTTTGAGGGGGGGTGTTAGATATATATATTGTGTAGGGTGTTATTTGCATTTGTACATGTTATATATTGGCCTTTTGGCCCATTGGAATGGACAAGTGGCTATATTCAACAGGGATCTTGTTCCTTTTCCATCTCACTCTCATCCCATCACGTGTAAGTGGGTCTATAAGATTAAGACTCGCTCTGATGGCTCTCTTGAGTGCTATAAGACGCGTCTTGTTGCTCGTGGCTTCCAGCAAGAGTATGGTCGTGACTACGACAAGACTTTTGCTCCTGTGGCCCACATGACCACTATCTGCACTCTTCTTTCGGTGGCATCTGTTCGCCACTGGTCTGTTTCTCAGCTTGATGTCAAGAATGCTTTTATTAATGGCGAGTTGCGTGAGGAGGTCTACATGCATCCGCCACTTGGGTATTCTGTTCTTGAGGGCATGGTCTGTCGCCTTCGTCACTCTCTCTATGGCCTTAAGCAAGCCCCTCGTGCTTGGTTTGAGCGCTTCTCCTCTGTGGTCATCAAGGTCTGGCTTTTCACTAGTGATCATGATCCTCGCGCTTTTGTCCACACTTCGCCTCGTGGCTCGGACTCTTCTTCTTCTCAGATGTTGATGATATGATCATTAACGGAGATGATTCTAAGTACATTGCCTTTGTCAAAGCTCGTCTTAGTGAGCAGTTCCTTATGTCGGATCTTGGTCCTCTTTGTTACTTCCTTGGGATTGAGGTTACTTCCACTCCAGATGGTTTCTTTATGTCTCAAGAGAAGTATATTCAGGATCTTCTTGATCGCACCTCTCTCACTAATCAACAGATCGTTGAGACTCCCATGGAGCTCAATGTTCACCTCCGACCCTTTGATGGCGAGCCTCTTTCGATCCGACTCGCCATCGCCATCTTATTGGGAGTCTTGTCTACCTTGTGTTACTCGTCCGGATATCACTTATCCAAATTCACATTCCGAGTTAGTTCGTCTCGCTCCCACTCAGTCCACCTACCACCTTCTTCGAAGTTCTGCGATACCTTCGTGGGACTATCTCTCGCCTCTCTTCTTTCCACACTCTAGCTCGATTACATACCAGCTTATTCGGATGTTATTTGGGCCAGCGATCTCTCTCGACGCTACCATCTCTCACATCGTGTTTTTCTTGGTGGTTCTCTCATTGTTCGGAAGATGAAGAAACAGACCGCAGTTGTCCTGCTCAAGTGCAGAGAGGTCGAGTTATGTAGCTATGGCTCTCTTGGATGCAGAGATTACTTGGCTACGGTGGTTACTTGAGGATTTTGGTGTTTCATCACTACACCGATTCCTCTTTTGTCGACAAGATAAAGCGCGCTATCAATATTGCCCAGGACCTCGTGAAGCATAAGCTCACCAAGCATATTGGTGTTGATGCTTCCTTTATGAGGTCTTGTGTGCATGATCGTGATTGCTCTTTCAAGATGTGCCTTCGTAGCTTCAGATAGCGTATTTCTTCACGAAGGCCCAGACTCGAAAGCACAAAGACGCTTTACCTCTCCAAACTCTGTTGTTGATCCACCATGAGTTTGAGGGGGTGTTAGAGATATGTGTATAGTGTATTATTCTCATTGTTATGAGGGGTTATTTGCATATTCACCTCTTGTACTTTGTGTCTATATATTGGCCCATTGGCCTCATGATGAATACAAGCGCTATTCATAACAATCATAATCTCGACCATGAGCCTCGCTGAAACCTCTAACAACAAGTTGAGCCTTATAGCTTTCCACGTAACCATGCGACTGTTTTTACCTTTGTACACCCATTTGCATGTGATAGGGACCGATTGAGGGGTAGTGGCACCAAATCCCATATACCAGTATCCTCTAGAGCTGCAAGCTCATCAGACATAGCTAGTTGCCACTCATGTAGTAGAACTGTCTCTTGATAAGTACTAGGCTCATGAGCTACCCCTACACAGAAACCATATATGTCTGAAATCTTAATGGAAGAACGGTCACGAAGAGCATACCTCGATGTCTGAGAGGAGTCGTCAGTGCAGGGATCATTAGTACTTGCCGGAGGAGCAGAAGTCGAAGGAATAGGAAGCTCAGAATCAGATGAAACTCTGGGACGACAACTATAATGGAAGGGAAGTGTATCTCAAGGTAGAGCTAGTGAGGGAGAGGAAGGTGATGGATAAGTCTTCAGTGTTATTTGTGCCGTCCTCCAAGGACAAGATCTTTAGGACAAGATCTTGGATCGCTTAGGACAAGATCTTGATCGCTTTAGACTAAGATCTTAGACTAGCATCTTAGCATATGTCGGGTCGGTGCCTATAATTTGTATCCCCAACCCTCAAAGTTGGCATAGCATTGTGTGAGAAATAAACAAAGAAAATTGCCCCATCTCCAAGTGTTATCCTCTCGATGAGAGTAAGGATCTTGCTATCACCAAGAGCAAGAGTCCAAATGATAACAAGTGGTATCGAGTCAGTAGTATCTCGCAACCCGAGCATCTCCTCGCCAATCCCTTCTCCACTCGCTTCACTTCCGCAGCTGTTTCCAACCAAGAGCGCAGCTCCCTCCACGCAGTTAGCTCTCGAGGCGCACCATGTCCGGCAGATGCCTCGCCGGCCGCTTCGCTGAAAGCACGCTGGCGAAGCGGTAAGAAGTCAACTCGGCTGTGGCGAGGAACGCGAAGCGAAGCGGCCAGCAGCCGCGGGCGGCGAAAGGGCGCCGAGGTCGGCAAAGAATGAGTCGGCAAAGAGCTGAAGGAGGTGGAAGGGCCGCGGCAGAGCAGCAAGGTGGCGGCAGCAGCCGAGGTCGAGGTTCTACGCGCGAAGAATAAAGAGCCCATCTCTACCGATGGCTGGCCGACGCGACCTTGAGCCTGGAGAGGGAGGCAACATGAGGGCGAAGCGCAAGAAGGGGCAATCACAGACGCCCATGAGCGCTGGGCGGCAATTTGATCGCATGGACGCACTGGCGACGCCCCCGGAGGAGACGACATGGCGGCGGCAGACGGGTCGACGGAGAGCGCAGTTTTCACAAAGCGACGCGACTCTCTCGGTTCGCAGACGCGGGTCACCACGAGTACCAGTTGCCGCCGTGGACGCCGCCCCTGGGCCGGGTGGCCTACCTCACCAAGACCAACTACGAGCGGGCTGCGTGATGAGGGTAAAGCTCCAAAGTGCATATGTGGGATGCAATCAAGACGGAGACGCCGACCACGATCAGATCGACGGGCGCCGGATGCTCTCATCGCCGCAGCCCCGCCCGAGATGCGCTTCGCTATCAACAAGCGGATCGCTAAAGAGGCTTGGGACGCCATCGCCGCAAAGACGACGAGCGACTGCACGCGCCCGCAAGTCTACATTGCGCACTACGCATGAGTGGGAGAACTCGCCTTCTGCCGTGAGGACGCGATGACTTTGCTCTCCGCCTCAACACTCTGTTGCAGGTTGGTGCAGTCATGCATTTACACCCACGGCGAGGAGAGAGTCAGGAGAAGTTTCTTCCGCCCCCCGAGAAGTACAAGCAGATGGCTCGCCGATCGAAGTCTCTCGCTGGACCTCTCCACGATGACGACGAGGAGGCGCGGTCGCCAAGGTCGTTGACAAGCGATGAGCCACGCTGTTTCTGACCCGCCACCATTGGCGGAAGCTCCTCACTGGAGCAAAGGTCACGGCCAAGGTGACAGAAGAAGGGGAGCCTTCCACGACAGCGGCCGCAAGCGTGGCAAGCAAAAGCAAGACGAGACAACTCTTGCCACAATCGCAAGCAAGCCCGGTCATTGGGCCAAGGATTGTCGACGTACCACGAGGTGATGACCGTGGAGGCGCCTGTATGGCGCTGCTGGCAAGCAAAAGCCTAAGACGAGATTTACTCTTGCCACAATCCGCGCAAGTTTGGTCATTGGGCCAAGGATTGTCGATACCACGACGCGCCGTGCCCACGTCAGACAAAGTGAGGAGGAGGAGCAATGCTCGTTTCATTGCTCGCGCGAGCATCGAACTACCTCCACCGCACCGCCGCAGCTGCCTTCCTCCACCTTGACGAGCCAAAAGCACATGCCTCCTCGGCGATTCCGCAACGATAAGATCGACGGTGGTGCTCGACACCGGCGCCACCCACCACATGACCGGCGGCGAGTTCTTCTCCGAAGCTCGACCAGACGCTCGAGGCTCCGGCTGTTTGGGACGCCCGCGGAAAATCAAGGGCGCCGGCTCGGCCATCTTCACCGCCGGTTCGGGCGAAAGCACAGTCGCCACCGCGCCTACTACATCCCCGATCCAAGAACTCCATCATCGCTTTGGGATACTGGATGAGAACGGCTCACATGGTCGAGATCGAGCACGGTGCCGCGGATTTGGGATCTTCGCCGCTTTCTTGCCAAGGTAACCAGAGGCGCAATAGACTCTACATCCTTCACGCAGTGGCACAACCCTCCTCCTCGCCGCCGTCGGACGACGAGGCGTGGCAAAGGGCACGAAGCGCTTTGGGCACCTTCACTTCGAGGCCCCGGCTGCTCTGCCACGGAGATGGTGCGAGGCCCGCTGCTCCCTGACCATGTGGAGCGCTTCGCGACGTCTGTTGACGGCGAGGCGACTCTTTCCCAAAGAGCGAAGTTTCGAGCCAAGGAGAGGCTCGAGCTGCAGCATCGGGACTTGTGTGGCCCGTGACACCGCCACACCGGAGGACGACGCTATTTCCGCCGCCGCCGACGACCTCTCCGCTACATGGGTGATGGTCCTCGGCAAGAAGGGAGAGGTCGCATGACGCCATCAAGCGACGCAGTCGCCAAGGAGGCAGAGTGCGGTCAGAGTCATGCCAGGTCCCAAGACAGATTGAACGGCGGCGAATTCACGGCGGCTGAATTCGCTGTCAGATCAGGCCGATGAGGGTATCTGGCCGCCACTACTCCGCTACCAGACAGCCCGCAGAAGCGTAACGGCGTTGCCGAGCACAAGAACTGCACGGCTATGGGATGGCTCGCCCTCCTCAAGCAGAGGGGATGCCTACCGCCTCTCGGGAGAGGCGGTGACATGCCTGCCTACATCCTCAACCGCCGCTTACCAAGGCACTCGACGGCAGGACGCCATACGAGGTTTGGCATGGGCGCAGCCGGCGTTTCTCACTTGAGGTTCGCCTCGCTGTCGCCAAGGAGCTTGGCCACTTCGGCAAGCTCGACGACAGAGCACTCCGGAGTGTTCATCGGCCACGCGAGGGCTCAAGGCCTACCGCATCCTCGACTCGACACACAAGGTCATTCAAGATCTCACGTGACGCCAGGTTCGACGGCGGGCGTAGGCCGACATGGGACAAGGCGGTGGACGACGATTCAATCTTCGATTCCTGTGGACTTCGTTGTCGACTACGCCCATTTCGAGAGAGCGGGAGCTAGCACTGCCTTCACCGAAGCTCGACATCTCGCCGCCACCGCCCGGCGAGTGCTCCACCACCTTCGCACAGCCACGCCCCACTTTTCACCACCGGCCACTCCCCGCACCGCCACCACTTCTCGCACCGCAGCCACACCACCGGATCGCCTCAACAGCCGGTCCACGACGAAGCAACAAGACGTGGAGTTCGCTATTCCATCGTCCCCACGACGAGATCGCCGACGCTACCACGACGGCGAAGCCTTCGCGCTACTGCATTATGGATAACATCTCGGCGAAGCCGCCTCGCCCCTCGATCGGCGCGAAGACGATTTCGAGGCGAGTCAAGACTTTGGCGCGGCGACGACGGCGAAGCCCCGCCTTTGCCGAGGCGAGGGAGACGCGCGCGGGCGGTCGCGATGAAGCAAGAGATGGACGCCGCCGAGCGAACCGGACGCGGGAGCCGGCGCGATCTTCCCGCCGGCCACCACGCCGATCACCCTTAAGTGGGTGTTCGTTGAGCGGATGAAGCCGGCGCCATCGCTGCCACAAGGCTCGCCAGGCACGAGGCTTCATGCGAAGCAGAGGGATTGACTTCGACGACGCTGCGACCTGGCCGCGCCGCATGGAGTCCGCTCGCCTTCTCCTCGCACTTGCGCCTCAGAGGGTTGGCACGCCCATCACATGGACGCCAAGTCCGCCTTTCCTCAACGGCGACTTGAAGGAGGAGGTTCACGCCCGCCCCGCCGGGATTCGCCATCCCCAAGGAGGGCAGGTCCTCCGCCCGCGCAAGGCTCCCTCACGGCTTGCGGCAGCACCACGAGCCCGAACGCTAAGTCGACTCCACCCTTATGCAATGGGGTTCCAGCAGAGCGCACACGAGGTCGCGGTTCACCGGGCGGGCAAGGGCGCAACGCCTCGCCGGTGGGCGCCTACGCCGACGACTTGGTGATCACCGCCCAAGGAGGCCGAGGTCGGCTGCTCAAGGCGGAGATGAAGACCGCCTCCGTGATGAGCGACTTAGGGCTCCTCTCCTTCTACCGGGATCGAGGTCCACCAGACAGCCCAGATTCCTTCGCAGCATCGCCACGCCAAGCGATCGTTGAGTCGGGCGGCTCGCCGATCGCAACCCAAATTTCACACTCCTATGGAGGAGAGGTCGAAGTCGAGCCGCGACAAAGACGGCGGAGGAGGTGGACGAACGCAAAGACGGCAAGATTGTGGGCGCCTTCGCTACCTTGTCCACACGCGATCGACTTGGCATTTCGCCGCCGCTACGCCGGGCCGCTTCATGCAAATAACCGACGACGGAGCATCAAGAAGTCGCGGAAGAGGATCCTCCGCCACGCTGCGGGCACCTCCGACCACGGCTTGCACTACCCGAGGTGTCCCGCCAAGGCGTGATTATCTGCAGTGCAATGACAAACGACCACGCAGCGACATCGACACCAAAGAAGAGCACAAGCGGATTCTTCTTCCCAAGTGCCTCGTTAGTTGGCGCTCAACAAGCACAGTGGTGGCCTGGCCCACCGTGAGGCCGAGTACATAGCGGCCTCCACCGCTCGACTCAGCGCCTGCTCGCTCGATCAAGCAGGATCTCTCGCAGAGACACAAGCTGTGGCGCTGTGGTGACAAAGAAGTCCGCCTGCTCGCAAAGAACCCCGCTTTTCCATGAACGGAGCAAGCACATCCGTGAAGTACCACTTCATCCGAGGCTGCTTGGATGAAGGCAAGATCAAGGCGAAGCTACATCAACACCACGGATCGCCTTATGACTCCTTTCACCAAGCCTCTTGGGAGGGTCAAATTCTCGAGCTCGCCTCCAGATCGGATGGTTCAACTCTCCCACAAGACCACGCACAAGACTTAGGGGAGAATGATGGATAAGTCTTTAGGTTATTTGTGCTGCCCTCCAAGGACAAGATCTTTAGGACAAAGATCTTGGATCGCTTTTAGACAAAGATCTTGATCGCTTTAGGACGGCATCTTAGACTAGCATCTTAGCATATGTCGGGCCGGGTGCCTATAATTTGTATCCCCAACCCTCAAAGTTGGCATAGCATTGTGTGAGAAATAAACAAAGAAAATTGCCCCATCTCCAAGTGTTATCCTCTCGATGAGAGTAAGGATCTTGCTATCACCAAGAGCAAGAGTCCAAATGACCAATGTATGAACCTGTGAAGGTGGCTCTAGTGACAGAGATGATGATGGCAGATCTTGTGAAGGTGGCTCTGGTGACAGAGGTGATGATGGCGTCGAACCCGACTCATCTGGAGAGAAGATAGGTGGAAGAGAAAGAAATGAGGTAGACTCTAAGGAAGTTGAGGGTGATGATTGAGTAGAAGAAGAATAGAAGAAAGGTCGATCCTCAAAGAAAGGTGACATCTCGAGAAAACTGAATGCACGAAAGCGTATGGGTCATAGCAACGATAACCCTTGTGCTCAAGATTGTACCCAAGAAAAACACATTCACAGATTGAGCAGTCAATTTGGTACACTCACGAGGTGCTAAGAGAACATAGCAGGTACAGCCAAAAATACGAAGATGGACATACTTGGGAGGAGAACCAAACAAAATCTCATTAGAGCACTTGCCTCAAGACGGAGGAAGGTCGGAGATTAATGAGATAGACAAATTGTTGAAACAAAGCCTTCACCCCGTAAAATGAGTAGGAACAAAAGAGGAAATCATGAGAGTACATGTTGTCTCAATAATATGACGATGCTTACACTCGCAAGAATACCATTTTGAGCATGAGCACCTTGACATGAAAGTTGAGGAAGAGTACCTTTAGAAGAGAGAAACTCACGAAAGGTTGTGGATAGGTACTCCTCCCGAGGCGTAACGAAAAACACAAATAGCACTAGAAAACTGTATGGACCATGCTAACAAAAGCCCGATATATAGAGATCAATTGAGAATGATGCTTCATGAAATAAACCCAAGTATATCGAGAGTAATCATCAACAAATATAACATAGTGTTTGTGACCACCCTTCAAACAAAAGGAGAAGGACCCCATACATCGAGTGCACTAAATCAAAAGGATGACTAGAACAAGTAGTGTTGAAGGGTATGGAAGTCAGATTTGTTTGCCTAGCTTGCAACCTTTACCATGAAAACCAACATCTACATACATCGACCCAAAAACACCTGTTGAGTTAAAGTGGACAAACAAGAACCACATAGATGGCCTAAGCGATGATGCCACTGGGCAAAAGAGGACACTGAAGTGGAAGTGACAAATGACACGGAAGCCGGAAGGTGTAAGGTGTCAAGAACGAGAGGCTCAGAGATCCTCTACTAAGAACGCCAAGACTAATCACCCGCTTGCTCGACGATCCTACGATAACAAGAGATGTCATCAAAACCAATGAAATAATTCATATCACCATTGACCAACGTATATAAGATTCATGGACACTATGGAACAAAAGAAATAGCAGAACATAAAACTTAGATGTGGAAAGAGAACCCCGATGTGTAATGTAACAAGGTGTACCATCACCGTTTGAACATATGAACTGGCCCTTCATTGGTCGGTAGGACACAAGCCGAGAGCAATCAGAGGTCACATGAAAGGAAGCCCTCAATCAAGTACCCATGGCTAAACAAAGACCGAAGCAGATCGAGGCAACAAATCGAGGCACTTTTCATCAAGGCCTCGACTCAAGGATCGCAGTGGTGGAGGACCTCCTAATTCACGACATCGCTATAAAGGAAACCTCTACAAGATTTCACCAACATCTTAGGGTGAAGGGCAAAGCAATGATCGATGTATGTCCGCACTTCTTGCAATAGGAACAGACTACATCTCCGAGGAAGAACATCGGTGTGCAGAGGCAAGAACACCGTGTGAGTCATCGATGCAAGAGGGTGTGACAAAGGAGCGAAGATGTGTCTCCTCAGAAATCAGACGAGCAAGTGCATCATCCAAGGTAGGAAGAATTGGGCAGCCAAGTAACAGAGTGCACTGTACTCAAACTCTTGCTTGAGGCCCATCACAAACTGAAACATGAAGGTCTGTTGCTCATGCTTTTCTTTAGCCATACAAGACTCGCATCCAGAGTGTCTCTTTGGAGTCATAGAGGCAAGTTGACTGGTGATGCGAGTGAAGGATCCATAGTACTCCTCGATGGACACATCCTCGCCAAGATTGTGCAAGCTTTGCAACAAGGAAAAACGAAGTTCTCCACAAGGAGAAGATATCGTTGCTCAAGATATTTCCATATCTCTTTGGCGGAGTGGTGATGCTCAAGGCTCATCTGAAGTGAAGGAACAACACTCAAAACTAGAGCTCCCATCACCTTAGCATCATCCTTTTTCCAAAACTTCTTGGTGGCATCATCAGCCTTTGAATCGGGAGGATCATCATTTAGGTGATCCTCAAGACCGATTGCCCTCACAATTGTCATGGCCGAGAAAGCCCACTCCCTGTAGTTGGAGCCATCTAGCTTGATGTCAGTGGCTAAGAGGGCTATCTTTTGCCATAGCTAGAGAGAACAACGGAGGAAGGCCACCACAACAGAGAAGACGATGGTGAAAGGCGAAACCGGCAGGGGCCGGGCTCCTCTCGACGATGGCAACGAAGATGGGAAGTGAAGGCCCTTGTTACAACAAGGAGACCAGAAGAGCGAGTGCCAAGCTTCGGCAGTGCAGGAGCTGTGGGCGGAGTCGTGCAACCTGCTGGGCCTCCACTCCCTGGATGATGATGCTGCCGCCGTGCCGCGTGCCAACCTTGAATCCCGCGGGCCAGTGGCGCGTTGAGATGGCGAAGACGAGGAGTGAGCGGCCCGAGAGACGTGGTCGCAGAGGAAGATGAAGGCGAGCGGCGTCGGTGGAGAGGCAGCGGCTTGCAACCCCATGTGGCAGAAGAACAGCAAGGGAAGCTCATGGCAGGGAAGCCTGTATGCACAGCGCCATCGGACCACTAATCTAGTGTCCGATACTGGGCCCGCTAAACCAACGTCCCGGCTCCAGGTCGTTGGGCCGCTAACCCGCAAGCCCAACTACAGAGCAACAACCAAAGGGTCTTGGGCCATCTCCCCCCAAAAGACTAGCTCGATAGGTGGGTGTACCTCACCCTTATAAATCGTGGCTCGCTCCTTTCACAACCGGCGTGGGACTATCCCAACAAAGCCCCGGCGGGACGAGGAGCGGTCGGTGAACAAGCGGGCGCGAGAGGGCGTGACCCTACCGAAGGGTGGCGGCGGAGGCAAAGCGACTCCAGAGTCAGTGTCGACGACGGGAGCAGGGAGGTAGGGCTGTGGGCGACTACCGCCTCGATACCATGCAAATGTAACAAAATGTATTCATCCTAATTCCACACTCCACAAGACAACAGAGAGATAAGAGAGTTATACAAGGCCTCATGGGCTATACAAGGAGAGATACTACTCTTAACAATTGTATCTAAATACGCAGGCATACATTATTTTTCAAAAGGATGAGTAGTATGCTCTTGCACAGATACAATTGAAAGAGTAAATTGCATTGGAGCTCCCTAAACTTTTGCGGTTGTCTCACTCAACACCATGAACTTGCATTTTACTTTGTTACCACCCCCCCCCCCCCCCAAAAAAAAAAAAAAAAAACTTGTTCCTGTTTGCACCACTGATCAATCTTGCTGTTGACATGGAGAGAGATGGGGGGGTGGGATTGATGGCTTTTGGCCAATCTTTTGGTGAGGTGGTAATGGCAGCAACTTTTCCCTCCAGATGGCTGTGAAATTACCTAAATGTTGGATTGATCAATGGTGCAAACAGGATCAAGTTTAGGGGGGCGGCAAAGTACAATGCAAGTTCAGGGTGTTGAGTGAGAAGAGAACTGCACAAGTCTAGGGAGCTCCAATGCAATTTACTCTAGTTGTAAATATTAGGTCCATTTGAGTTCTGAACTATCTTATATTTCCCAAAGGCCTTATATTAATTGTTTTCTTGCTTCTTTCATGACTACACCTCCTAAAAGGATAGCTTTCTAGTTACATGAGCTACCCTTAGGAGCTAGTATTTTAAGCAAAATATGAAAGCTGGACTTGGTCAGCCAGTCCTGGCCAAACAAATGCCAGTGTATTGATACTAGTAATCATACATATGAAACCCGTGTCGCTGAACAAACTATTAGCAAATATTTTTCGTATCTCTTAATAATCATATCGCGTGACTAAATGATTTGAAAGTATAGGATTAAATAATCAATTCAATCCTGAGTAAATAATTTTGCAATCCAATTTATCATGGCTGCATGCGAGCCAAGGAGCATCCGAGCAGCATGTAGGACTTGATTATGCATCATTTGGTCTTCCAAGGGCCCAAAACAAAAGTTTCTAGGGAATTGTATGTATGTAATTTTATCAAAGGTCGGGGACTAATTTACAAAAGACAGAATTAATCTACAGGGGCCAAGTGCAGGATGAGAGTAGTTTAATTCTCTAATGAATGAAAGTTATGCTGCTGAATTGGTATTGAAGGGTTAAACAGGGAGTGCATTTAATTGATAGCATGATAATAGGAGGAGATTCTGATTTAATCAAATGGTCTAGGTTGTTTGGACTTTGGATCAGATGATCACAGAAATTCTAACCTTTGATCAAGGAAATAAAGGGTTGGCATTCGATCTTAAAGTGGATGTATGGGGGTTGGCATTCCATCTTAAAGTGGATGTATGGCTGAGATTAGAAGTGTCTACGAAGCAATGAAAGGAAAACTTTTGGAACTCACATTTATAAGATATACAATACCTGTTTTACACTTCTGTAGTTCTGTAGTGAATTATTGTTAGCATGCTCTTTTCTGTTCTCAAAAGGTCCTTTTCTAATTCTGTCTCAAGATTTTTTAATTATTTTTAAATACTTTTCGTGGGTTTTTTTTTACATGAAAGAAAAGGTGAATGATTTTAGTTGTGATGACACTTTAAGAAGTTTATTAACTGTATCCCTTTTTCCCTTTCATGATCACATGCTTATTTGTGTCCAGGTACTTGAGAGTTATGAGCGTGCTTATAATAACATGGTGCGAGTTCAACAGCTATCAGAACTGGAAGAGGTATTCTCATTTTGGGTTCTGTTCGGAAGAAGGTTAGTTACTGTTTGGCTAACAAAATGAGTGATGTGTAATTCAGGTGATTGATTACTGCATTCTTCCGATGGAAAGTCCAATTGCTGACGGGCGAAGGGAACTTATCCGTAATATGTGGAACGAGCGCATTAAAGGAACAAAACGAAATGTTGAGGTTATATGATGCCTTTGCTAATGAATGCTGCCTTGGGCCCTATTCTGTTATCAATTTTTATATTGACTTCAAAAAAATTTGTCAGGTGTGGCAAGCCCTACTTGCTGTTAGAGAGTTCTTCCTCCTAATGAAGACAGAGACACCTGGATAACATTTGCTAAACTTTGCTGGAAGAATGGCCGTATTAGTCAGGCTAGATCTACTTTAGTCACTCTTACAGGTAGGCTAGTAGTTATTGTTAATCGGCGTTTGCCTGTGTAACTCCTCCATATAAAACAGTTAATTTCTTATGCCACATGCAGTTTGATCCTGATTCTTCTCCTGAATTGACACTGTTTCATGGGCATCCTCAAGTAGTCCTGGCTTACCTTAAGTACCAGTATACTTTTGGAGATGAGCTTAAACGAAGGGAGGCATTTTCTAGGCTACAGGTAAGCTTGTTCCTGTCCTTGTGCTCTGACAGCACATTGCAGAACTCTTATATATATTTAAGTGGGTATATTGATGTATCATGCTTTCCTTTTTGGTGGGATAGACCTGTCTGTGCAGCTTGCTACTGCCACGAATAGTTACTCTGGAACATTAGCAAGCCAAGGTGCTGTGTCGAATGCTGGAGTACCACTTATTGCTCGTGTGTATTTGACACTTGCTACCTGGAAAAGAGCACTATCACCTGGGTTAGATGATGATTCCATTCAAGGTCTGAAAATTTTCAGTTTTTTACTCATTGTTTGCCTTCCTTTTATTTGAAATAATTATATATTTCTTTCTCCAGAAATATTTGTATCTTATAAGAATGCCACACTAAGTTCCAAGGACTGGGGCAAGGCATGGCACTTATGGGCTTTGTTCAACACTGAAGTCATGTCCCGCCATACTTTGCGAGGCCGGCCAGATATTGCAGGAAAATATGTTGTTGCAGCAGTAACTGGATATTTCTACTTATTGCTTGTGCATCTACAACCAAAGGTGTCGATGATAGCTTACAGGTAAATTGCCTTTTCTGTTATTTGTTCTGCAAAGTTGATTCTTAGCAAAAACATTTCTGAAAAAGAGCTCATCCCTGGGCATCTTTAAAATGCTTTTACCTCACCCTTTCCGATGTTAAGAGTGGCAGAACTCAAATTATAATACTTTGTCGGGTTAGTCACCATCATACTATTATATTTTATGAAGTGTTAGGAGATCAATGTGGTTCATAGCCATAAACTTCTAGTAAAGGCCAGCACCAACAGAGACTTGGCCTAACCTATCAAGTATCAACTGCTGACTAGCTCTAGTGAAAAAAATCGTTCTATTGCATCTTCTTGGTGGCATGAGAAAAATCCTATGCGCTACGATATGACTGCAGAAAAAAAATAGTTCTCTAATGCCTTCTTGTTTGAATTTTTTTAGATGAATTTTTGACTGATGAAGACGAATTCTCTTCAATTGCTTTTGTAGGATATCCTTCGTCTCTGACTCTCTGGTTCAACCATGGGGCTTCCTCGGAGGTTCAATTGGCGTTGCAGAAAGGTTTTTCACTTGTCAAGATTGAAATGTGGTTGGTTGTGCTTCCCCAGATAATTGCAAGGATTCATTCAAACAATAGAGTAGTTAGAGAACTGATACAGTCATTGCTAGTTCGAATTGGAAAGGAGCATCCACAGGTTTGTATTTCTCTTCTTAGCCTTACCAACTTTTGCTATGATTGGGATGTTCTACTAGAGTATCTGTGCTGCCTTTGAGTGCGATTACTATGCGTTATGCATTGCTACAGCCTACATCACTGGAGCACAATCATGGTTATTGGTTTAACAACTAAGGAAGTGACACAAGAGGACCTGTCATCCATATCCAATAATCTAGAGAAAAACTGAGGAAATCTAAGGAACTGTGGAGTTATAGGGAGGAGGCTTGGAGTGCTACTCTAAAGGAGAAGAAAGATTTAAAAACGAGGACAAGAGCTTTGTCTTTTAAAATTCATTTTTTTATTTACACGGTTGCATAAGGTGGCCGCAAAGTTACTAGTATTTTTGTTTTGCGATTGTAATTTTGGTGTTCATGCTTTAATTTTGTCCAGGGCTCCTTATTCCTTTTCTTTTTGAAATACCGGCTGGGCCTTTGTATGCCAGGAACCGGCTGGTTTCCGGTAGTTCCTTGATAACAACTATTATTCTCCTTTTTCTTTATTTTTTAAGGTTTTAAATTTCCTTAGCCTTCTAGTGCTTATGTTCATTTGAAACAGACCTATATACCCTAATGTTTAGGGTACCAGCCATACCGGTTAGAATCAGTATGACTGGTAACTGGCCAATGTCCAACAGAAAGTTGAATCCTGCTTTTGTCAGCATTTTTTAGTTCTTCTAATTTTCTTTTGGTCACTCTACATCTTAATCAGGCATTGATGTATCCTCTGTTGGTTGCTTGCAAATCAATGAGTATATTAAGACAACGTGCAGCACAGGAGTTCATTGATAAGATCCGCCAGCATAGCGGAGGTCTTGTTGATCAGGTGAGCATCATTACCTGTGGAGCTTCTAAGGAAGATTCATAGCACTCCTGATTCTATGAACATTTGTTGTTCCAGGCACAGCTTGTTTCAAAGGAACTGATACGAATTGCCATTTTGTGGCATGAGTTGTGGCATGAGGCTCTTGAAGAAGCTAGCAGGATGTATTTTGGTGAGCACAATATCGAAGGAATGCTCTCAGCACTTGAGCCATTGCATGCAATGCTTGAGAGGGCGGACGAGAGTCACGAGACAATAAAAGAGAATGATTTCACTAAGGTGGTGTCATCACCAAAACTTTATGTTCCAGCTCCCATCACAGTATAACATCTTACGTCAATCCATTTCTCTTGCCTAACATTTGGGTTGCTTTTCATGAAATGTGTTGTGTCCAAGGATCAAAATCCCGGTGATTACCGGAAAAACCGGTGGGAACCGGGAGGAAAAAAACCGGCTGAAATTTTTCAGATTTAAATTTAAATTCAAAATCCCGGCGGTTACATCCCCAATTCAAATTTCAGTAATTTTCACTGGTTTTTTTTCAGTTACCGGCCGCCAGGCGGTTTTTCCTCCGGTTCCGAGATTTTGATCCTTGGTTGTATCCTTACATCTCGATTTGTTTTGAACAGTAGGTCATTTGGTGCCTTGACCATTAAATTAGTAAAGCTTAATTTCTGATTTAAATTGAATTTATTATGTTAATTGTTTGATAACTAATGTTAAAAAAATAATTCAGGCTAATGGACGTGAATTACTGGAAGCCCATGAATGCTGCTTAAAATATCGTGCTACAGGAGAGGATGCTGAGCTAACTAAGGTACATAAGATTGTCAGTGCGATAACTTGTGTATTGTTTCTTCTTGAGTACTGGCTGAGGATGACTTTTGTGTTTTTTGTTATGAATAGTACTTGTATTCAATATGAGGCCAATAGACCGGTATATATACACAAAGTACATGTGGCGAATATGCAAAGAACCCCTCATAACAATGGGGAATAACAAACTATACATATATCTCTAACACCCCTCAAACTCATGGTGGATCAACAACACCGAGTTTGGAGAGGTAGCAAGTCGTTGTGCTCGAGTCCGGGCCTTCGTGAAGAAATCCGCTATCTGAAGCTCAAGGCACATATCAAGAGTAATCACCGATCATGCACACAAGACCTCATGAAGGAAGCATCAACACCAATATACTTGGTGAGCTCATGCTTCACGGGATCACTGCAACACCGATAGCACTGTGACTGTCTCGACAAGAGAGGAGCTCTGTAGTGACAAACACCAAAATCCTCAAGTAACCACCGTAGCTAAGTAATCTCTGCCAAGAGAGCCATAGCTCGCAACTCACTGCGCACTCGAACGGACACTGCACTGCTTCTTCGTCTTCCGTGCAATGAGAGAACCACCAAGAAAAACACAAGAGCAGAGATAGACCGACGATCGGAAGGATCACCGCCCAAGTAGCATCTGAATAAGCCCAAGTCAGAACGAGCCGGAGCGTGGAAAGAAGAGACGGCGAGAGATAGTCCCACGAAGGTATCGCAGAACTCAAGAAGGTGGTAGTGAACTCCGAGGGAGCGTAAACGAACCGACTCGTAATGTGAACTGGATAAGTGATATCCGGACGAGTAACAAAGAAGGTAGACAAGACTCCCAACAAGATGACGAGAAGCGTAGTCGGATCGAGAGAGGCTCGCCATCGAGGGTCGGAGGTGAACATTGAGCTCCATGGGAGTCTCAACAAGATACCGATCGAGGAGAGATGCGCGATCAAGAAGATCTGAATATACTTCTCTTGGGACATAAAGAAACCATCCGGAGTGGAAGTAACCTCAATCCCAAGGAAGTAACGAAGAGGACCCAGATCCGGCATAAGGAACCGCTCACTAAGATGAACCTTGACAAAGGCAATGTACTCAGAATCATCTCCAAGAATGATCATATCATCAACATACGAAGAAGAAGAGTCCGACCACGAGAAGTGTGGACAAAGAGCGCAGGATCATGAACACTCGCGAAAAGCCGCAAGAAGTGACCACAGAGGAGAAGCGCCAAACCAAGCACGAGGGGCTTGCTTAAGGCCATAGAGAGAGCGACAAGGCGATGCACCATGCCCTCAGAACGGAATACCTGGTGGCGGATGCATGTAGACCTCCTCACGCAACTCGCCATTAAGAAAGGCATTCTTGACATCAAGCGTGAATGCAGAGCGGCGCAATGTGACGCCACCGAAAGAAGAGTGCGAGAAGTGGTCATGTGAGCCACGGAGCAAAAGTCTCATCGTAGTCACGACCATGCTCTCCTTTGAAGCCACGGCAACAAGACGCGCTTTATAAGCGCCAAGAGAGCCATCGAGCGAGTCTTAATCTTATAGACCCACTTACACGTGATGGGACGAGAGTGAGATGGAAAGGAACAAGATCCTGTACCAAGACGCTAAGGGCAAAGAATCTTTCCATGGCATGTCGCCACTCGGTGAGTAACAAAGATCCCAGAAGAGACAAAGCTCACGTAGCAGTCAATACAAAGAAAGGCAAACGGCAGGGGGTGAAGCGATCGGGCGATCGCGAGAGGTGAAGGAGAAGATGACCCATCGGGAAGATGGATCATCGAAGAGGATGACTCATCTCGAAGATCCTCAATACGAGGTCGACGAGTGTAGACGAGTGTAGTGGGGAGCTCGAGGAGCCGCAGGAGACGGCAAAGCGGCATAACCGGCGGAGAGGCCACAAGTGGGAATATGTGGAGACTCAAGGGGACGGGTAGGCAAGGGCAAAACAGATATAGGTGTATCTCGAAAGGTCAAAAGGACGAGACTCCACAGAGGAAGCCAAGGAGAGACAGGCGTGGATAGAAAGGACGAGACTCGTCGAAAGTCACATCCCGAGAAATCCGATCCGTCGACCAACAGATCCAAAGACGATAGCCCTTGTGCTCTCAAGATCAGATCCTAGAAAAACACACTCAGATCGAAGGCTGGGCTTTGGTACGCTCGAGGGGCGAGAAGAACGAGCAAACGCAACCAAATAGACGAAGGCGAGTAGTCGAAGGAGACCACAGAGACGCTCAAAGGGATTGCGCCTCAAGAGCGTAAGAAGGCCGGATGTTGACGAGATAGGTGGCAAGGAAACAAATTTCGCCCAAAA
>JAYEVD010000386.1:0-377307 GCA_036346405.1 Phyllostachys edulis
GAGAGTTCTTTCAAGAAGAGGGGCTAGAAGGGAGTTTTGAGATAGACTTAACAAGCGATCGGAATGGAAGTAGACAATGAAAGGGTTGTTGGCGAGGGCGCTGGAGATGAGGTTCAAAATGTGAAGGACTTAGAATTACTTGAGCGATTACATTTAGGCAATGACATTGATGACAACATTGCTCCCGAATAGTGTTGATTATATGGACATGGTGATAGTGATGATGAGACTTATGATCCGGCTAATCCGATCATTACGATTATTTCTAATACATGTAATACTTTGTTATTTTCTAATTATGTTTTGTTTATTTTGCATCTCTTTCTAAATCGTCTTGTTTATCTGTGCTTATTGGTTTACTCTTTTTAATTGCGGTGATTGAACAAAGATGGTGGGCGGTATGAGAGCGTAAAGGTCGCTTTACCAAAAACCCGATCTTGGTGGCGATCGAGGCGAGGAGTAGGAGGAGGCGGGAGGCAGCAGAGGCGGGGAGGCGGGAGCACTCTTGAGGGAGGCGGGAGGAGGCCGGGAGGCGGGAGGAGGAGGGAGGAGGAGGAGGAGGAGGAGGAGGAGGAGGAGGAGGCGGCGGGGTTCCGCTTCCTCTGGGTTCGTCAGTGTCTGCAGTTGCGAGGTCCTCGACCCTCCAGGCGGCCGATACCTCGTGAGAGGCAGCGTGATTCAACCTTTGGGGCTAGGTAAGTAACTTTAGATGTTATCACTACTTTTTCATTTGATATGTTGAAAATCACAATAGAAACTAATAATTTATCTTAATCACTTGGCGGGGGTTGGGCGCTTGTGGTGCGGTGATCCAAGCGCCATGTCAATGGCATCTGGGTCTTTATGCGAGCTACACTTCCTGGCCTGGTTGCGTTTGGCGGAGGCGAGGCCGGCCTACGTGGGACCACTCGTCGCCTTCCCGATTTACGGATCGGGATGGCGGGGTGAATCGCCAACAAAGGCGCGCGGGTGGCCGCAGCTGTGGGTAAGTCTTCCTCGCTACATTGCTCAATACATCGCATTCATTGGACATTCTTGAAATAATATTTGGATACATCGCGTCTATATGCAGGATTTCTTGAGATGCGGGGAGGGATATGAGGCCAAAGGCGGCTAGTGTGGCTCACAAAGCACTGTTATAAACTCGTGAAGGACATGCATTACGGTAGCGTCGAACCATCGTAACATACGCGCTACCTACCTTGGTTTGAAGATCAACAAAACTCAAGCAAGAAACATGAGGTGACACAGGAAGAATACATACGGGTAAATATAGAACATTAATACTGATTTTTTACGAGATTAAATGCAGCAATTTGATCTTCTTATATGTCATATACTTGATGGCGTGTAGGTGCCTCCGTGGTGGTGCGCCCGACATCTCGATCTTTGAGCACGAGATGGTGGACAAGTGGTGCGCCGCAGTGGGAGGAGGCGCTGCAGCTTGCGGGAGGCGGCGTTTGATGATGCAGTGCACCACACCATCAAGGCAACCGTAGCCTCGGCAATTCAGCGGCTACATGGGTGCTGCAATTCATTTCTTTATTATAACGCTCAATTGCATAATTTCTAATCATCTTGCTGTTTTTTCGCGATCGTCGTCACATGGTGGCTTGCCTTGCTCGATTCAAGGCATGGGCTTTGGCCCTAAGGGCAAAGCGGCGTCAACGTCGACGACAACCGGAGGACCCGCCCTCGGTGTACAACAATCACGACCATCCACGACCGCCTCGGTGAGTACACATCGATGGCAAGGCGGTCCATGGGCGATGCGATCCGAGCACCGGGATCTTGATGGAGAAGTCGTCATGAGGGTGGGAGGAGGCAAGCATGGGCGGTCTTGGATTGGCGACAACACACTCGACACGGCCACTACTCCCTCTCTCCCAGATTCGATCAAGAACACGAGCTCAAGCCGGCCATACACCCGGCGGACCTTTGCCTGATCCGGATGGAGGCACTCTAGGTTATTCTGTTTTATTAAATGCGTTCATTAATTTTTACATACCTTTGCTTTGCATTGTAACATTGGGGTGGAATATTGTAGGCCCATTTGGAAGAAGAAGAAGAGGCTACGGGAGGAGATGGCGGCGAGGATGGAGCCGATCAGCGAGGAATGAGGCGGCGAGAGGATGGAAGCGAGATGTTTGATGGATGCAAAGTCTTGGCGAGAGGATGGGTCAACCTCTACGCACGGAGCTATTCCTCCTCCGCCTCCTCCTGCAACTTCTCTGTGAGTTTGCCTTCTCTACCTTGAGCTCTTTACTTACCATGTTTATTGCTTTACGCTTGTGCTTTGCTTTACCTTAAATCTTGTCTCACACATGCAATCTCTTCTCCTTTGTGCGAGAATCAATCGTGACTTGAATGATGTGCCTTATGACTCATCACATCGGTCGGGGTGGCCAACTTGGTGAATGATGGACTATATGTGATATATTGTGACTTGTGATATGTGATATATTGTGACTTGTGGTGATATATGTGATATATTGTGACTTGTGGTGATATATGTGATATATTGTGGACTATATGTGATTACTTGTGGTGATTACTTGTTGATATATCTGTGATATTGTGACTTGTTTGAGTGGGGTGCAATAAACAATTAAAATAGTCGGTTTTGGCCACTTTGCCTTGTGTTACACTCGGCAAGGGAGGCTTTACCGAGTGTCATGGTAAAAACACTCGGCAAAATGCGTTCTGAGCGTGCAGGAACATAGTTTGCGAGTGTTTAATCTTTGCGAGTGTCATGGTAAAAACACTTTCGGCAAAATCGATATTTTGCCGAGTGTCATTATCACGACACTCGGCAAAATGAAAACATTGCCGAGTGCCATTAAATCACGGCACTTTCGACAAGCAGCTGCAAATCACCGTGTTCTCACCGTCCACCACCTTTTTTTTGCGAGGTCGGTTCGGCTTTTCGGCAAAACCTTTGCAAGTGCTCGATGAAAAGCACTTTCGGCAAAAGAGCCCGTCGAAACTATGCCGTGTGAGATATATGTGGGTGGCACTAAAGCAAAGCCGTTCAGAGAGTGTTTCTCGTGCTTTGCCGAGTGCCACCGACACTAAAGCAAAAAAATCTTGAGCTCCAGTAGTGGTGGCAACCATAAAGATAGAGGACTCTCAAACAAGGAATCATGTTCACCATATGGGGTGGGGCCAATCAAGCTGCAATCTTTGAGGTTTACCCCATTCAGGTTGAGATAGTGTTGCGAAGGTAGATTTGTTAACCATAATAAATTTCTTTGATAGCATACTAAATTCCATGCTTCGAATGGTATCTTAGGAGAGGTCAAGATAGTGCGAGTTTGAAAGATTACCGAAGTGAGAGGCGACATACCTAGGTGGTATGCGAGGAGAGGTTCGAGATATCTCGGGCTATTGAGATATCTCGAGCAAGTGGATCGGTCCCCTCGGGGAGTTCACGGCGAGATCGAGGTGCTCCTGAGAGCAATGAGTGACTTATCGGGTGACCATACTGTTCCAATGTAATTGTCAAAATCGTCAAAGCGGTCGCGGCCGTATATGACTAAGTTGAAGCTTCGAGACATGGCGGTTCGGTTCTGCTGCCGGGCGCCTCTCCACCGGCGACGATCCTCGCCTCGCCGCCATGGCGAGCGAGTTAAAGGTCCTTAGTGATGCCTTTCCGCGGCATTACTTGTGCGCCTGCGGCGGCGGCCGGAGTTCTGATGCATGGGGCGGCGGCGTGGCGGTAGCCTGACGAGGGAGCGAGAAGCAGGTGGCGGTGGGGCGCATGGTGATCATGTGCGGTTGCCTAATACCTATTACTCGATTAATTTGTTGCGCTCTTTAGTTATGTAGGCATCTCGTCGATCTAGTCAACGGCCAAGTCATCCGTCGTCCATCACCGATGCGATAACAACAGAATATTGTACCATATGTAACTTTTTGAAGGAAAATGTAGTTGTGGTTTACGAAAGATGAGTTTGATTAAAACTGAAATTAAAAAATAACATTTATGTGAAAAATGTGTGTCGGATTACAAGCTGAATGCCTAAAATGTTCATTTCATTTTCGTAATCAAAATTTGCTTTTTAGTTGAATCATTTGGCCAATAGAGTAGAAATCATCTCTAATAATAATCGATTTAATAGCGCTCACGAATATTTTAGAATTGAATAGCCAAGTTCTTTTCTTTTATATATATATGAACCAATTAAGTAATACTCGAAATCGCATTAAACCAAACATTTGTGCTGTTACTTTTTTTGCTTGAAATAATCTATCGATTGTATTTTATAAGGCCTAAATTGATGCAATCACCAATGAATTTCAAATAAGAAACTAATACATACGCCTACGAAATTTGTAATGTGTATCGTGGATCCTTGGATGGGTTCAAGAAAAAAATTAATTAAGAAAGGATTAAGATGAAGCAAAACATCTGAAAGTATTGGAAGCTCTAACATAAAGCTAATGTTAACTGGGTTCCTACTTCCTAGTATGTGATTTGATCCCCTTTGTTGTGGGGCATCGTGATTCGTGAGAGTAGAGGTGAGAGCTGGTCAAATGGGATTCGGATCCTCTGCTCTAATGCAAAGGCGAGTAGTGATTTGCGAGGGGATGAACAGTGCTCAACAGCACACGCTGTAGTAGGTGTGGTAGACACGGTGAAACATTTACCGTTTCAACAAAATATTGTAACGATTGATCTGCACCTTTGATTTTTGATCGAACGATAGAGATCGACTTCTAATGCAAAGTAATATAGATCCTCTGTATTGAAACCTTCAGTGCAGAGTATCTAAATCCAGTTAATTGGGCTTGGTGAGAGGTAAGGTGGAAGCTAACTAATTGAGTTGACGTGAGAGCTAGTCAATCTGGCTAGAACGATGTCGGCCAAGACGGGCTGGGCAGGTCACTTAGTATGGCCCACTGGGGTCACTTCTCTGTACATGAGGCTACCTCTATGGGATGAGAAAAAGATCGTTGCTGTAACTTGACACCAGGCGGCGGTCCACGTACTGTCCATGGACAATCTCATGAGGTTCGTAGGTCATATTTATGGGCAGTTCGTTGTCTCTAGATTAAACGGTGTGTGTCAGGCTAACAACCTCTGTGAGGTTTGGTGTCATCTGTACGCATTCGGGCCAACGACCTCTGTGGGGTTTGGTGCCGTCTGTATGCACATCAGGAAGGTCAATTATCAAGATGAAGTTTTGGAAAGATTTTGTTATGATTGGTGTAGGCCACACTGATTATATCGTGTGAGTAAAATGTACAATTTCTGTAGAGTATTAACAATCTATTCGAATAGCCGCGTCCACGGTAATAGATATGCTTAGGGATTTCACACACGAGGTAGATTTTCAAAAAAACAATTGGGAGGGACTGATATTGATAGTCCTCTGATTTGCTTACTACCTGTCATTCTACGTGTCCGTTTGAAACATTGCATGTATCTAATTTGGATAACAAAAACTTTGTAATCCTAAACATGATGTTCTTCATCTTCATATTATTTCTTGACGTGGATTCCATGTGCATGCGAGCCGGTACATTTCTTTTGGTTAGTTGATTCACTTGTTATGTTTGTAAAAAATGCCATTAAATGTAAGGTTTGGTTGATTCGTTTTATGTGTTAAAGAAAATATTATGTAGTGCACGGCTTAAGGTTTTGTTGTAATGCACGAGCACCCTACTAGTAGGACATGATGTGCTACGTTGCTTTCTTGCTCCCTATAATTAAATCACCGTTCTAATGTATGATTGTGTGAACTTGAGAACAACAAAATACTTGCTACTGATACAAAGTACTCATAATCAGCGTGCCATTATCTTTAAACTTGGCTTTAGTTGAAGCCCTTACGGGTATGATATAAAATTTAATGGACCTTCATTTGGATATGATACAAAACTTAATGGACTTTCTAATGATAACTATCATGTATATGCCGAAGTAGCATTGCAGCACATTTTACAGAAAATACTGAAATTAAATATTATCGTAGCAACCAAACTAGACAGTAGGTACATGAGAGGGGCTAGTGAGAGGAGTGGAAGCGAGTATGTTGTATTGTAAATGTGAGAATGAGGGGAACCCCTGCTTACATCATGTAAGTTACATGCCCTTGGAGCCATATATATAGGAGAGGGGGAAGGGACATTTCCCTCCTTGCCCCTCCCTTACAATGATAGAGAAATACGATATTTTGGTATATTCCCATGGGTATAGATATATGTCTAGCCTATGTACATGCTCGTATTCCCCAGGGCATGCTAGGTATTCTCGATGCATAGGTTTCGAGGCTGGCGACGCGTTGGAGCGTGGCCCGTGGGGGCGAAGTCGTCGATGCGAGGCCACCTCACCGAGGCATAACCTTCGAGACAGGCGACGCGACGGAGCGTGGCCCAAGAGAGCGAAGTTGTCAACACGGGGCCGCTCCGCCAAGACATAGCTTTCGAGGTGGGTGGTGCATCCGAGCATGGCTTGTGGAGGCGAAATCATCGATGTGGGACCGTCCAGCCGAGGTATAGCCAAAAATTAAGTTCACTTGAGAGTATATCCGCATATGTTTGCAGCAACTCAAAGCTAAGTTATAAGGAAGTACGGGATGCAGTCATGGCATGATTTTGCTCGTACATGATTGTAGCGGCTGTACGTGCCCGGTTTTTACGAGTGTAAACATTCTAGCCTAAATTAGTCTATCAAAGATATGCTAGTGTAAATGATTCACTGATATAGGGGCATCGCTATCCTTGGGGTTTTGCGCTTGTAAACAAATATTTTTCGCTAAAGGTGAAATGGGGTTTCCGTCATGGCACTTATTTGCTGTGAGAGCGTGTGGAGCCGGCGCAAAGCCATGCCGGAGGCAGGCCGGGCAACGGCTGTTGTCGGGAGGCAGTTAATCGGGACCGGCGTGGAGTCGGCTGCAGGCGATCTGTGAGGCAGTGGAGCCAGCGTGGAGTCGCGTGGTGAGGTGGCGGAGGGCGGGTATCTGGTCGAACAGCTGAGGGCTCGTCTGCGAAGGTAAGCGATCTTGGTGGCCTGACCCTCGATGGTGGAAGCGAGCCGGGCGCTAACAACCTTCGAGGGTCCTATCTGGCGGATCGGGGGTCTGGCGGAACACGTGAAGGTGGGGTTAGGATTAATCTTGTTTAGTCTGTTTCTGATTTTACTTGACGTTTCCGAATCCGTTTGTCAGATGGAGTCCGAGTTCTTGATATCCAGAGTTGTGCGTGGGTATAAAGGTCTGGGCGTGCCATGAACAATGTAACAGATAGAAGCGAGAAAAGCAATAGGTGAAGAAGCGAGTTGTGTCAAGCAATAGAAAGTAATAGAAAAAGCTGCTTTATGCAACACAAAAGCTTCGTGATTTTTTTTTCCAGTGCATGCGTGTTTCGTATTGGATAGTTTTCTGCCGATTGCTTCGAGCTGAGCGTTTGCCTCGCGTGTGTGTATCTCGGTTTGTTCCAACAGTTAGTATCAGAGCCTGTTGATCTTGGTGCTATCTGAAGATCATGGACGACAAGGCGAAGACCCGGGATGGGCTATTCTCCCTCCTATATCTTGTCTTGACGACCGATATTTACCCGGTGTGGGCAATGAAGATGAAGGCAAACATGCGCGTCCAGGGAGTCTGGAGTGCAATCGATCCAAAGGCGAAGGACAAGGAGGTGGACAACAAGGTGGATCAGATGGCTTTGGCCATCATCTACTAGGCGGTGCCGCACTCCATGATGCGGCAACTCATCGGCAAGAAGACGACACATGAGGCGTGGGTGACGCTTCAGAAGATGCACGAGGGAGTTGATCGCATAAAGGAGGTACGGCTCGAGAATTTGCACACTGAGAACCCGGGGTATTAAACTTGTAATACTTAACCATCCAATTGGTCCTAGCATTACAAATGAAATATCCCGATTCTCGGCGTATATGTACTTCCCAGAATTGCAATACACATACCCATACAAAAATTAAGCATCCATTCCATACACAAGACATTACAAGCTTACAACATAAAGAACATACAAGATCAAATTACAAAAGTAGGGCCGACCGGCCAAATAACAACTAAAAAGTTAAATTAAACAGCGGAAGCAATAAGCCATAAGATGGCGATAAACAAAAACCAATTAGTGTGCCTTTAACCCACAAGGCAACCAACCGGAAATGGCCAAGCTAGTCGTCGAAACCACCGCACAGCTCACACAAGTGCATCCCTTGGGGATCCACTTCTTCCTCTACAACAATTACATTTAAGCATAGCAAATGAGTACAAAAATTGTACTCGCAAGACTGACGTGTGGAATAACAGACCTAATATTTAGCTACATGCAAGCTTTATTTAAGTGGAGGAAGGCTCTAGACTTAATTTTCAGCATAAAGCAAGTTTTCAATTTCGATAGTGTAATAGATTGAAAGCAATTTTGCAAATCTGAATTTAATGCTTGAAATAACAGCGAGTAATAATAGATAAAAATGTAACAACAACCTGGAAGTGACTAACCCAATAGTCACCACAACAATAGCATGAACTCCCCGTTCATACCACCCACATCAAGTTTTAATTAAAATTCCAAAATGTTTAGTCTAACTCCTGAAAATCAAATTCCAAGCATGTCCATAACCTAGGACGAGGCTATTCGAATAGTTTTAAACCCTGCAGGGGTGTACCACTGTACCCACATGTCAGACCGCCTTTTCGCCACGCGAGTTAGCACACTTCCTTTGGTATGCCGGCACGGCTAAGTCCTACGAGACGTTTCCAATATTGTGCATTAATTACGAGTCGCCCATATGGGAGGAAGCCCCATATGTTGATCTGAGTCATCAAAGATGCTCACCGCCTTAGAAAAGGTCGATGCTCCTTGCAGTGGATAACCTCCACTACTGCTCACCCAAACACACAAGTTTCTTTTTCAACACAACACACACAACCACCATGGACCAGACTAACACACGCCAAAGTACTAAGTCAAGAGGTCCATATCCTCTCATGTGGTTAGCACACAATTATGCTTGGTTTGGTGAAACAAGATGTTAGGTCCTTGTTGACCCGGGCAAGACATACACAAACCCAATATACCACCATCCAACCACTTGCCCAAGTTTGAATCATTTTATTTGCACTTTTAGTTTTCAAAGTAATTTAGCACAAGGTGCTGATCATAAAATGATTTGTGTGATCAAGGTTATCGACTAAGTCGATAACCGCCCAATCTACCGGTAGCTAAGCAATTCTAAGCATGACATCGCAAGGACAAATAAAGAGCATATTTAAATCACCGGGCTCTAATTCACCAGCGATATTAATACCTTATGGTTTGTGGCAGGGGATAACAATTTAGAGGCAACCATGCAATAGGAATAACTACCTCTAAGCGACAAAATTAATTTGACACAAAAGCATGCATACATATTGTTGAAACAAAGTATTAGACTTGAAAGTAATAGGACTTAAGCATGATCAAACTGTTTGCCTTGCTGTAGCTCACTGTCTTGCTGTAGAGGATCACTCGCGCAATCAATAATATCGTTGGAACCTAGCGAAAGAACCGAAAGCACAATAAGAACGAATAGTACCGAAAAGACCCAAAAATACAAAGTCATCCAAAAATCATGAAAAATTCACAGAAGGTAGAGCATGATTTTAGGTGAATTAAGAAACAAGAATCAATTTATTTGGATGTTCTATGCAAAAGTTATGACAGTTACAAGATCAGTTTTCCAGAAAATCAAATTAAATGCTATCTGTTACTGTTCATCTGAATTAAATTATTTAGTGAAATTTTGTAGGATAGTGGTGGATATAAAATTACAAAAATGGATAGAGGATAAAATTATATAAACAACCCAATTGGACTCATCCCATTTAGAGTTACAGAGAAATACTTATGTATTTTTGAAGTTAAAACAATTTTTAGTGCAACAATAATTCGTTTCGGAATTTTATAAATCATGTTCTTCTTTTCTTACTGGGGCTGACCTAGCACTCACAAACACTCTTACTAGGTATTCTATGTATACATCTACGATGATCATACAGTCAAAATCAATCCTCGTATAAAATTTACTACTCGCTAATATATTAGCTCATTGACTTGACTGCTCTTTTAGCTTAGAGCTTCAAGATAGACTCTGAAATCCTTCTCTGATCACAAAAATAGGAAAATGGTTGTTCCTATGCTGATTTCTGAACATTTAGAACCTTACTTATTTTTAGATTCAGCTGCTACTGTTGGATAAGTGCCCAAGGGCTAAAAGAACAAAAGTATTACTAACTACAAGCAAAAACATAGCCTACTGCCATGTTTATAGCTTCAGATTATTTCCTATGCGCAAGACATCATCAGGACTGAAAAGCTATTGATTCCTAGATGCATTCTCATTCCTACTCTGTTAAACAATTCAAAACCAAGGCTTGGTTGATCTGAAACTAAACACAGTCCTTAGCAATGATTTTAATTCAACAAAAAGGAGTTTGTTCAGTTGGTTTCTGATTTTCATAATCATACTTGTTTTTCAACTAAGTTTGCTCCAGATAGCTAAAATGTTTGAAAAGCTAAAGAGTTCAGTAACCATTTTAGCTACCAGACTCTATCAGGTCATTAACCTACTACCAATACTCAACATCTACTCTGCTGAAATTTGAAAGCACTCATTCATTAAGGTTTCCAGATCTGGTTGCCACAAGGAACTAAAAGACCAGCTGACTAAACAACTTACTAACCTTACCAACAATTGTGCTAACCAAGCCATTAGTCTATTGGCAAAACTATCTTCAGATTACTAAACACAAACCTATAACAGCAAGGCTTTCTTAGAATCCACCTTTTCTGCTCAAAACTTCACAAAAAGGAAAACTCACTGTTAATGACAACTAACTTCTTCAAATTGCCAATCACATGATTGAGTGGCAAAAAGACAGACAAAAATGGTTGGCCTGAAAGTGGTTTACTGACATACCAAGTTTTCCTCCAAAATACCTACTCAGCTCATCAGTTCATCTAACAGACTTTTCACTACTAAAAACAGTCAGGTTATTAGCCTTTTAATGGGGCTGAAAATTGTCAGGTTTTTGCTCAAAACACTACAATTGCACACTTATGTCTGACAAAACTGCTACCATTAGACTTCCTTCTAACTCAACTTCAGATATGCTAACTAGAGTGATCTGACAACTAGTTCTAGCACTAGCAATGATCTCACATTTCTGTCTAACACTTCAACATGAAGGAGTTGGTCTTACTCAGCTAACTACAGAAAATTTCACCTCCAGCACTGGTTTTCATATTTGGTTACTTACATTAAATAGTTGCCCAAAGACTAAGTGAGTCACAACAATTCTAATTATTGCATTAACAGTGCCATAAGCCTTTTGACAATACTGCTTCTTTTCAGATTCTAACATTTTTCAGACCACTAAACACACACCTACACAGAACACACTCTGACATGAAGTGCTTACTACTGAACTTTCTTTCAAAACTCAACTTCAATTTTTGGTAATGTATTAGAGTGGGCTAATTAACATTCATCCTGTTGGTTAGAAGTATGAAATGGGTTCCAATTTTTCAATGATAGAGGTTCATGCATAGAGACAACAGAGAGGGCTGTCGCAGGGGAGGTCCAGGGCGGCTCGGGCTGATTTGGGGGCGGCGGCCATCGCCGGCGATAGGGACAAGGCGGTGGCCGGGAACTACTAAAATGGAATGCTGGAGGTACAAGGGTGCTAGGGGTGGCGGTCCAGAGCTCGGGAGGCATGGTGGCGGCGGCAATGGCTCATGGCGGCCGCCTGAGGTGGGAGATGTGTGACGGCGCGCGGGGCTAGAGGAACAAATAAGAGGGAGCATGAGTAGCCCAGGAGCGTGGAGAACTCACCCGAGTAGTTGGCGCAGGCGGAGGGTGGCCGGAGTGGTCCGGCGACGGAAGCCTGCGGTGGCGTGGGGAGGTTCAACGGCGGCAGCGACCTGGAGAGGAAGAGAGAGTGGGCGAGTGATGGAGGGGGACAAAGGGATGCATAGGGATGCTCAAGACAGGAGGAATCGAGCTTGGGCTCGCCGGAGAAGAAGTAGCAGCGCGGGAGGCGGTGGTGGCCGGAACCGGAGAAGATGGCGGATGTGCAGCTCCACGGTGGCGGTTTCTCGAAATTGATAGGAGGCACTTGCTCCTCAAGGCGAAGGGTGCGCCGTGACGCGGTTGAGGGTGGCTGGGGATCGCCGGAGAGGTCGGGACGGCACGGGCGCCCTCAGCAGTGCCGCCATGGCTCTCGGCTTTGGAGCTTGGGTTGATTTGAGGAAAAGAATTGGAGGGGGAGGTGGGCGAAAACGAAGAGGGAGAGGAGGAACCCGCAATGCTCGGCTTAAATGGGGGCGACAAGGGAGGAGTTCCACGCGAGAACTCGAGCTTCCCTTCATCTCGGACATGGCGTTCTCCCGCGACTTTCCCGACGTGGATGGAGGGTAGTGCGACGGCGTCGAAGGGAAGGGCCTGGTTGGTCATCTTAGGCGGGCGGTCTGAGGTGACGGAGAAAGCACGGGAGGCTGGGCGGCGTGGCGCGCTCCTTCTTGGGCCTTGACATCTGATGCAGCGTGGGGAAGAAAGGCTCTGGGTGGGGCCTGGGTCGATGGAAGGAGGAGGTGACTCGGTGAGCTGGTTCGGTCGGACCGGTGGTAAAGCGTGGTCGGTCGGAGGAACAAGTGATAGGCTGAGTCTTAAAATTTAGTTTGACCAATTAACAATAGGTTTGGTGAGGCTTAAAAATTAGAAATAAATCTCTAAAAATTCTGAAATAAATCAGAGGGGTCCCTGGGACAACCTAGTTTCCAAATAAAATTTTAAAACCTACTGTTCAAGATTTAATTTGTGTAATCTAAATTCAAACTTAGAAGGTTGTAGACTTGAGTTTGAATTTTCTGAGGGTTAAAACTATCCCCAAAAATTTGGGAAAATTTATATTTATTCAAGATAGTTATTATATTATTTGAATAAATTATTTCCAGATGATGTTCATAAGTTTTTATTCTTGTTTTCTTTTGGAACCTCAAATTGAGTTTTATGTTTTCTTTGTTTTTAAAATTCTCAAAAGCAACAAATTATGCAAATACTCCAGAAAAACTAACACCTATTCAAAAGTTTTAATTTCTCCTCATTTTTATACATTTGAAACACAACCCAAGTGCAATAAATGATGCAAAAGATTTAAAAACACTGTGCATATTAATGAAATGCATACTAATTATCATTTATTAATTTGGGGATGTTACACACACCGAGTTCGAGAATCTCCAGATGGGAGAATCCCAGTAGATGGACGAGTTCGCCGGCAAGCTGACTTCACTGTATAATCAGATTGTCTCTCTCGGCAACAAGATGGAGGAATCTGTGGCAATGAAGAAATATCTATGCATGCTACCAAAAAAGTTCGTACCTGTCGTCACTACTCGCATGTACTCCTCGGATCTGGAGTCAAAGAAGATCGAGGAGATCACCGGTTCCCTCAAGGCGCATGAGGATCTACTGAAGGGGTATTAGTTCCGTAACGAGCATGAGTATCAGTCCCATAACGAGCAGGTGTTGCTGTTAAGGAAGATACAAGAAGCAGTGGCACCCCAGAAAATTGAACGGATAAATACCAAGTTGCAACAGATAATAGGCAAAGAATCAACACGCCACTAAGCCAGTAGAACAGGCTTCAAAAGGGATTGTTAGAAAAATAGGGACAAAGGAGACACAAATTTTTACGTGGAAAACTCTTGCGGGAAAGAACTACGGGCACCAACCGGCGATGATCACTATATGAGGAGCGATTACAAAACGCAGGGCACTACAATGAGGCGTCCTTCTCCCCGTATGGCTCACAAGAGGTATATAAAGGGGTAAAAGGACTTAGAGTCCAAGTAGACACTAATCCGCTAATATGGCATATTCCAGATACTTCTATATTAGAAATTCGGATCACATACGGATCCAAATATCAACAATCTCTACCTTGAGACGAATTTCCTGTTGTAGAAAAATAAAGAATCATCAATCACCAAATGATTCCCCAATAAGATAAAAATCATCGTGCGCCAACTAGTCTCTAAAACTAAACTGTAATACCAACTAAGTTTGAGCAAAGCTCAAACTTAGTAATAGAAACTGACTTTGTCATCATATCAGCTGGATTATCATGAGTACTTATCTTGCACACTTTGACATCACCTTGAGCAATAACACCTCGAATAAAGTGATATCTCACATCAATGTGCTTTGTTCTCTCATGGAACATCTGATCATTTGTAAGGCATATAGCACTCTGACTATCACAAAATATAGTAGTGCAAGAATTATCTCCACAAAGCTCAGTGTACAAACCTCGCAACCAAATAGTTTCTTTGCAAGCTTCAGAAATAGCCATATATTCTGCTTCAGTGGTTGATAAGGCAACAGTAGCTTGCAAACTTGTCTTCCAACTAACAGTACAACCACCAATGGTGAAAACATAACTTGTTAGAGACCTCATCTTATCCAAATCACCAGCATAATCAGAGTCAACATAACCAACAAGTTCATCTCTAGAATTCCCAAACTGCAAACAAACATTAGAAGTGCCACGCAAATATATGAAAATCCACTGAATTGCTTTCCAATGCTCTTTTCCAGGATTAGCCATGTATCTACTAACAACACTCATTGCATGAGATAAATCAGGACGAGAACAAACCATGGCATACATAAGAGAACCAACTGCACTAGAATAAGGAACTCTAGACATGTACTCAATATCATAATCTGACTCAGGACATAAAGCTGAAGATAATCTGAAATGCGAAGCTAATGGAGTACTCACTGGTTTTGCATCATGCATATTAAAACGACGAAGGACTTTCTCAATATAACATTTTTGACTAAGGTATAACTTGTCAGATTGCCTCTCTCTAATAATCTCCATGCCAAGAATTTTTTTTGCTGCACCTAAGTCCATCTCAAATTCATTACTCAATTATGCTTTCAGTTTTGCTATTTCTGACTTATCTTTTGCAGCAATCAACATATCATTAACATAGAGAAACAAATAAATAGCTGAACCATTAGCTGTCTTTAAATAAACACAGCTATCATAATCAGACCGCTTAAAATCATGAGAGAGCATAAAAGAGTCAAATCTCTTGTACCATTGCCTAGGAGATTGCTTCAAACCATAAAGAGATTTCTTTAATCTACAAACAAGGTGTTTTTTTCCAGGAGTAACAAAACCCTCAAGTTAGTCCATATAAATGTCTTCTTCCAACTCCCCATGTAAGAATGCAGTTTTAACATCTAATTGCTCAAGTTCATAATCATGCAAAGCAACAATACTGAGTAAAGTGCGAATAGAACTATGCTTCACAACTGGGGAAAAGACATCATTAAAATCAATACCTGGAATCTGACTATAACCTTTAGCAACCAACCTTATTTTATACCTTGTTGGTTCAGTAGGAGAAATACCCTTCTTTCTTTTGAAAATCCACTTACAACGAACAAGCTTCTTCTCTTTTGGCAATTTCACTAGTTCCCAAGTGCTATTCTTTTCAAGTGACCCCATCTCATCATGCATAGCAGTTATCTACTTATTACAATCAATGGAGCTAATAGCCTCAGAGTATGATGAAGGTTTTGTATTACCTTCAATTTCTTCTGACACACTCAAAGCATAAGCAGCAATATTTGCTTCTTCAATCAACCTCTTGGGTGGATTAATCTCCCTCCTAGGCCTGTCAACCGCAATGAACCGTTGTGGTGGCTGCTGAACAATAGGAGTATCCTCAACAATAGGGGCATCATGAACAACAATATTTTCCTTATCTGGTGTGTCATTTGAACCAACAAAATGATCTACCTGAACACTTGAATTCTTCTCACTCTCAACAGGAACATTAGTGGGCAGTTTATCATGAAGCATAGCATATTCATTAAAGACAACGTTTCTGCTAATCACAACCTTACTTGTTTCAGGATTCCACAACTTATATCCTTTAACACCAAATTTATAACCAAGAAAGATGAACTTAACAGCTCTAGGCTCTAATTTTTCATTATCAACATGAGCATAAGCAATACAGCCAAAAACTCTCAATTCTGAATAATTTGCTAGGGAACCATACCATACCTCAATTGGAGTTTTCTTTTCAATTGCAATAGAGGGTGACCGATTAATAAGATAGCAAGCAGTGGAAGCGGTTTCAGCCCAAAAACGTCTATACAAACCTGCATTTGACAACATGCAACGGGCCCTAGAAATGATGGTCCTGTTCATACGCTCAGCTACACCGTTTTGTTGAGGAAATGATGTAATATGAAGATAACAATCATGAGCGATGATAATAAGAAAAGGTATGTAAGTCCACGAACAGGAAGCAACCTATATAGCCATATTCAATATATCAGAAATATTAACAACCCACTTGTAGGCTACATGTAAGAGCAATATATTGTCAATGAAGGTAGAATCAGCAGTTCTTGCAAATCCTTATATAGTTATCTCCTCGTAACTTAGTAACTTAGTCTCTTTTCTACCTTTAGCAACCATTCATATGTAGTACATAGTCCATCAGAATACAAATGCATGCCGTTTTGGATATGTGCAGGTTCTACAAGAAATGACTTTGATTACTAATTGCTATCATAAAATATTGGCAAAAGCTATAAAATATAGTTTCATCAAAGTATTTTTTATGACGAAGCTATTAGAATTACTTACACTAGGATAATCTAGATATATTTGCTCATTTTAGTAGTCAAAATTAAAAAGTTTCACCACACATCCTCCAAAAGCGACATACATTTGTATCTGAAGGAGTATTTTATGAATAATGTGAGCAATTTGGAGCATACGACCAAAGTTATGTGTTAATCATGCTTATCTTGTCCCAACAAAAAATAGGAGGTACCAATGTTTAGGCTAAATTTTAAAGGAAAAAAGGGCAGGCTATTTAAAAGCTAAAAGGTGTTAGTTAGGAGGACAATAAAAGATGATAGGTTTAAATGAGTACGTGTAGTCTTGGTGATGCGGGCATCAAGTACATAAGGAGACTTAACAAGAATAGACAGGCAAACCAAAACAAAAGCGGAATGGAAGCGCATGTGCTATCTATTCCATAGTAAGTACATGATATTTTATTAACCAGGATGGGTATTGAAGAGCATGATTCTCCTAATATCATCCAACAAGATTATAGATTAAATTACACAATGCATAGCTTAAGTTGAAAGTTTCCACAAAGCCAGATATCTCCGTGGATTAAATTTTTAACCGAAATATACATGTTTCAATCCTTCATTCCTCACCACAGCTAAGAGCAACCAAGCACAAAAGCTGACCGCTAAGAGCAACCAAGCACAAAAGCTGACCAACACTAACAGGGCAAGCAAACAGGAAAAAACATCTAAAACACCTTTGATAATATGGTCGATTGCCTTAGCCACATCAGTAAGCATCTTAGTACCAAGAAAATGCCATCCTTTTACGGCCTTTCACAAATCAACCTTACTGTGCTACACTAGTTTTTCCGATCTGGCCTGACCAGACCGGTAACAAGCATAAGTCACAGAATCAAAACAAAAAGGATGGCTTCACGAAAGCTTAATGCCGTACAAAATTTCTTACTAGTAATTTGAATTTTTTTATTAATTAATCTTTTTTTAAATTTTATTTTAAAGTTAACCCGGCGCACTTTATTTCTAATTCTGACCCCTTTGATCACGCTACCACCCATGGCGTGACCAAACAACACTGTCACGCTGGGGCATGCTCTTGTCACGTCATGGGTGGTGGCGTGACCAAACAACACTGTCACACCAAACAGATAATATGGTGCTATTTAGCGGATTTATCCCACACGACAAGCGTTGTTTTGTCATGCCATGGGTGATAGCGTGACCAAAACGGTCAGACTTGGAAATAAAGTGTGCCGGAGATTAATTTTAAAATAAAAATTAAAAAAGGTTAATTAATAAAAAAAGTTCTAGTAATTTACATAATGAAGCCCAATCCATAAATCCCCAATTACTCTCTCGTGAATGTGTGAAACTTATGTGGTGATTAGGGCCCAAGAAGCACATTATACGCTAAAACATATAGCCCGCGACAACTTAGAATCCACAGGCCCTAACCGCCGAAACGTCTACGCGCTTCCTATTCCGATCCACACGAACTGTCAATACAGTCCAGAGACACAAAAGCAGCGCTGCTTAACCGTAACCGCCCCAAAAAATCTTTGTAAAAATTAATCATGGGGATATTAGCGGAACAAGAAGGGGGAGGCAGGCAATGTCGGATCCGGATTTCATAATCCAGAATCCTCTGTGAAAAACATTGCACTACTCCCTGAATCAGTAGATAGCGCTCACAGGATAAATCACTGAATCAATTCATACATAACATGGACTGAACCATTCATAATATTACAACATCTGAGTTCAAATAGACCGCATAGGGTCGAGTTTACAATAAGGGCCGACTTAGGCCAAATGAGTTCATTACATAAATTGTGGGAACAATAGCGGAAGCAAAAGGGTAGAGCATATCTCTCCACAGGCAAGCGACTGTGGTAGCCGGCATACGACCGATATTACCCAAAGACTCGGATAATATAGGTTGTACGCAAGCACCAGCAGAGCCAGCTAGACTGAGGCGAGAATCAGACTAAGGGACTAAACTATTCTTTATCATTGCCTTGCCCATCGACATCTGGATCCTCATAGTAGGCGTAATCTCCAAGATCTGTAGATTCTGAGGGTTTAATCATCCCACCCACAAAGTTTTATAAATAGAACTAACTCATGTAAGTTCCTATGTCCGCCTTTGACCATATGCACGGCTGTTCGAACAGTTTATTATACTCTGCAGAGGTTGTACATCTTTACCTACAAGAGATAATCGTCTTGACATATACACACGTTTCCTTAGACATGTGAATCAAGGGGAGATTACCACAAGGCCTTTACAATGCATCCCTTAGTATTTGTTACACCCGCTAAGGTTTCACCTGAGAAGGGTTACGCTCCCACACTTGCGTCAACCCTTACCCAGACCCCCTCTTGCGCCATCATGGCTTACACCCACACAAGTCCGTAAGTCGTGCACCCCTACCCGTAACCACGAAGGTCCACGGTGTAGCAAGTCATCTACCTGGTGCAACCCATACTGATGGACCAGGGGATCAAGAATATGGGCTACCCGAGAGGTTTTGAAGATTTTGAAAATGAGGTTTTGAAGCTTTGAGAGAAACTTAAGTTAAATAGCTGAACTTTGAAACCAAAAAGAAAACCGAAATTTCTGTTCACAAAACGAAAATAGGCTGTTTTCGACAAGGAACCTAGCGCAGGGTGAGGGCGTAGGTGTTGTAGTTGTAGGCACGGTGATGCGCACCTCGGTGGCGCCAACGGGCGCCTCCTCCCGCGGCTTCTCCACCCTCTGGTACCTATCCATCGCCACCAGGAATCCCCCGCGGAAGATGAGATGAACTAGGGCTCTCGCGCTGGCGAGCCCGTCTCATGAGAAGGGAGGAACAAAAAAAACGAAGCTTGGATTTTGGTTGGAGTTTGGGGGTATGATGAGCGAGAACGCGAGGAGGAAGCGGCGGGCAAGGCGATTACGAGCCTTTTGTTGTTTTGGCAAAACTAGCCCTTCGTCGACCTTGCAAATCCAGCACCGTGGCACGTTAGACCAACGTCGTGTGTCATCTACGGCACTTTGGGAGCATGGCAAAACGTTCATCGGCGACGCAAACAAACTCCGCCATTGTCCGGAAGTGTGGTAAGATCGTAGCCTACTTGAACCGTGATAGGTTCACAAAGCAGCACTGCAGCGCCAGGCACACTTCGACAGTGGTCTCACCGTGGCACAAAGAATCAGCGTGGAAAGAGCGGAGGAGCAACAAACTTGCCGTGCTCCAAAGAGCGGTAGATACCAGCATGCTCTATCACCTCATGCCGAGTTGAAAAATCTGTGCCAAATTGATTATCAACTTGTTGTGCTAACGAGAGATTTGAAAAGGCAACAAAGTTATTATACCTATAAACAAATCACCACCGAAGCATGCATACATGGTTTTCGATGCATTGCTATTAATTCCTTGGAAAACTTGAAGCCGTTGCCTTATCCCGTGCAAGCAGCCACTGTTACTTGCGATGGTCTAGATGCATGGCATTAATCTACCCCAGAAGATCACCTTCTGGGGTCTTGGAGGACGGAAGGTACCTGTAGCGGTCCTAGAATGATACGTACTTGCAGTGGTCTAGGAGCGTGGAATCAATCATCACGATCGGTCTTATCAGAGGCGATATCACGGCCCTTGCCTAACCTGCAACGGTGTCAGATTTGTAATTTCAATCGACCGAAGGCTAGTTTTGCTAAAACGAATCAAAATCGCGCTAAATCAGCCAAAAAACTTGGCGAATTATTTTTACAAACAAAAAGGGGTGGATGACGATGGCCCATGACTCCATGGGGATTAAACGATGGTGTGGAGAGACAACATTTATTCTCCACACCCAACATATTTAAGAAGGGGGATTTAAGCCCGGTTTGGGTAGCCCACCACCTATGGTGTTAACCAACTAAGCTAGGAGACTCCTCTGGCTCCATAGGGATTCTCAACAAGGTGGAGGAACACGGTGTTGCACAAGGGAAAAGGAGAGAGGAATGGCAGATACCAGCATGGAAAGAGTGGAGGAGCAACAAACTTGCCGTGCTCCCAAAGAGTGGCAGATACCAGCATGCTCTATCACCTCATGCCGAGTTGAAAAATCTGTGCCAAATCGATTATCAACTTGTTGTGCCAACGAGAGATTTGAAAAGACAACAAAGTTATTATACCTATAAACAAATCACCACCGAAGCATGCATACATGGTTTTTGATGCATTGCTATTAATTCCATGGAAAACTTGAAGCCGTTGTCTTATCCCGTGCAATATCACCTTCTAGGGTCTGGAGAGTGGCAGGTACCTGCAGCGGTCCTAGAGCGATAGGTACTTGCAGTGGTCTTGGAGCGTGGTATCAATCTACTAAGGTACCGGTGCGTTGCAGACGATATGTGGCCCTTGCCTAACCTGGCACAGTGCCAGATTTGTAATTTCGGTCGACCAAATGCTAGTTTTGCTAAAACGAATCAAAATCACGCTAAATCAGCCAAAAACAACTTGGCGAATATAGGAGGGAGGGAGAAGGAGATGAGAGGAAGCAAAGATAAGATAGGGTTCATTTGTGCTCAGATTTGGGTTAGAGTTTCTAGCGTGGGGTTTCGATGTTCAACCGCACCTGTGTTTTAGAGTCTTGGGTTGGTTGGGTGCGATGCGATGCTGAGTCCTGCCCCAAGCCTAGTGGCCGATGGTTGTCACATGGCCCGAACTACCTTAACGGGCCAAGACATGCATTGTAAAATGACGTTTATTTTTCGAACAAAAAGGGTGGATGATGATGGCCACCAAAGATAGACCTATCGGACGCCTTAGCTAATTGCGTGATCGCTTTGTAGGAGCCATACTCAGAAGCTCCAAGTGAGGATGGTTGGGTCCATTTCTATTGAGGCTAGGCAGGGATGGTGTATCCATACCAGAAATGGCAAGTAGCATGGTGCCCGGTGGCGCAGGTTAAAATCAAGCTCCAGTGGACATGGTACATGATAATTTCATGGCCGTCCCGCTGGAGATTCGCCCGAACAAAGACATCAGAACACTAGGGGATGCCATGCACACTTTTATCCAGTGGCCCAAGAAGGACATCGCCCTGGAGCTAGCAGTGCCGCGATCTCGACACGACCATTCCTCTCCAATGGGACTGTAACAGCCCCATTTTTAATGAACAGAAATAAAATGCTTTTCAAGGCATTTATGGTCATTTTTTTTTACTTGGGCAGTTTTGTTACAATTTAAAACCTCCATTTTCGATTCTAGTCAACTCTGGACTCAAACCGAAATGGGTTGGCATCAGAGCAACTTGAACCAGTTTGGTTAAGAACAACTCTGTGCCATTTGGGCTAGACCTGTCACGTTTAGAGCTTCGCCTGACCCTTGACTTCATCGGAACCGTCTGTGACCTCCTTTGCTTTCATCGAACCGTCAGACCTCCTTGAGTTCATCGGATGTCCAGACCTCCCTTGAGTTCATCGAGAACCGCCCATGACCTCCTTTGTTTTCATCGTAACTGCCAGACCTCCCTTGAGTTCATCGGAACTGTCCATGACCTCCTTTGCTTTCATCGGAACCGTCAGGACCTCCTTTGAGTTCATCAGATATCCAGGACCTCCCTTGAGTTCATCGGAACCGTCCATGACCTCCTTTGATTTTAACGGAACCGTTAGGACCTCCCTTGAGTTCATCGGAACCGTCCGTGACCTCCTTTGCTTTCATTGGAACCGTCAGGACCTTCCTTGACTTCATCGGAACTGTCCTTGACCTCCTTTGATTTCATCAGGACCGTCCAGGACCTCACTTGATTCCATCGGACCATTTCAGACCTCCCTTGATTTCATCGGACCGTTTAGGACCTCCTTTGATTTCATCGGGACCGTCCAAGATCACTTTGATCTCATCTCAACCATCCAGGACCTCCTCAATCATATCGGGACTGTCCAAGATCTCTTTGATCTCATCCCAACCGTTCAGGACCTCCTCGATTCCATCTCAACCATCCAGGACCTCCTTGATCTTATTAGGATCGTCCAGGACCTCTCATGATCAAATAGGGACCGTCCAGGACCTCCTCGATTCTATCGAGACCATCCAGGACCTCCCTTGATCATCACTGGACCGTCCAGGACCTCTCTTGACTTCATCGGACTGTCCAGGACCTCCTTGATCTTATCAGGATCGTCCCGGAGCTTCTTTGATCTGCTCGGGACCGTCCAGGACATCCTCGATTCTATCGGGACCGTCCAGGACCTCCCTTGATCATCACCGGACCGTCCAGGACCTCCCTTGACTTCATCGGACCATCTAGGATCTCCTCGATTCTATCGGGATTGTCCAAGACCTCCCTCGATATCATCGAACCGTCCAGGACCTCCCTTAATTTCATCAGGACCGTTCAGGACCTCCCTTGACTTCATCAGACCATCTAGGATCTTCTTGACCTCATCTTAACCGTTGGGACCTCCCCTGATCTCATCAGGGCCGTCCATGATCTCTTTTGATCTCATCTTAACCATTAGACCTCCCCTGATCTCATCGGGACCGTCCATGATCTCTTTTGATCTCATCATAACCATTAGACCTCCCCTGATCTCATCGGGACCATGCATGATCTCTTTTGATCTCATCTTAACCGTTGGGACCTCCACTGTTCTCATCGGGGCCGTCCATGATATCTTTGATATTATCTTAACCGTTAGGACCTCCTGGATCTCATCAGGACCGTCCAGACCTCCTTGTTTCCATCTGGACCGCCCAGGGCCTCCTGGATCTCATCTGGACTGTTCAAGACCTCCTTTGTTTTCATCTTAACCGTTAGGACCTCCTCAGGAGCTCCCGCGTGAACTTCTCACAACATCTGGTCTTTTTACAAAGACGACCTCTGGTCTTTTTGCAAAGACCACCCCTTAGGACCTCCTTGCTTTCATCGCAACCGTCCAGACCTCCTTCTTGGTTCATTGAACCATCCAGACCTCCTTTTAGTTCAACACAATCACCCGAACATCCTTTTTAATCTAAGCCGTTCGTTTACGATCAGACGATCAACAATTGTTTGAGCTCGCTGTTTTGTGTCTTCGCTGAGAACAATAGTGGGGCCCGCATGTCAGTGACTCAACTTCACCTTCTCCGTGCCTTTTTGGCCAGAACCGAGTTCGTCGCCGTGCGGTGGCGTTGTGTCGTGAGTTTTGCAGCATGCATTTGACACTTGGTGCTATGTTGGTGCACTAAAGACACGCACGAGTTTCTCTTTCTTCTCTAGCGAGATGGATATAAAAACCCTAGCTCTCATTTTGACCAAATTGGTGCCGCAGTGGTTTCTTCTCCATCTCAAAGCGATCCTTCTCGTTCTTGTACCCTTGTTCATCTCTTTCAATGCTTTGTTCATCCTGCTAATGGGAGTCTTTGGCATTATTTGTAGATCGAAAGAGCAAGGTTGCTACTTGAACGCCCGTAGCGTGCGCACCGAATGCCAAAGATAGGGTTAATCTCTTTCTTAGTAAGTTCTGGTGAATCTCTTCGCCACATCATGTCCTTTGATCTAAGGAGTAAAACCCTCGGTCGCCTTTATCTTTTGATTCACAGGATCATCAAGGAATTGGGTTTCTAATCTCGGTCAACATCGCTTGTCTCTCTTTTCCAAACCGTGAGCCGTGTTCCATTCCTTTGTTTCGTAACATCTGGAAGCTTTGTTTAAGTTATCTTGATCACTCACTCTTTGAATCCTTGATCAGATTACCTTGTCGTGGTGAATCTCCTTATTGTCATTTTTGATCTTTGATATCGTCGTCAAGCTTGAGAGCTTCTCTGTTCACTCTCTGAACTCAGGTAGTCTCCTTAAGGCACCCTAGTAGCTTAAGCAAAAGTCTCTTTGCTTTAATGCGCTTATCGATCGGCAAGCTCTCTGTAGTTTGTTCTGTTGTCATAAGCCACGACCACCCCCCTTGGTCTTTTTGCAAAGACCACCCCTTTTTGTCTCAATCACCTCTGTGATCCTCGCGACCTCCTCACGACCTCTCCTCGGGACCTCCTTAGGACTTTTCCTCAGGATCTCCCTGTGACCTCCCCGGGGCAACTCCCAATCTTGTAAAACTAATTTTTGTTTAGCATGCATCTTTTCAATATTTTGGTACTTTAAATCTCTTGGTATTTATTGTTGTTGTTATTTCTAGATTCTGGTTGTCCCGACGCGAGTGAAAATCCTCCTGAGCAACAAGAAACTGAACAAGTGGTTTATTATTACCAAGGCAAGCATCCTCTTGCACCATGTTGATCCCAGTTTTGATACTTTAGTGTTTTGAAGCGCAGTGATAACTGCTTCCATGCTATTTTCCAAGTATTAGTACTTTGTGAATTAGTTAGTTATATCCCAATGATTGTGGCTTATCCTGAATTAATTTCATACACTCATGCTTAAGATAGAATCTTTGTACTGGTACTTTGTTCTTTAGATCTTTGCTTAGCAATGCAAGTCTGTAGAACGTTAGTGATTGACAAGCTTCTCTTGTCAGTCATGGGAAACACTAGTAAACTTTTATTTTTGGTTCTTTTATTTAGTTTGGGTGAAACTGAATTCGAGTTTGTCTTTTTCTGTTTGATAAAGTTTTGTTAGATCTGGACAAGTGGTTGCTAGTGGTGGTGCCTTTTGTGCATGAGAATTGGAAAATGTGGTAGTCTTGTTCGGATCGATTAAGGACTGAACTTTGACCTGTCAATTTGAGTACCTTACGCACTTCCACACGCCGTGTATTGGCCTTTGTTTGGTTAAGTAAGGGCTGATGTTATTGAGTTGAGGAACGGTGGTGTGAGGACATATATATGTTCCATCATATATATGTTCCGTAGGGCTTTGCTGCAATTTAATATGTGTGATTGAGCATAGGTTTGATGTAGTTATTGGATCTAAGATTCGACACATCATGTGTGCCCCAGCTTAGCGTGTGCTATCACGTGCTTGTACTAAGCGGATCACCACACATGGGTAAATGAACTCAATAATGTCACTTGTCAAAAATACCAAATCTTGGTTTATCTTACCAAGACACCAAAGGAAGTGTGTCATCGCTTGGAGGCATCCAAAGCTTACTGCTAACTAAGTCGTGTGGGTAAAGATGTACACCCCTGCAGGGTTAAAACTATTCAAATAACCGTGTTCACGGTTATGGACAACACTTGAGCTGATGGTTATCAATATATAGAATCTGTTTTAAGTGCTGTTTTGGGCTTACTGGTTTTCGGCATGAAGGGTATTCATGCTTGTTGTTTCGTCAAATTGGGGAGTCACTTTGATCTTGTTCTGATTGTTGTTCTAAATCTTTTACTTACTGTTGTTTTGGTTAAAATCTGTTTATAACATGGCTTTCGCTAAAATCAGTAAGTATAGGTGACAAACTTGCTTTGTGCAAAAACTATCGCCTTACAACTTTCCTGTTGTCAGCCTTATGCATGTTATCTCTAATCTTTTGTATAGATTCTACTAAACACATTCTTTTAGTAGTTTTGTGTAAGTCTTATGCAGTACCATTTGTACTCGTGATGCTTTAACCACTTGTTGCAAAGTGAGGACTCGGATACTTAGTATGAATGCCCGTTAGCTACCGATCGTATGACGCTAACGAGTGAAGCTGTTTCTATCCTCCACTCAGTTGCCTGAGGGTTATGATGGCACACTTGGTGGCTTTTGCTGTTTATAGTTTTGTTTCCGCTGCAAACTTTTCTTTTGGATGCTGTTGTTCGGTTGCTTAAGTTGGACCGAGTCAAGCCTGTAAAGTTTTGTATGTTTTAATGTATTTGTATGCCATGTATGACTTGGATCCATGTTGTTGAGGATATATGTACAATAGTCTTTGATCTTGGGAACTATTGTAGGACATATATCTGGGAACCTAGCATTGTGTATATTCCTTGTTGAAAATTATGCTTTCGGGTATGATTGTTTGACTCGGAATATATCCAATACCGGGGGCCTTACAGCGTTGGTATCAGAGCCATACTGACTGTAGGTTAGAAATAGCATGGTCGTTAGCATTAGTAAGTCTTCTCTGAAATTATTTTGATATCAAAATATTTTCTACAAGTTTAAGTATGTTATCTTTTATTTCTTACCCATCTTAGTATCCTTTCTTACCCTGACTTCCAGTTGGATTTACAAACTATTTTGCTCACTTACCTTATCCTTCTTGTCTTTAGATGAATCCTCAGTACCTTGCGAAGGAGACCCATGCGCAAGATGTGGATGGATACCCAACACTACTCAAAGATATGATGTGGCGAGCGAACTTCACATACCAGCCGACCTAGTCCATCTTCAGACGCGACAAAGGACCTGGAATGGAAGACTTTGAGGCCGTGATCCACATTATTGCAAGACAAGTTACGGGAAGCATTCCGTACCGTTTCCAGGCACGTGGCACTTCTGAGGCCATGGCATTGCAGGAAGTGGCTCGTACGGTTATGAGTCATCTTTGTTATGACTTTACAGAGTTGTCTCAGCCACCCTACGACCATTTTCCTATGCAAGCACATGGCACAGACGTGGACACTTTTGCTAGGATTCAGTTAGGGGAAGATCCCTCCGTGAGACAACTGGCGAAGTTGGTTCGCATCATGAACCAAGTTCACCTTTGCACCATACGGGAGCTTTACGAGACCCGACGTCGTCTTATAGCTGCACAAGGGGGTCTCCTGCATTTGTACAACATGGGGCTCGTTGGCCATCAGGTTGTATATGGTGCAAATGAAGTCTCCCCATATGCGTCTGCACCACCTGAGTTTTGGCTCTCTGAAGTGGAAAATCAGGTGATTGATGAGTGGTCACCCTTGCGCCTTACTAGTCCAGTGAACCCTGAGGACACAGGATCCCCTGGATATCACCTTCTGGATGAGTTTCCGGTGAACTTCAACAGGGACCACTTTGTTTAGGATTTAGATGTTGAAGGCTTGTAGGCAACCGGTAGCTGTCCTTTAACTATGTGTAATAGGATGACTTTTGTATAATTATGGATGTTGTTTAAGGCTCTTTTGTTTCGGGCAGTGGCCATATTGTTTACCAACATATATGGATATTGTGTCGAAACTTGCTGTTGCTGTTTAATGGAGCTTGTTTCTTTTGGTGTTAATTCTGATGCTTTCCATGTCGTGTTGCATTCTAAGTTTAGTACTTCCCCTTACAACCTAGAACCTTGTTTGTGCTTGTTCGAGTGTACTCTTGTTGTGTTGCTAACAGTTGTATGGCAACAGAATGACAGGACCTACTACTCGATCGCAGGCACAACAAGAAGAGGGATCCTCTCCCTTGAGACCCCGTTTTGCTTCTGTCACAAATCTTTACCCCCCTAGAGACCAGGCAGAACCATCTAATCGTCATGGTCAACAAGGTGGTCGGTATGAGGAACAACTTCCTCCTCCGCCCACCATGGCTAAGGTGCTCTCGCAGATAGAGCGCAACAGGATGGACCAGACGCGCATTCTGGAGCAAATTGCGCGTAATACGTCTGCAGCTCCCGCACCTGCTAGAGAAGCCGGAGGACATCGGGCACAAGGAGGTCTTGCTGATTTCCAGCGGACCAACCTTCCAGTGTTCTCCAGCTCTAAGGATCCCATGGAAGCTGAGGATTGGCTTAGGAACATTGAAAAGAAGATGTTAATTGCTCAGTGTTCTGAAATGGAGAAGGTGTTGTTTGCAAGTTATCAGTTGGATGGAGCAGCGAGTGCTTGGTGGGACAATTTCCACGCCATCCAGCCAGCCGGACACGTCCTGACTTGGGACGAGTTCAAGGAGGCTTTTTGCGAAGCCCATATCCCTGAAGGAGTTGTCTCGATCAAGCAGCAAGAGTTTCTCGCTCTTAAGCAAGGGCGAAAGACTGTGACTGAATACCTTCATGAATTCAACTTTCTTGCCCGTTATGTGCCTGATGACATTTCAACGGACCTTCGTCGCTGAAACCGATTCATGAATGGGTTGACGGAAGAGTTACAGATGGCCTTGGCAGTTCAAGATTTCAGGAACTTCCAACATCTGGTCAATAAGGCCATCATAGCCGAGAGCAAGGCCAAGGCATTAGATGAAGCCCGAAAACGTAAGAGGGTTGCACAGATGGCGAAAGGTGGCAGTTCACCGAGGCCGCGCATATGGCAGCCTCTACCACCTCGAGCTCCAGCTCCATCTTCTCCGAGGCCACCGGTGTTTGCACCCCGTCCTTCTACACCTTCTGATCAGCCGAGACCTGCTGGGAATCAGCCTCAGAATGCCAACAGTGTCAAGCCAGGATTGACCTGTTTTCACTATGGTCGTCCCGGACATTTTGCGAACCAATGCTACGCAAAGGCTCGCGGTCAACCTCCTTTTTGGCCTCCTACAATATCTGCTCGACCGGTACCCCCTCAGAGGCCACCAGTCAAGAGTGATCCGGCTCAGAATCGAGGTCATGTGAACCAGATTTCTGCTGAAGAGGCAGTTGATGCTCCTAACATCGTTCTCGGTATGCTCCTTGTTAATTTCAATCTAGCTACTGTTCTTTTCGATTCTGGAGCATCCCATTCTTTTGTCAAGAGTGCTTTTGCTGTTCAACATCAGTTAGACATGCACACACTCCAGCCATCATATCTTATACAATCACCTGGTTCGGTTTTTAACACCAACCAAATCTGTCGAGGTGTTAAAATAGAAATTCACGGGGTAGAATTTCTAGCAGATTTGATTGTGGTAGATTCTAAAGGGTTGGATGTTATCTTGGGAATGGACTGGCTGCCAAGCATCAAGGGCATATTGACTGTGCTAAAAAATCCATTTCTGTGACCAATGAAAGCAACATTCCAGTCGTTTTTCATTCCAAGGCACTTGGTGCTCATCTTTATTCTATGAAAACTGATGCCACCCTGGAGATGGTACCAGTAGTTTGTGAGTATCCAGATGTCTTTCCTGAAAACCTCCCTGGCATGCCCCCGGATCGAGAGGTAGAGTTCGTGATCGAACTAGCACCCAGTACTGCTCTGATATCCAGAAGACCTTATCAGATGACTCCCAATTTGCTGGTAGAGTTGAAGAAGCAGCTTGGAGAATTGCTTGATAAGGGATTTATCCGACTGAGCTCCTCGCCCTGGGGATGCCCAGCCATCTTTGTCAAGAAGAAAGACTAGACTTTGCGGATGTGTGTGGACTACCGTCCGTTAAATGAAGTCACGGTCAAAAACAAGTATCCTCTTCCTCGCATTGATGATCTTTTCGACCAATTGACTAGAGCCCGAGTCTTTTCCAAGATTGATCTGCGATCAGGTTATCATTAGATCAAGGTCAGGGCTGAGGAGATTCCTAAGACAACATTTTCTACTCGTTACGGTTTGTATGAGTATACTGTCATGTCTTTCGGTCTAACAAATGCTCTAGCGTACTTCATGAATCTCATGAATTCGGTATTCATGGATTACTTGGAAAAATTTGTTGTCGTGTTCATTGATGATATTCTCATTTACTCCAAGTCAAATGAAGAGCATGAGCAACATTTGAGACTTGTGTTGGAAACACTTCGTAAGCATCAGTTGTATGCCAAATTCAACAAGTGTGAATTCTGGCTCAAGAAAGTCCACTTTTTGGGACATGTGTTATCCAAAGATGGTATCACTGTTGATCCAAGTAAGGTACAAGATGTACTAGATTGGAGTCAGCCCAAGAATGTTTCTCACATCCAAAGTTTTCTTGGACTTGCGAGCTATTACCGTAGGTTCATTGAAAATTTCTCCAAAATCGCTAGACCTTTGACTCAGCTTTTGAAGAAGGAGAAAAAGTTTGTTTGGTCAGCCGAGTGCGAAGAAAGTTTTCATCTTTTGAGAGAGCTCCTGACTAAAGCTCGAGTTCTCACTCTACCTGATATCCACAATAACTTCGATATCTTTTGTGATGCATCTCGCCTTGGGCTTGGTTGTGTTCTGATGTAAGAGGGCCGAGTTGTGGCATATGCATCTCGGCAGTTGAGACCCCATGAGTTGAATTATCCTATTCATGACTTGGAATTGGCAGCCGTAGTCCATGCTCTCAGGATTTGGCGACATTACCTCATTGGTAATCGTTGCGAGGTCTATACTGATCATAAGAGCCTAAAGTACATATTCACTCAAGCTGATCTGAATATGCGTCAAAGAAGATGGCTTGAGCTAATCAAGGATGATGATATGGGTGTTCATTATCACCCAAGCAAAGCCAATGTAGTTGCCGACGCTTTGAGCAGAAAGTCGCAGTGCAACTGCTTGTCGGTAGCACCTCTTGCTAAAGGCTTGTGTGCTAAATTTCAGCGCCTAAGTCTTGAGATAGTTGAAGAGGGATTTCTCGCTGCCTTAGAAGTGAAATCCACACTTGAGGATCAGATCCTTGAGGCTCAGAAAACCGATGTTGAGGTAGCCAAAATCAAGGAAAATTTGAAGGCAGATAAAGCCAAAGATTTTTCTGAAGACACCCGAGGTATCATTCGGTTTGGCAACCGTTTGGTGGTATCATCAGATCCCCAGTTGAGAGAGCTGATTCTTAAAGAGGCTCACAACTCAAAGTTTTCTATACATCCTGGTAGTACCAAGATGTACCAGGATTTGAAGAAAACCTTCTGGTGGAGTCGAATGAAAAGGCAAATTGCTCAGTTTGTTGCTGAGTGTGATATTTGTTAGAGGGTAAAAGCTGAGCACTTGAAACCAGCTGGTACCCTTCAACCTTTGCCTATTCCTCAATGGAAGTGGGAAGAGATCGGTATGGATTCTATCACCGGCCTTCCAAGGACTCAGACTGGATCCGATGCCATTTGGGTAATCATTGACCGTCTGACGAAGGTTGCTCATTTCATTCCTGTCAAAACTACCTTCAGTGGCCATAAGCTAGCAGAGCTCTATATCTCCAAAATTGTTTGTCTCCACGGTGTACCGAAGGTCATTGTCTCTGATCGTGGCCCTCAGTTCACTTCTCACTTCTGGAATTGTCTTCATCAAGCAATAGGGACTGAACTCTCTTTCAGCACTGCCTATCATCCTCAAACCAGCGGTCAGACCGAGAGGGTGAATTAAGTAATGGAAGATCTTCTTAGAGCCTGCGTGTTGTCATATAGCAAAAATTGGGAGAAGTGCTTGCTGTATGTGGAGTTTTCCTACAACAACAGCTACCAAGAAAGTATTCAAATGTCACAGTTTGAAGCTTTGTATGGAAGAGCTTGTAGGACTCTGTTGAACTGGTCCGAGTCTGGAGAGAGACCATTCTATGGTCCAGACTTAGTGGTAGAAGCCGAAGAGCAAGTTCGTCTGATTCGAGACCGTTTGAAAATTGCCCAATCTCGTCAGAAGAGCTATGCTGACCATCGTCGTCGTGAGTTAAGCTTTGAGGTAGATAATTATGTCTATCTTAAAGTATCACCGATGAAGGGCACCCATCACTTTCTAGTGAAAGGAAAGCTAGCACCTCGTTGCATTGGTCCTTTCTGAATCCTTGCAAAACGAGGAGCTGTGGCCAATCAGTTGGAGTTGCCAAACTCTCTTTCAGCAGTACATGATACTTTTCATGTCTCTCAACTAAAGAAATGTCTTCGTGTCCCTACCGAAACAACTGCTTATGAGAGCCTTGATCTCCAACCTGACCTTTCCTACCAAGAACAACCGGTGCGTATCCTCGATGAAATGGAATGGAGGACAAGAAACCACACCGTCAAGTTCTTAAAAATCCAGTAGAGTAATCACACGGAAGAGGAGGCCACTTGGGAGCGTGCAGATCTAATGAGGCTTGAGCACCCCCACCTCTTCCATGATTTATGTACTTTCGAACTAAGAAAGGCAAGGTTAAGCAAAGCAATGTAAAGAAAGATGTAGTAACAACACCATGTTGTTCTTAATAATCTTTATTTTGCTACCTTTGAAAGGAATAAAGACAACATATGTTGTTTATCTATCTTTCTAACTTTAAAGGAAATCAAAACAATAGATGTGGTATTTCCAGAAAAGATTTGTTCATCATCTATCTATTCCAGTTTCAGCATTACCTGGAATCTCGGGATGAGATTCTCGTAAGGGGGGAGGTTTGTAACAGCCCCAGTTTTAATGAACAGAAATAAAATGCTTTTCAAGGCATTTCTGGTCATTTTTTTTACTTGGGCAGTTTTGTTACAATTTAAAACCTCCATTTTCGATTCTAGTCAACTCTGGACTCAAACCGAGCCAGTTGGCACTGTAGCAACTTGAACCAGTTTGGTTAAGAACAACTCTGTGTCATTCGGGCTAGACCTGTCATGTTTAGAGCTTGGCCTGACCCTTGACTTCATCGGAACCGTCCGTGACCTTCTTTGCTTTCATCGGAACCGTCAGGACCTCCTTTGAGTTCATCGGATGTCCAGGACCTCCCTTGAGTTCATCGGAACCGTCCATGACCTCCTTTGTTTTCATCAGAACCGTCAGGACCTCCCTTTAGTTCATTGGAATCGTCTGTGACCTCCTTTGCTTTCATCGGAACCGTCAGGACCTCCTTTGAGTTCATCGGATGTCCAGGACCTCCCTTGAGTTTATCAGAACTGTTCATGACCTCCTTTGATTTCATCGGAACCGTCAGGACCTCCCATGAGTTCATCGGAACCGTCTGTGACCTCCTTTGCTTTCATCGGAACCGTCAGGACCTCCCTTGAGTTCATCTGAACTGTCCTTGACCACCTTTGATTCCATCGGGACCGTCCAGGACCTCACTTGATTCCATCGGACTGTTCTGGACCTCCCTTGATTTCATCGGACCGTTTAGGACCTCCTTTGATTTCATTGGGACCGTCCAGGATCACTTTGATCTCATCTCAAATGTCCAGGACCTCCTCAATCTTATCGGGACCGTCCAGGATCTTTTTGATCTCATCCCATCCGTTCAGGACCTCCTCGATTCCATCTCAACCGTCCAGGACCTCCTTGATCTTATCAGGATCGTCTAGGACCTCCCTTGATCTGATCGGGATCATCCAGGACCTCCTCGATTCTATCGGGACCATCCAGGACCTCCCTTGATCATCACCGGACCGTCCAGGACCTCCCTTGACTTCATCGGACCGTCTAGTTCCTCCTTGATCTTATCAGGATCGTCCCGGACCTCCTTTGATCTGCTCGGGATGGTCCAGGACCTCCTCGATTCTATCGGGACCGTCTAGGACCTCCCTTGATCATCACCGTACCGTCCAGGACCTCCCTTGACTTCATCGGACCGTCTAGGATCTCCTCGATTCTATCGGGACCGTCCAAGACCTCCCTCGATATCATCGACCGTCTAGGACCTCCCTTGATTTCATCAGGACCATTCAGGACCTCCCTTGACTTCATCGGACCGTCCAGGATCTTCTTGATCTCATCTTAAGCGTTGGGACCTCCCCTGATCTCATTGGGGCCGTCCATGATCTCTTTTGATCTCATCTTAACCATTAGACCTTCCCTGATCTCATCAGGACCGTCCATGATTTCTTTTGACCACATCTTAACCATTAGACCACCCATGATCTCATCGGGACCATCCATGATCTCTTTTGATCTCATCTTAACCGTTGGGACCTCCACTGATCTCATCGGGGCCGTCCATGATATCTTTGATATCATCTTAACCGTTAGGACCTCCTGGATCTCATCAGGACCGTCCACACCTCCTTGTTTCTATCTGGACCGCCCAGGGCCTCCTGGATCTCATCTGGACCGTTCAAGACCTCCTTTGTTTTCATCTTGACCGTCAGGACCTCCTCAGGAGCTCCCACGTGAACTTCTCACAACATCTGGTCTTTTTACAAAGACGACCTCTGGTCTTTTTGCAAAGACCACCCCTTAGGACCTCCTTGCTTTCATCGCAACCGTCCAGATCTCCTTCTTGGTTCATCGAACCATCGAGACCTCCTTTTAGTTCATCGCAATCACCCGAACGTCCTTTTTAATCTAAGCCGTTCGTTTGCGATCGGACGATCAACAATTGTTTGAGCTCGCTGTTTTGTGTCTTCGACAGTGGGGCCAGCATGTTAGTGAATCAACTTCACCTTCTCCGTGCCTTTTTGGCCAACACCGAGCTCGTCGCTGTGCGGTGGCATTGCGTTGTGAGTTTTGCAGCATGCATTTGACACTTGGCGCTATGTTGCTGCACTGAGGACACGCATGAGTTTCTCTTTCTTCTTCGGTGAGATGGATATAAAATCCCTAGCTCTCATTTTTTACCAAATCGGTGCCGCAGTGGTTTCTTCTCCATCTCAGGTGTGTCCTTCTCGTTCTTGTACCCTTGTTCATCTCTTTCAATGCTTTGTTCATCCTTGACGAGGATTAAAACCTCTATATATTATTTTTAATACATAATAAAAGACCATACGTCTTCATGGTTGTAACCCATAAGGCTAACGACCTCACCGGTCGTGAGGATTCCAGAGGTTACATGATGGGTACCCTGGTCGGACAAGGTCTTGTGCCTAGGTTCTGACCAGGTAGCTGCTCGGAAAAGCTATGAACTGGCATCTTTACCGTATGATGAATGGAATACGTGTTGTATGTTCCAAACCAGATGATATATAATCCTAAGACACTGACAATAACCACCCTACGGTTAAGTGCCTCACAGATACTCAACCGCAAGGTAGTTGACACATTGTTAACTGCCATCCCGTTCCGACCAGTCGTAACGTTTCACCAGGGACGCCTTCTCCAGGAGTAACTGCCACCTCTTCGGAAGTTATTTAATGGTGGAGCGCAGAAGATGAGAAGAGACAACGGAACAAGACAGGGGCAACCAAACCAATACCAAGCAGTAGAATCATAAGCAAGACAATCAGTCTTATATCCATATTCTAAGACTGATTACTAAGCTTAGCGATCAACACATTTAGTGTAATTAGGAGTAGTCCCCAGTCGGGTTATAAACACCTCCTGTAAATCCAGTTTATATCAATAAAGAGTGGCCCCATTCTCTCCCAGGATATATCACGTCATTTTCCTCTTTTATTTCGTAAGATTGGCGACTCGATCGTCGACAGCTGGCACTTTCCGTGGGGAAGAAGACATAAGTTTCCTGAAGAAACTCTTCGCTCATTAAAACCCTCACCCAATCCCCGTAATCGCTCATGCGACTATGGCCGGAGTTTGGGACGAGGAAAATTGGTTCGACTTGGCGGACTACGCCGACCTCGACATGGAAGGATGCATTCGTGCCATGCAAGAAAATGGCATGTCATCCTCCTCCTCCGCTGGTTCGCACGTCACCGACGTTAGCGAAGTCGACCGGATGGACAAGGATGCGCCACCACAACCAGTGGCGCAGTCAGAGGAACCAGCCATTCTGACCAATTCGGGATGTCATGGGATCTCTCCAAGCCCGGTCTTTCCGACCGGCAAAACAGGTGAAGAAATTTTAGCACCACAACTCGAGAATCTTTATACTCTCGATGAGATCATGGCTGAAAGATACTCACCTACGCCTTTTGGCAATTCTAGGAGCGAACCGACACCTGGTAATGGTGTCGATAAAACCTCCACTGGTCGTAGGCCATGTGGGGATGATAAGACTCCGCATACGATTGGCAGTTCGCTGGGTCAGGCTGAGTCCACCAAGAAGGCATCAGGAGGTGCTCATCTCCGACCGCTCTTCGTCATGGAAACTTCGCGTATAATCAAAAGCTCTCCATTAGTTACGATGGAAGCTCATCGGAAGATCACTGCTGGAGGCACGAAGTCAATGCAATCAGAGATGTAAATCCAGATGCCTTGCACGGTCCTACACACTCTGCCACGCCACCACGTGCTGGTGGAGATGATGCGGGCCATCAAGCACTAGCTTCCGGAGGCAACAGAGCTGATCGACGTCCATCAGTTAACTCGCCTGGCACTATCCCACTAAGAGTAGCTGGTCAGACGGAACAAATCCGAAGGTCGGGGGAAGGTTTTGATCGCATACACCTTTGACCAGTATGAACCCCCTGAGACCTTCGGTAACTGTAAGAAACCTGCAACATGTTCAGGATATATTAAATAATTCTGATCCTGTTCTAGTAGAAACCCCAGGTTTTGTACAGCTCGTAGGCCAAGTATCAGAGATTCTGCAACAGACTATGCAACGAACGGAAGCGTACCGAGAACAGAGAAATTCGGGAAGTCAAACCATGACTTCATCTCAACGCTCCTCCCTCAGTAGAGGACAGCATGGTCGAGTTGAGGAACAATCAATACCCAGGCCTCCTCGATGATTCCGACCAAGGAGTCACGAGGGAAGGAGGTTATTCCAGATAGCCACTCCCTCACCGTGTCGAGAAGAACAAACGCTTGGACCTGACGATCTCCGACATCGTCTAAATTAAGTAGGCGGTCAAAGGCATCATACCAATGTCCACGACCGGATCGGCACATCGGAGCACCAGCGTTCCAACCTTAGGAACCGGTCTCCGACCGATTACAATTCGGCACCTTTCCAAAGAAGGCGCCATGAATCCATCACAGGTTGTCGAGCCTTCTCTGCAGGGCTCCAAGCTGTGCGTTGGCCAAACCGGTTCCGACCAGCCAACTTGGACAAATTCAATGGACCTCAAAACCCATTAGAGTTTCTCCAAATATATACCACCGCCATCAGGGCAACTGGTGGTGACGAGAATGTAATGGCTAACTATCTACCCACCGTGCTCGAAGGGTCTGCCCGGTCTTGGTTACTTAACCTACCGGTCGAATCAATCTATACTTGGGAGCAACTCTGCGACCTTCTAATTGCAAACTTACAGGGTACGTACGACCGCCCTGGAAAGGAGGACGACCTCCACCGAATCCGGCAAGGCTCGAATGAGACTTTCCATCAGTACATCAAGAGATTCAGCCAAGTTCATAATTCCATACCGAAAATCGCAGAATCATCGGTTATCCAGGCTTTTAAGACAGGTCTAAGGAACCGGAGGTTTACGGAGGACATAGCAATGAACCCTCCACGAACCACCGTCGAACTTTTTGACATGGCCGACAAATACGCCACCGCTAGTGAAGCGATTGAGTGGTGCGAAGCCATCGACCGGAAAGACAAAATTCCCTAGCCTGTCCTGGACAAACCGGAGAAAAAGAACAAGAAGTCTCTCAAGAAGAAAAAGAACCGCAGACCCGACGATAAGGAAGTCTTAGCGATTCCTGAAAAGTTCATGAAGGGTAAGAAGGACCATGCCGGTCGAGGCAAAGCAAAAGCTCCGACCGAAGGATTCCAGAAAAACAAAAAGTGGTGTCCACTTCACCAGCAGGCAGGGCATGACCTCCGCACCTGTCGAGTCTGGCAAAAGAAATTGGAGGATTATTATGCAGGTAAAGGACCATTTCCCGCAATACAGGAGCTCGGAGAGACGAGTTCCAAAAAGGACAAGGATGGCAATGAAGAGATGGAGTACCAGGACCCTCAACACACGGTCAACATGATCTTTGGAGGATCTTCGTCGTACGACTCAAGACGTCATCTGAAGGCCGTAGAACGGGAGGTCAACCTCGTCGAGCCTCCGACCATAATCAAGACGTCAAAGTGGTCGGACACGACAATCTCCTTCAGCAAAGAAGACTGCCCCATCCCTTCAACTCGACCAGGTTGGTTCCCTATTGTTGTTGAACCTACTATCAATAATTGTAGGGTTAATCGAGTCTTGATAGATGAAGGTAGTTCTTTGAATATATTATTTGCGGGAACTTTAGAAGAAATGCAAGTTCCCAGGTCAAAGGTGAAGCTAGTGAAATATGCTTTTCATGGCATAGTTCCCGGCTCCACCGCTAAACCGATAGGACAAGTTTCCCTACCGGTTACGTTCGGAAAACCTAAAAATTTCCGAACAGAAAAAATTCCATTTGACGTTGTGTATTTTGAATCTGCATATAATGGAATTCTTGGTCAACCGGCCTTAGCAAAATTCTTGATAGCCATGCACTACAGTTATCAAAATTTGAAAATGCCGGGACCAAAAGGAGTCATTACGGTTCGAGGAGATCAGAAAATGGCTTACGTGTGTGATCGGAAATCCCTAGAACTGGTCGATGAACTTTCGACCAGAGAGGCTAATCTATCTACCGTACAGGTCAAGCACTCGAGGCCAAAGATGGCGTCAAAACCATCCGACCAGACAAGAGAGGTACCACTCGACAAAGGCGCTTCCAAACAGCGCCAAGTCACACTGGTCAAGAAACGCCGACTCATCTACTCAGAAGATTCTCGGTCGGGCAAGACTCGACCCTACATAGGAAGAGTCGCTCGTCTCCTTCCTCCGAGCAAATGAGGACGTATTCGCCTGGCAGGCGTCCGATATGCCTGGAGTCCCCTGGGAGGTGATAGAGCAAAGGCTAGCTCTCTAGCCTGACAAGAAATCGATCAAGCAGAAGCTGCGGCGTTTTGCACCTAATCGGAAGGAGGCAATCCAGTCGGAGATTGACAAGCTCCTCAAGGCTGGGTTTATCCGTGAAGTCGACCACCCTCAGTGGCTTGCCAATCCTGTAATGGTTAGAAAGAATAATGGGAAATGGTGAATGTGTATTGACTTTACAGATCTTAATAAAGCTTGTCTGAAGGATGATTTTCCCCTTCCACGCATTGACCAACTTGTAGACTCTACCTCCGGGTGTGAGTTAATAAGTTTTTTAGATGCATATTCAGGGTACCACCAGATTAATATGTGTAAAGAAGATGAAGAGAAAACTTCCTTCATCACCCCATATGGCACTTGCTGCTATGTTAAGATGTCATTTGGTCTAAAAAAACGCTGGTGCAACTTTTCAAAGGTTGATGCAGAAAACCTTTAATCCACAAATAGGTCGAAACCTAGAAGCCTACGTTGATGATCTGGTCGTAAAGAGCATCAACGCTAGTGACCATGTTCATGACCTACAAGAAACTTTCAATAACTTGAGAAGGCATAACCTCAAGTTAAATGCGGAAAAGTGTGTGTTCGGAGTTTCTGCTGGAAAACTGCTCGGTTTCCTAGTCTCGGCTAGAGGTATTGAAGCAAATCCAGTAAAGGTAAAGGCCATCGACCAGATGTGCCCTCCGACCACGAAGAAAGAGGTCCAAAAACTAACCGACTGTATTGTAACATCCCAAATATAGGTTGTGTTTCAAATGTAATAAAATCTAGGTTTGTGTTTCAAATGTAACCAAATATGGGTATGTGTTTCAAATGTAAGAAAATGAGAAAAAATTAAAACTTTTCTTGCATCTTGTAGTTTTTGAACTTTTCTATAATTCTTGTAAAGGAATTGTGGAATTCAAAACCTAAACCTCCAATTGACTAAAGTCATGAACCATTTTTCAACTTTGTCAAGAATCTTGTGTTCAACCTTTGGAAATATTTTTCCTTGGTTCTAGGGATGCTGTGTGACCTCTCTAAAGAATTTCATAATTTTTAGAAATTATTTGATAATTTTTGGAGGCAAGTCAAACCAGTTTGACCTTAGGTCAAACTCTAGAACAAACCTTGAGGAATTTCTTGAGGAAAATGCAGTGGATGAAAATCTCTGGAAATTTTATGTAAGGTTAATCTTGGAGTGAGGAACCTCCAGTCAAAATTTCAGAATTTTTGGAGTTAGTTTGCTATCTCTAAAAATTCTTCCAAACTCAGCTTTCAAATTCAAACCCTAATTTAGCGCACTGTTCCTTGGGTCCGAGTCAGACTCGAGCCCAACCTCCATCCTGGTTGAACCCAACCTGCTCGTCGCAGTCCCGAGCCCTTTTCATCGCGCGTGCGTTCTCAGCCCTTGGATCTGGATTGCACGGTCCTCGCTCGCTGGAGCCATCGGACCTCCGATCACGCCACCGCCAGGGCGTTGATTTAATCCAACCGCCCGGCAGGCACTCTTCAAGGCCAACAAGACCGCCAAACCGACCCGAGCCAGTTGAGTTTTCAGTTGAGCCCAACCAACTTAACTACACCGGGCCAGCTTCAAAAGTGGCGCGTGCTTTCGAACCGTCGGATGTTAATCTAACGGTCAAGATCTTTGACCTGAATCATTGGTTTGGTTCCACCCGCTCGTCACTTTGGGCTCGAGCCGCTTTGCCTCTTTCTCCGACTGGTGGCCCTGCTCGCCCTGGTCATCGTCTCCGTCCTCACCTCTGTCCCGCGCTCGTGTGCAGTGACGCCATGGCGTGTGCAGAGTGGGAGAGCGGTGCCTTGTCCATTCCTCGTCCTTGCAATGGCTCTTAGCCTTAATTGGTTGCCAGAGAGTTGCCCTCTTAGTCCCCCTTTCACCTGCTCCCATCCCCTCGGTTCATGACAGTGGCTTTGACCCGAGCTCACCTCTGTTGTTGCCATTGCCCTCTTTGTCCCTCTCGGCTATAAGTAGCCCCCAAGCTTCCTTTGCAATCCTTTTAGCCCTCTTGAGCTTTGCCTTGGCCTCTCGGTGCTTGGTTGAGCTCAATTCTCTAAAACCCTAAAACCGCCATTATCGGCCGCAAGCGAGCTTCGTGGTCTTCATAGTTCCAGTGGCTCCCTTGCTCAATCCTTTGCTCCAGCTTGTTCCTCTAACCTCCTGAAGTAGTAACCCTAATTCAATTTTGGTTTGCCTCTTCAGGAAACGACTAATTTGGAGTTTCCCCCTTTTCGGCCGAGTTCATCCCTTTTCGTCCTCAGCTCCGGTAAGTGGCTCCGCTTCCCAATTAATTACTTATGGATCATCTTTGAGCTATTGTGAAGCTATCTTGATGACCTGGAGTTGTTCATTTTGCTTAGCCCATCTTCTCCGTGGCATCTTCCTCGGGTCCGGCAAACTCCTTCATCGCCGAAGCAACCCCGGCCACTTTCGAGCCTCTCCTGTGCTAAGGTAGCCCCTAATTAGTCCCTAGATGCTTGGGCACTAGCTATCTTGGACTGCCACGGAGCTATTTTGCTTTTTGTCTTTCGGCCGTGTTGATCACCGCCGCCTCCGCCCGGCTCGCCGCCGTTCTAAGCCGCGGCCGCCGTCATGAGTGGTACCAGTATGTGCGCATCGCTATTGCGGACCTAGTGGTACCCTTGGTTGGCGCCGGTGAGGTCCCCACCGGGCGACATTTAGCTCTCGACCGCTGCGGATTTTGTCGACAAAGAACCGCCATCAGAGTGTGTCGTTAGGACAAAGATCCCGTGCTTTAATTGCTAATCATCGATTAATCTGTGTTAATCATTGGTTAGTAATTAATGTGTGGCTTTAATGGTGCTTCTGTGTCGCTGTCGAGTGGGCCCCGCTCCCTTAAGCAGCGAACTGTGCGGGTGCAGCGCGAGGTCAATCTGAGTCATCCATTTTAGAATCAACGGCTGAGATTCGCGGGCATTCGCGCGCGCGCGTGTTCAAATGCGTCAGCATCCGCTTCGTGTGGGCCATTGGATTCAATCTCAACGGCCCACATTCGGTTGAGTTCGCGCGGGCGCGCTCGCGCCGTCCCTTCCATCTTGGGCCGTCCGATTCGATATCAACGGCCCACAAATTTCCACGTTGTTTCGGTTTTAGAAATTTCCCGAGAGATTTATTTGTGAACTGAAAAAGGTATTAAACTTCAAAATTGGGTAACTAATTCATTTTAGCTCCATTTGAGTTGATTCAAATTTTGTTAGCTCTGGTTTGAACTAGGCTTTAATCTAAAAATGGTTGGAAGCTTGGTTCGGCTCCAGAAAATGGTTTGGTAAATTGGTTTAGAAATCTATATCTATACTAATTGGAGGCTCTCCTAGAAGCCCCCATGAGCCCCCATATTAATCCTAGAAATATAGAAATTCCCACATTAATCGGAGAAAAATATAGAAATTCCCACATTAATCGGAGAAAAATATAGAAATTCCCACATTAATCGGAGAAAAATAAAAAAACTAGAAATTCCCACGTTAATCAGAGAAAAAGGGAAAATCCTAACCATCCAATCTATCATGTTGTACAACCTGTGGCTTGGATTTATTTTTTTAGTTGGTAGCCTACATAGACTCGGATTCAAGCTTTTAGATATGATATAGACACAGCATCCGAACACAAGCTGGAGAGCGGCAACCAAACACAAGCTGGAGAGCCAGAGAGAGATAGCTGTGTGGCATCCGAACACAAGCTGGAGCTTTTAGATACACACGGCATCCGAACACAAGCTGGAGAGCCAGAGAGAGAGCCGTGTATGTCATAAAAGGCAATAGGCAATGCCTTCAATGCTTATGGCTTGGTCCCAAGACACAATTGAACACCAAATCGTGGTCCAATCGGATATACACGTTACATGGCTACTAAGGTCAACACGGCCTCAGAAAAATAATGATGCCATAGCCGAACACATGCTGGAGAGCCTATTCGATTTTGATTACTGAGAGTAAACTTCAATATTATATAAACAGAGGGTGCCTTCATGTACAGAAAACATTGAAAAAACTGACAAAAACGGTTGATGTTTTCTCCAGTCGATTGCTAGATTTCACCAAAATCAATCTCGCAAGAGCCTTAAATCGCTGTTCTATTGGTCTCCAATCTGATCGCTGCTCGTTGGTCTCCAATCGATCACCAACCCCTGTATCGATAAAGTTCTCGCTAAAAAGGAATCTTATCGGTTTGCATATCTACATTGTTTTGCATAAATATTTTTGTCTTCCTAAATTCTTTAATTTTAACATACATGCATACCTTTGCTATTGCACCAAATTTTTGCAAGATACAAAATTGCAATAGCGTGCAATACCTTCAGTGAGATCGATGTAAGAAAGGAATTATTGAAAATCAAGACAAGGGTAGTAAGACATTGGGATGTAGTCATAATTAGTACCGATGAACTTAACAGTCTTGCCATGATCCATATAGATGAAGAGGTTGGTTAATCATTCTTTTACTATAATTATCACTTTTCTAGTTAAATAACAAAATTTTAAACAAACGCTGGGCATGGGGTTATCAACAAGCACTATGTTGAAAAATTCAGATCATTGATTCAAGAAGGAAACGTCTACATAATAACAAATGTCAAAGTAACATCAGCAGCATAATTCCGACCAGTGGACAATGATAAGGTACTCAACTTTTTACCCACCACAACTTTAGAGAAGATTGAAGATACAGAAGACATTCCAAGGCATGGATTCAAATTTTCAGACATTGATATGCTCTCCAAAAGAATAGGTGACATGGTTTATCTCTCAGGTATGATATTAATGAACTCAAGGTTTTAACTTAAATTTATTATAAATTATTAATGCCAATTAACTTTTACGGTCAACAGATGTTATATGAGTTGCAACATACATAGGACCAATTGAAGAAACTCGAACAAATTTTGGAGTCTCCAACATTCGTGACATTGTAGTACTAATTGAGTAAGTTCAAACAATTTCCACTTGACTAACTGCAGTAAGATATTGAAATCTTTAATCTCCCCTGCTACCTAAGTGTGTTTCTTTTATGTTCTAAAACTATTTTCACTTCTTTATTGGCAGTTATGAAGAAGTAAAAGTTAGATTATGGGGTGCCAAAGCAGAACAAATCAATGTCAGTGCAACAGCTAAAACCATTGTAGTCACATCTACAACAGTAGAGAAATTTGGTAGTAAGTTTTTACACAAAATTAATAAATCATTAATGTGAAAAGTGTACACAAAATATGCAGGTTATAAAAAGTCTAGGACAGGCATATTAATGGAAGCATACACGTATTCATCTCAAAGGACAGTCAATCAGAAACAAAACATGTATGTTTAAAAAATCTGTATATGTGTCGAACTATGTTGTATTATTCAGACAAGAGATTGTACCCAATACAAACAGGATGCCATGCAGAAAAAAAATTCAAGAACAGGAGAAAAAAAACCTTGAGTATCGAATTTCCGCATCAACAGCTCCGCTCTAGCAATCTGGATGTTATTCATGCGATTTGTGACAACGTGAGTATGTAAGCTCGGCGGAGGGACTCGATGAGACACAAGAGCAAACATGGAGAGGCACAGGGGTGCGACAAGGAGGTAGGATTGCACGATGGAGTAGAGGGTAGAGGGATGAAGGGAACTCAAGAGAAAACTGGGAGAGATCAATTGAGGACTCTGGAGAGGTGAGTCCCAGCATAGCAAGTGGAACTGAATTTAAAATTCATCTTGGGTGCTTTTGTGATCACTGATGCAACGTGTCAAAGAGAAGTCACGACCACCCCAGCTGTACACTCTACAGGAGAAGTAATTTGGTTTAAAATATATTGACCCTCTTGCTCATGTTAACTATCCAGATTAGATAACTGTATTACTGTATGAATTTCGACAGATTCATGTGGTCCAAAAGTTTTTTCCCTCAGGATTTAAACCGTATATAAAGTGGGTTTTCCGCGAGGTATCTATAGAAGCTTTAGATCCTCGGACGATTCCAATTTATACGCATACTAGAGCCCGGAGCGCGCACCTGCGCGCATGTACGAAACGTTACGGCTAGGCTATATCGGTAAAGACTGTAGATCTGTAAACATGTCGCTAACTATTGTAGGCTTAAAATGTTCGTATTGGACTCTATTTGAGCTAATTTTAGGTATCAACACGTGAAAGTGAGACGATATGTGAGATGCGTGAATAGATATTCAATCCAAGCATGTAAAGTATATCAAAACTGCAATCACCAAGGAATGATCTCAGAGACTCAGACCCAAAAGCTAATAATGCCTACATGTCACTACTGTGATAATTGTTCAAACCATCAGGTTTGGATGGGGGAAACATAAAGCATCTGATATCAGTGAGAGAAAATCTGATCCTACAAACATTAAAAACAGCTTTATCAGATCAACTAATTACTTAATTAGCATGTCTCACCTGCAGACGGATACTTGCACATACGCCTCCTCACATCATGTGCACATGTTGATTGAACATGACAAGCACCTCGCCATGGATGACAAGCATCCAGTAGAATCGGGATGCGCCTATTGCGGGCACCATGCCTAGCACCATATCCATGCTCCCGTTGCCGTCATCACGAAGCTTCAGCTGCTGCTGTTGCCGCCTTATCCAAATCCGGCCTTCGTGCCTCCTCCTCGCTGGCCATAAGCGCTACCATTCATGGGCGCAAAAGAGTGATGTACTGATGTGTAGTGAATTTGGGGAAGAATCGGGGAGAGAGAGAGAGAGATACCAAGAACAGGAAGGGGAATCGTGAAAAGGATTTGGATCTGGAGTAGTAGACATCAGAGAAAAGGTGGGGAGTTTGAGATGGTCCTTGGCCCTCGGTCATATCGAAAGGTCCATGTAATAGGTAGTGGATAAACTTCATACACAGAAACATTACACTGATGATGTGATTAGACCTCCAAGTGAGTTTGCGAAGTGCGTGTTTTTTTTTTCAGTAAACAACTAAATTCTTTCATTCCATATCATCTAGCTATCAGGTCAAATAAACTGCAGAAATTTAAAGAAAGATCATAAAGATCCAAATTCCTAAGCATCGGATTCTACACACCTAATTAAAACAGAGTAAATGACAGCCCAAAAAAAAAAAACTAACCATATTGTGGTAGTCACTGCCGCCACACTTGCGAAGTCCGTCGCCAAAACAATTCAATAAGTGCAGCTCGCCATCTTCAGTTTATGTTCGTGCGAGGAGGAAATCAAACTGGGATTGAGGAGAAGACGGAGGAAGGCAACATTAATGGATAGGAGTGAACAGATAAAGATGGAACTTAAGTAATTTGTAGCGATTGTAAGATTCAAAGCTACGTTTCCAAACTATGAAAACGTATGTACTGCGTTTTATTACAAAGCATATGTAACTATAGTTTTTTTTAAAAAACATATTTTACTGCCTTTTATTCCAAAGCTTAAGTAAATATAGCTTTTTTCCTCCGTGCGTGCATTTGACACATAACTAAGTTTCACACCCTATGAAAATTTGCTCTAGCGTGTTTTTTACTAATACACATTGAAATGCATAGTTGTAATTTTTTCCTCTGTTTGTAGTTCATATTATTATGCAAATACAACCAATATTCATCATAAACTTTCTCTATTCATGTTTTCTTAAAAATAAATTGCTAGCCCGTGCAAGCGCACGGGTTGATGACTAGTGTTTCTAATCCGTAAAGTTAAGGCACGAAGGAAGAAAAAGTTGAGACAAAGATTCTTCAAGCAAAACCGTGGGCAGCTGCTACAACAATTGGTATGTCAAAGAGCAGATATAGCTGAAAGAATGGTTGTTACTTTGGAAGAGCTAGAGAAGGCCACGAACAACTTTGACAAAGGTCGTGAGCTTGGTGGTGGAGGGCATGGCACAGTCTACAAGGGAATTTTGTCGAGTTTGCATGTCGTGACCATTAAGAAGTCAAAGATTGTGATACAGAGAGAAATCGACGAGTTTATAAACGAGGTTGCTATCCTTTCTCAGATAAACCATATAAATATAGTGAAACGTACTCCTTGGATGTTGCCTCGAGACAGAAGTTCCACTACTGGTTTATGAGTTCATTTCCAATGGCACCTTTTATAACCATCTTCATGTGTAAGCTCCATTATCACTGCCTTGGAATGATAGGTTGAGGATTGCAGTTGAAACTGCCCGAGCTCTCGCATATCTTCACTCGTTTGTTTCAACGCCCGTTATCCGTAGGGATATCAAGTCTCCTAATATACTTCTCGATGACAATTTAACTGCGAGGTTTTCAGACTTTGGAACTTCAAGGTACATTCCAGTTGATCAAACAGGAGTAGACACAGTACTGTGTAAGGAACATTTGGATACTTGGACCCTATGTACTATAGTACGGGGCACCTCACTGGGAAGAGCGATGCCTATAATTTCGGTGTGGTTCTTATAGAATAGCTTACTAGGAAAAAGACTGTTTCTTATAGATCCTCTCATGGTCAAGGCCTTGTTAAACATTTTGTTAGTTTACTCTTAAAAGGCAACTTAGTTCATATACACCATTGCGCGTGTGGTACTGTAGCGTAAATTCAGCAACACCGTTTTAAGACCACCTTGTACTGGCGCCGTCGATCGATCGTGCCATTCGAAAGTTACTGACGAGCAACACAGTAGGCCTTCCATTTATTCTCCATTACGTATTCGCGAGACTTCTGGTCGATTCCAGAAACAATTTCCCAAAATGCAACATCATTGCCTACTTTGCTACACTGCTCTAATAGCCCGTACTATTCTCCTCTTCACGGGCAACCACGACCGTTCATACTTACCACTGATCCCACTATTACCAACTGTCCCCACACTGTCAGCTCCCAGAGTTCCCCACGGGTCAGTGACAGAGGCGGGCGCAGGATTTGGATCATGGGTATTGAAAATTGCAGATGGTAAGAAAAAAAATTTGACAACCTAAATTATAGTTTTATAACACAGAATTAAGTGGCAGCATCATTGATTAATAAAATTGATCACAACTTGAAATTGTCCGGCTACTAATGATCAACATATCAAAGTGGCAACGTATGAAATAAATAGAGGATAATCACCTAATCAGCAACCACCGAATCCTCTGAAGTCTGAATCCTGGCTTGAGGTTGAGGAAGCAACCGCTTCCTTGTTTCGCCAAGAAGCCGGCACAATGGGCGGCACCGACCGACACACAATGTCAGAGGCCGAGCCGAGCACAACATGCCACGCCCACACTCCCACAGCCACGTGCCACGGGGAGCCCGGAGCCGGAGGCCGGAGCGGCGACGCGGCGACGCGGCAAGGCCGCAATGGGCTGGCAGAGGCAGGCGCCGGGCGGGCGAAGCGGGCGACAGGCTGAAGGGCCGGGCGGCCATTGGGCGCAGATCTGGCCGGGCGACGGGCGAGGAGCCGCTGAGCTGGCTCGCCGAGCCGGGCCGGGCGCGACGCTGGTGGTGGCGCAGCTAGAAGGGGAGGCGCCGGGGGAGGGAGGAGCCAGAGGTTGCGCCGGCCGCCGTGGGGGGAGAGCCAGAGGTCGGGACTTGCCGACTCGGGAGGGAGGGGAAATGGGGAATTGAGATTTGAGAAGATGCTTGGCTGTTTGCTGCTTGCTGCTTGTGCTTGGGGTTGGGGAATGAGTGCAGGCGCAGCTCTGCTCCGGACTTTGCTTCGGGCCTTCGGCAGCTTGGCCCGCTCGGGACTCGGGAGGGAGGATGCTGGCCCAGTGGCCCGGCTGTCTCGGGCCGGCGAGGAAGCATCGGGCCTCTGCACTGCATACACTATATATATATGAATTTGTTTTGCAAAAATAATGGGTATTCAACTTAATACCATTGAATACAAGTGGGCCCGCCTCTGGTCAGTGAGGTTACTCAGAAAACAGGTATGTTTCTCTAGCCTGGTTCTTCCATCACGTACTCCGTCCACACCCACTACACACGAGCTGCTACGTCCGGGAAACCGGGAAATTCAGCGTTGCTTTTCTGAAAGGGGCTGCAAAAACAGCTTTCGACTGGGTCGAAAAAGTTGAGCCGACAATGTTTGGTTTTTGGCAGATTAGCAGATAGGCTGGTTGGAGTTTGAGTTAGAAAATGAAGATCTTTGGTACCGTTTGACCTATATTATGAGTGGACTTGATTTAAATTTTTTACATGTTTACATAGAAATATAAATTTAAGAATAAAACGTACTAAAGTCCAAGTATTAAATACAAAGTGTTGTATGTATGGGATCCTTGCTTTCAACTTTCACATATTTATTTGCATTGTGTTATCAGAACACCATAAGGATTGCACCAAGTATTAAATACAAAACGTTACACTGAAAATTGAAATCTTAATGAAAATTTGCACACAAGTAAATCTTAACGATACTTCCCACACAAGTAAATCTTAACGACAATTTGCACATAAGAAAAAAAAATAAACAAAGGAAAATGAAGCAGGCGGTTGGAGGAGGTCGAAGTGGCATCGGCGGCTGGAGGAGGTCGGGGCAGCGGCACCGAGGAAGGAGGAGGCCAGTCGGGGCGGCGACTGGAGGAGGTTGGTCACGGCGAGAGGGGTGCGGGTGGGGAATGAGGGTGAGACTGGTAGGTTTGGGATTTTATACGTGGTATGAGCTGGGTAATTATCTTTAACTCTAGGAGCAAAGTCGGAACCCCAACCCACCGAAGCCGTGAGAAATTGCCCTAGACCGGCTTCCCCACGTTGAAGACGACTTCCGGCATTTTCAAAAGCGGCTACTGAAAACTGTCCGTTTGGAACGACTTCTGACTTTTCTTAGGAAAAAACCAGAGCCGAAGTCATCCTTAACAGGCCCTTGGACTGACAGGTGAGCCCTGAGTGAGTCTATAGTGGAGCCCGTACGCCGGTCCCTCAGGTTCGGAGCGAATCCTCTCTTGCTCGAGTTCTTGCGCAGACTAATCTTATTGATTGGTTGAGAAATTTGTATGAATGCCGATGCAAGAACTCTTCTTTTATGCAGTTTAGTTCTTACTAGGAGCTAACCCGCGCCGACCGGCGCGGAAGTTTGGAAGGAGTTTATTTTAGGCGTGTATAGTGTTCTGCATAAGTTTCTGAAAGTGAATAGATGCAGCGAAATTAGAACGTGTTATTTTTTGCTATGTTCCTATACATGGTAGCTGAATATGGAATGCAAGCTATAGAGAATCGATGACATGAAAATGACATGCGTAACTCTGGAGCGTCGGCTAATAGAGATGTAATTAGAGCAGTTTTGGTTGAACGAAAATATATTGGACAAGGATGGACGGTATGTATATATCGGAGCAGACATACAGTTGGAAGGAATATCTTAAGTAGATGACATGGTAAATCTGTTCAGGTTATGATATAAAGTGCAAGGATTAGGTCGTCGATCGTTTCTGAGATCGAGATATTAACATAACAAGTTCCTAAAGCATTAACAGGAACATTAAAATTTTGGAGTACTATATAGTAGCTGAAAGCAGTACTAATGGAGCATTAATATAAATTTTTGTTGCTTTCTCTGTCGAAGCAGCGACTGCGCCGACTGTTGTAGGCAGATGTATGAATGGAATAGAATAGGAAGCAAGTTAAAAAGAGGCGGCAAAATAGATTGGTTATCCTTTTTTTTATTGGGAGGAGGTAGGGTGATATACCTGAGACATTGCTGTTTCTTACGGAGCATTGGTGCTAATCCGTAGACGCACTGGGCGGCTTTGTCTTTTTAGCGGGTGGATCAAGCGTAGAATGGTGCGGTGGCGACGCAGATTTGTTTAGTAAATGTAGCTGCAGTGTTATGTTGTAGGAAAGAAGACGAAGAAATCGTCTGAATATGTGATAATGGATGTAACATAATGTATTACGATAATATACCTTTTAGCTTGAATGGTCTGTAGAGAGGGTCCTTAGCTGGCATGACAACCCTTTTAGGGTCAGACTCTTGAATCTCTTCTTCTGCATGGGAGATCTGTGTGTAGCTATTAGGGAGGAGAAAATAACGATCAATTGATGTACGAAAGATGGTGTTTAAAAAAACTGCTAATCGTGAAATTGAAAGAGATTTAAATGTAAAATACATGTTTGTTGCTTTTGCTGGAAGAGGAGGGTTCTCTTTTTGTTGTCTGTGCAGGAGGAAAATTAGTTGATGGTGAGGTATTGTATAGGGGTAGAAACTGGCTGTAAGATGAGGAATGGTAGTAGAAAAGAGGTATTGTTCTTAGGAACTATGAAAGAGAAGTAAAGGAGTTTACTAAGGCATGTGTATAAATAGATGGCATGGTTAAGTAAGAATAGTAGGATGCATAGAAACTATGGGTGTTCTTGTGAATGATGTTGCTTTGGGTAGCGTGTATTTCTAATTGGGGTTGTAATGTAAAACCTTCGTACATATCTTTGCATCCATGGTGTGTTTCGTAGATGTGTAATCAGTGAATAAGGTTATACGAACAGAGTGTAAAAGGGGAGTGTTCTCTGGCTGCATTGGACAATATATAGTAATAGTGGTAGAGAGAGCAAAAGAGTGTTGTTAAAAACATTCAATACACAGTTAGAGATATAAGATGGTAGATTAGATAGTAGATACCTTGAGAAAGCGTTTGATGCTATCTTATTTTTTCAGTGGAGATCGGTGTAGGCTGTGGATGATCGTCATGGAGTTGGTATGGTGTTGGAGAGTAAATTATTTATGTTACAGGAAATGTGTTATGACGCCCTGTGTCATTACCCTGGAGGGTAATCATACTTAAGCATACAGATTACTATTCGCTCCGCCTAAAGAGGACACCGCTCGATTTAATAGTAAGCCTTACTAGAGTCAACGTAGCAAAATAATAAGATAGAAATTGTACTTTCTATTCCAGTTAGCTATGCAAGGCTATGGTTCTTACAAATAGTAATTTACAACTGCAAAAATGGGACCAAATCCCTTCGCTTGCCTTCCTTGCTCCATCAATCTTCTACTCGTCCCATTCGTTGAATAAGTTGCCCATCTCACCCTGGCCCTCGTAGTCAATGCTCTCGCCTCCTGCGGCCTCTTCGATATCTGTGTCCTTCGTCCCACTCAGGGTAATTCCCGGCCGGACTAGGATCTAAGAAAGGAGAATGCTAATAAGGTTGAGTACAAATGTACTCAGCAAGTATTAATAGCAAAAGATGCACTGTATGACTTATCTCTGTTTGTTATCACATTTTCTATATCATCTCTTTTCTGAAAATAACAACTCGTTAAAACATTAAGTGGCAGATTTTAATACTGAAAACACTACTTGTCACCCGGAGAGAAGATAGACCCCCAGTGGTTCCGGTAGACTTCAATCTAGGAGACTGGTATGAATTCATGATTTTATTTAGCACTGCGCAGGCTTTGTACCACTTTACCCATAGCTACTCTGAACTCTCTATGAACTGGGCCCATCGCATTTCCTTTAATACGGGTTCGAGATCAGAATATAGAATGTTTTCTAGGTTACGTGATTAATTTCTCCACCATTACTTTCCATCGGTGCTGACCTCGTCACTCACCGAGTTCTGGTAATGTTGGTTGAGACAGCTTCTATCCTACACCCAACACTCCACTTTAGCGCTATAGCGCCTCGGATCCCCCACTTCCAGACTTCTCCTACCGGTCCTGGGTTCCTCCATCACACTCACACATATTACTTACCCGATGTGGAGAGCGTAATTACGTAACAAGGTAGCATTTTTTGCCTGCCGAAATGGGAAAATGGTTGGTATTGAATTTACGGCCTCTGACCGAGTAAGAGTTTTGTTGGTCCTTATATACTAACCATATGTAAAGGGTCCCACCTCTTGCCTCATCTCTTCCCTGCCACAGGCCCCCTTTACTAGCCATATAATTCTTATCTCTTTCCTTTTTCTTATCTCTTTCCACTTTCTTATCTCTTTCATCTTTATCTCAATCATTCGATTTGATTTTTAGATTTTGATGCAATACATATATTGTGGATATCATGGGGATATGCTCATGATCTTAGGATGATGATATAATTGGCAATGGCGTTGAAGGTTTGTCGAATTTCTCGTTCTCGGTAAGTTCAACAGGCTGTTAGGTTGGAGGTGGTCTGACCGGCCTTGTATTGGCGGTCTGACCGGCCTTGGTGGCGGTCAGACCGGCCGAAGCGGCGGTCGGACCGGCCAGGCTTTGGGAAAACCGGTCGGCCTAACCGCTTGTGGAGAACAATCGGTGGCCAAAATGGTTTCTTGGAGTTTGGAGCTGGGCCAAAAATAGAGGCTGTAGGCAAGAAAGGAGTTTCTTCAGATTAGGTCTCATAATTTTTGGAGCTTCCAGTCAAAAGATCTATTCGATTGAAATTTCCAAAGAGTTTCGGATTTCCTTGAGAGGAATTTTGGCTAAGTCCCAAGGGGCGGTCGATCGGCCTTGTCTTGGCGGTCGATCGTTAGGGCGGCCGACCGCCAAAGTGGCGGTCTGACCGGTTTTGACCTGTTCCATCGGCCAACTTGGTTGCGATGGTTTTTTGTGAGGTCATATTCATGGTTATCAGTGCATATGTGTTGCATAATGTATGTTTTGGCTAACGTGGGTCAAGTTGTGAAGAACTTGTTCTCGGATTTGATTTGCTTGTCTATTGGTATGCAAGTTGTTGCTTGGAGGTCAACGACGGTCAACGGCGAGGATGATCAGGACTAAGCTTGGAGAGCTGAGGTCCCGAACGATCGAGGATGCCGGGTGAGGTCAATGGACTCAAGCATGGCGCAGAATGGATGAGGATGACCGAACGGGCAGTTCGGTGCGGCTGGTTGGATCAAGCGGCGCGGGGGTCGGTGCAAGTGCCTTGGTGGTCTCGGTGGGAGCTGGACGGGAGGACTTGCCGACATGATGAGAGCCGTTGATCAACCTACACATGGCGAAGCATGGGATTGCTTTACGAGGATTGGACTCGGTTTTTGGAGAAAGATCGAGAAGGGGTATTTTGGGTATTTCACCTAAATACCGCTGTGGTGACCTTTTGGCTAAACCGCGGTGCGGGACGGTGCAAGGGAAGCAGTTTAGGTCAAGAGATGATGAAGACAACGCTTTGATATGCGTGCGTGTGTGACCCGTTTGTGTGTGGGCTTAACGGGGGCCCAAAATGGCTTATTCTTCTAGAAGGTCTAGCCTCCACTATAAATAGAAGAGGGAGGTGGCTACACCCCCTCAAACCCTTTGGCAAAAGAGAAAACCTAGTTTTGAGTTCTAGGGTTTAGGGAGAAGAGTGGAGAGGGCTAGGGTTCTAGAGAGAGTGGATTGATTGTGGCTCTTGTGATTGAGTCTTTGTCCTCCTGCATGGAGTGGCTGTAATCATTCATCTTCTCAAATCAATCCAAGGAAGATTGCAACAAGATGAGTTTATCCTTGTTCTTCCTCTCTATTTTGTGATTTTGGGGCTTTCTTCGATCCGTGGGTTTTACTTGGTTTCTTGTGTAGATCTAGCTTGCTGTGACATGTGGGAATACATCTAGGATCATCTTGATCATCAATCACCCACGAGCAAGTCGTTAGATCATATTTCGATTTTGACTCGCTTTTGGAGCAACCTTCACTCAAACTCAAAAGGTCAGAATTTTGGTATAGATCTTGACGATCGTTGCTTGGAATAGGTTCCTGACATCATTAGGAAGGTTTGTTTCAAATTTGGGAGGATTTGGCTGTGTAGATCAAAAGTTAGACCTTTTTTGTGTTTTGGAAGTTTGGACTGATTTCACTGTTCATCAGGCTAGAGGTCAGACCGCCCATTTGAGAGGTCAGACCGCTAGGCTGAGAGGTCTGACCGCCCAACTCATTGTGAATTGAGTTTTTAGTAATTTTGGGTGTTTTGCTTCAGGGTTTCGATTGGATTCAACACAAGTCCTCTGCAGTACTTGAATGTTGATCTTCATAGCTTCCGTAGCTATTGGAGTGATATTGTGTTGAATCAATCAAGGTGAAAAATTAGGCGTGCTCCTATTCACCCCTCCTCTAGTCGCCTTTTCGGTCCTACAAGTGGTATCAGAGCCAAGTTTGCTCTTTTGTGATCTTCACCGATCTTTGAGTATGGCGACTAGTGTGCTGACTTGTGAGCGCTTCTTTGCATCTTGTCGTGGTTTTTTTTACCATTGATGTCCGTCGTGACAAGATGTTTGAACGTGCGATATTTATGATGTCGATTGAGGAGGAGTTCTCTTGTGATATTTGTGACGATCTCTTTTATTTTGATTGTCCTAGTTTTAGAGATGAGATATGCTTGGAGCCCAAGGAGAAGGAGCCCATTGGCATATGTGCAGTAGCGATTGAGGATGAGAATGATGAAGAGCTTTTTGAGGATGATCATGATGACTCTTCCGAGGATGATCCCCTACTCAAGCTAAGCAAGGTGAGCAAAGAAAAACTTATTGATTGCTTGTTGTCATATGAGTACAAATTGCATGCTCTTGGGAAGAAAATGAAATTGCTAGAAAGAGAGAATAGAGATTTGTCTCATGAGCTCGCCAAATTGAAAACCTCCATGTGTGCTTTGATTCATTGCTTGTAGATATGAAGAACTTGAATAATTCTCTTGCATGCCTAAAATCTGAAAATGAATTATTGAAATCAAATGCTTCTATGCCATGTGATTCTTGTGTTGCCTTACATCATGAGCTTGATAATGCTAAGTTAGAAATAGGCAATTTTAGATCTATGCCTAGAAATGATTGTGATTCTTGTGTAGGCATGCTTGCTGATTTTGAGAAGCTTAAATTGACTAATTCCTTTCACCTTGAGCAATTAGAGAATGCTAGGGCTGAAATTATTGAAATTGAAGCTAGACCTTGTAGCATGTGCTTAGAATATGAGAAATTGCTTAAGGATGGTTTAGTCTCTTGCAAGAATTGTGCTCATTTAGAAAATGAAATTGATGTTTTGAATTGCATGCTTAATACGAAAGCATCATTAATTTCTTGTACATCTTGCATTGTCTTGAAGAGCGAGGTTGAGTCTTTGGAGAAATTGCGCGATGATATGAGCGCCAAGTCATGTGACTCTTGTATTTGCTTTCACTCCGATATTGATGTTTTCAAGATTTCTCTTGCTTCTTTGCATTCGGAGTTCGAGTATTCTCGTGCTAAATGTGAGTCATTTGATGTTGGTTTTTGTGCTATCGCTTTGAGTAACTCTTCTTTGGCAAGTACGACTCTTTCTGACTCTTATTGTGTTGTCCAATGGATTTCTAAAGATAAGAGTGCTTCTTCCTCAAATGGTACTACTTCCTCACATGATATAATCTCAACATACTAACTGCAGAATCTAGATTACACCGAACCATGTCGTTTAACACACTTATCCTGCAATGCAAACTGTTGGAAATAACCAGCACAGGAATCATCTCCAAACACAACTTACAAGGGGCTCAACGATGTTCATGAACACATCATCGGCACATGAAAACAATCCATATAAAAGTGGAATTTCTTCCGTCTCGATGTCCTGCATTCCCTACGAAAGGGATTCTTTGATGGCATGCAGTTCCTTGATGATATCCCGGGTTGACATTCTGCTCGATGGCATTTCCGGAGAGCAAGACATTCCCAGCCTAAGTAGCGAAATCAGGCAATCAATCTTCCTCTTGCTGGAAGAATCATCCACGGTCTGAAGCTCGTTTTCAAGCCGTGCGTCAACAACGTCCATCATGCTATGACGCAGAGCCTGCTCAACGTAATCACGAAGGCTCAATCCTTGTCTGAATATACTATCAGTGGGCCTCTTCCCGGTTACAGTTTCTAAAACAAGAATTCCATAACTGTAAATGTCTCCATTTGTTGATACCATGTTTCCAGCACCATACTCTGTCACACTCAACATTTTGACAAACAAAAATTAGGCTTCAGATAACACTAATAGTTAATATTATAGACAGAACCAAATGTTCCGTAATGTAAAACTAATTTATTCTGCTCATCTTCATGACTTATTCCACGGGAACTAAGGACAATAATGGCAAACAAGTATAAACAAAGAAAACAAAACAGTTTAGGCTAACCTGGGGCGGCATAACCAATTGTCCCTCTAAATCCCATCGAGCTCGTCGACTGCCGGAAAGAAGAGCTTCCCTCATCAAGAATCCTGGCGAGTCCGAAGTCTCCAACATGTGCAACCATCTTAGCATCCAAGAGCACATTGCTTGACTTAAGATCACAATGTACAACAGGCGTGGGCCCATGGCTGTGAAGATAGTCCAACGCACAAGCCACATCAAGTAGTATGGTCACTCTTTGACGCAGATTCAAGTGCTTCTGCACTGCTTGGTCATTTGTGTTAGGATGTAGCCAACCTTGTAGACTACCGTTAGGCATGAAGTCATACAGAATTGCTCTGAAGTCATTCCTCTGGTATCAGTGCTTGAGCAAATTGTAACTATCTTGACAAGATTCCGTGTCAGATATTTCGTAGTGTCAGATTCGCAGTGAAACTCTTGAGTACCCCAGGAGTTTGAAGCTTTAGTACCTTTACAGCAACAAGAATTGTACTTTCACCTGCTTGACCATCTAACTCTCCTTTGTACACAGTCCCGAATGATCCAGAACCCAGCAAATTGGTTGTCGAGAAACCATCTGTTGCTTTTACCAGCTGCGAATAAGAGATCATTGGGTGGCCTTGTATGGATGTTGTAGATGGGACTTTTGTTTTACTTTTCTTGTGCCAGGTTAGAAGCATGTAGAGTGATGAAAGGATGGCCAGTGTTGCAACGAGAGAAATAACAATAGGTACCACCAGAAATTTATGTTTTTTGTTTGGTGTACATGGAGACAGATGTAAATTAGGTATGCCGCCGCAAAGTTTGGCATTGCCTTGGATTGAGATTTCAGAAACATTTGAGAAAATACCAACGGTTGGCACTTCTCCAACAAAGCTATTGAATGAAAGGTTCAGAGAATGGAGCATAGTAATGTCCCCAAGGAACTTGGGTATCTGGCCTGACAAATTGTTGCTTGAGAGGTCGAGAGTTTCAAGACCTTTTAACTGACCCAAGAGTGCTGGAATGTTACCTTTTAAGAAATTATTTTGCAGATAGAGATTCTGTAGAAGTTGACATTGACCAAGGGTGCTGGGGATTTCTCCTGATAATTTGTTCGATTCTGCACGGAATTCTATAAGATTTTTTAGATTCCCGATTTCTTGTGGTATTGATCCCTCTAAACTATTATATGATACCGAAAACAATATTGAGAGTGTTTGGATGTTGAATAATCTGCTGGGTATTGGACCAGTAAAGTTATTAGTCGAAAGATCTAGTATCAACAACTTTGTCAGGTTTCCAAGTGTGCTTGGTATCCTACCACTGAACGTGTTCATGCTGAGCATCAAATCATTTAGTTCAGTAAGATTTCCTATGGTCAATGGGATCGACCCGCTTATGTTGTTTTGATCTACATAGAGACGGACCAAGTTTCTAAGCTTTCCCAAGGAAGAGGGAAGGGTTCCTGTGAAAGAGTTGTCGGAGAGATTGAGATATTGTATGCTAATGAGATTACCAATATCTCCTGGAATGCTTCCTGTGAAAGAGTTGTTGGAGAGATCGAGATATTGCAGGCTGACGAGATTACTAATATCTTTAGGAATGCTTCCCGTGATTGTGTTGGATGAAAGGTCAAGTACCGTTAGCGAAGTGGAAAGATTGGAAATTGAATCAGGAAGAGCTCCCCCAAACTTGTTATCACCCAATCCCAAAAGTTGCAACTGCGAGCAATTTGTTAATGCGGTTATGAATTCCAAATCTTTTGGTTCTTTAGCTTCAAACAAATTGCTGCCTAGATATAGGAAACTGAGATTTCTTAACCTTCCAATCTCTGGGGGAACAATGCCACTGAAAAAGTTATTATAGATCTGAATGAGTGACACATGGGAAGCATTAGCTAGTGAGACTGGGAAATAGCCATGAAACTGGTTGTTGTTCATGTATATCTTCTGGAGAAAGGGAAGGGCATAAAATGCATTTGGAGGTATCATGCCACCTAGCATGTTAAACTGGACAGAAAACACTGTTAGAGAAGAAATGTTCCAAATAGAAGTGGAGATCACCCCAGTTAATTTGTTGAAGGCTACCGTGAACCATGATAAACTGGGGAGCTGCCCTAGAGATGAAGGGATAGCTCCTGATAGCATGTTGCCGTCGAGATCTAGTTCCTGGAGGCTGGTGAGATTGCCGAAAGCGGGTGGAATCTCTCCTGACAAAACCATTTCTATCAAGGTACAGATAGGAAAGATTTTTCAAGCTGGCGCTAATCAAGAGGGGGATCGTACCTCGGAGTTGGTTATTGCTTAGCACAAGCGACGTCAGAGATGAAATGTTCCAAATAGAAGTGGGGATCACCCCACTTAAATTGTTGGAGCCTACGTCGAGCCATAATAAACTGGGCAGCTGCCCCAGAGATGAAGGGATAGCTCCTGATAGCATGTTCTTCCCGAGGTGAAGAACCAAGAGGTTGGTGAGATTGCCCAAAGCAGGTGGTATCTCGCCAGATAGTTCGTTGTATGACAGAGACAGGACACAAATTGATGGTAACTCTACCAGCGATCGAGGGATCTCTCCCGACAAACCACCATTCCTCGAAAGATTGAGCCTCCGAAGCCTGCCGAGGCGGCCGAGCTCCGGAGGTATCTCCCCGACGAGCCGGTTGTGGCCGAGGTCCAGCTCCCTGAGAAAGGACAGGTTGCCCAACGACGGCGAGATGCGGCCCGACAGGTTGGACGAGACCAGGCGCAGCGCGACGACCCTCTCCGGGTGCCGGCGGCCGCAGAAGACTCCCGGCCAGGTGCAGTAGCGGCCGGACGTGTTCCATGAGGCCAGCAAGCCGTCGGAATCGGATGGGCCTGTGGACAGCATGGACTTGAAGGAGAGGAGCGCGAGCTCGTCAGTCGTCTCACTGCTCCTCCCCGGCGAGGGGGAAGCCGGAGCAGCAGGGGAACAGAGGAGGCACAAGAACGAGAAGAAGAGCAGCGCCATTGCTCTCGCCATCTAATTTGGAACTGAACGGTAGTGGATGCAAGAGGCACGAGCAAGCTCTCGCTTGTATTTATAAGCTGAGAAAGATCAGTGTCAAGATAAGCCAGCGGCGGTGGCGGGTCTTCTTCTTCTCGGTGGTGGTGTCTGATCTGCATCGCGGTCCTGACGCTCGATGTCTGTCCGTCGATTTCCAACAGTGTGGATTTTCGTTGGGGTTGGATCTGGGGCCCTTCTCCGTCGGCTCGTCTTCAGGCATGGCGATTCGGGGCCCTTCTCCGCAGGCTTCTTCTGGCGGCGCGGCTTTGTCGATGACATAACGACGGAGGTGGCACAGTGCAGATTCAGATTTGGCACAGTTGGTTGAGATCGCGACGGTTCGGTGGCAGTGGCTTGTGCGGCGTTCGGCTCCTTTCCGGTGGACGGTTGTTAACCGGTTGACGCGTGGGCTGCGGTGGACGTTGCCTTCCTTCTTTTGGTGTGTTGCTATGTGCGACGTGTGGCCTCGAACTGCGATGGACGAATCTTTGGAGGCTCGATCTATGTGTCGGATCTGTGGAGGCATGTGCATTCGTGACTTCACGGTAGTGCTGGTGGCGATTGGCCGTTGGGAATGTTGCGGACGTCGTCTTGGTGATCTGGCATTCATTGGTTGGATCCAGCGATGAGGTCGTGCTGTGGCGTGGTCTTGGAGCACTGGTACCTTCGACCCGGGGTGAAAACTCTTGATCTGGCCTTCGTTGGTTGGATCCAGCAACGACGTCGACCTGAGTGGCATTACCTTCTTGAAGGCGTTGCTTTAGAGCACTGGTACCTGAGCTCCAGAGTGAAAACTCCTGATCTGACCTTCGCTGGTTGGATCCCATGACGATGACGTGAGTCATATCCCTTCTTCGAGGCATCGCTACGGAGACTAGCCCATCATCACCTCTTTGCTGCGCAGCTTCTATTCGCGTGTGGACGATCTCCTGGTTGGTCCCGGAGGCGGGGCTAGGTGGTTTTTCTAGGCTAGCCTTTGCATGACAATTTGTTTGTCATTGTTGGCTTTTGGCTATTTTTTGTATTAAGCTTTTAGCTGATGGTGGTGTATTGACTGTGTGCATCCCTAGTTGGTGCAGAGGTCGGGAGTTGTACTTCTATTATCTAAAAAAAATGAAAGGCTCGAGCTAATGGTGTATAATCTATACTAACTAGCTAAGTGGTTATAAGAGCTCAATTTTGCATGCATTTGAAACTTTATTGAAATTTGAGGATTTTCAAAAACTTTTGTTGCTTTTGGTGAAATTACAAAATAATAATTGGTTGCCTCTCTAAAGTCAAATCAAAATTCTATCCTTAAATGGAATTAATAAAAATCTACACGAAAATTTAAGTTCCAAAATCCCTCTGAATTTGAATATGCAATTCTTATTCATCTCAAGAAAATTCAAACAAAAATCAAAACCTTTTCTTCTCTCCTTTTTCCCCTAAGCATATCACCATGAATGCCTCACCCTCCTCTGCCAATTGCCCCCTTTCACTTCCTCTCTTGCTCGCTCACTCGCCGAGAACGAGCCAAGGTACGAGCGCCATATCCGCCACGGTCCTCACCGTCACCACCCCGGTGAGCCCTGACCTTGAAGGTCATCATCCATGGCATCGCCTTACCTTCATCTTGCTAATGCTTCTCTCCTTTTTTTTTCCAGTTGGAGCACCAGACCGCCTGAGGCCCTTCGCCTCGCCATCGGAATGGTGCGCCACCGAGCCCCTTCTTCCTCTTCTCATCTCTGGTGAGCTCCTTCCTCCTTCCATAGTGTCTTATCATGTTCCTAGCTCCTGCAAGTCTTTTAGGTTAGATAGCATAGCTGGTTGACCTCGGTAACACCGCCGCCACATCGGTCATCTTCCTTACTGTCGCCCGCCATCACCCATGCACTCTAGTGCATCTTTCTGCACACCGCCACCGTAGACCACATCGCAGTAGTATGTAGAAGCTCTCCAAGTGTTGGTTAGTTTCCAATAGCCTCGTAGCGTAGATTGCCCCAGTAGCATAGTAGCACCGTCATTGCCTCTCAGTCGTGCCACCTCCCGACGCGCCGTCGCCACCGATAGGTTCGCTGTAGCCGCCGCAACCTGTTTTGCCACTCCCGGGTGCCAGTCGAGCCTCGCCTCGCCAGCGGCGAGCTCCACCGTGCCGGCCATGGAGCTCCCCTATGTCACTCCTCTGTTATGGAGGATGCTGACGTGCGTGATCACATTGGCATCATTAGTTGTAACTGCCAATTAGTTTGCATTAAGTACTTAGTTAGCGAGAGTATGACCTATGGGCCCGATGCAATTAAAAGTTAGGTAAAGCCCTAGGTTAAAGGCTTAGTTCGTAGACCGAATCCATGGACCACTACGCCTCGACGGTGGGCCCAGACTCCGTGAGCCGCCGTCTGGACTATGTCCAATGGACCATGGCCCTACCTGTTAGCCTCTCGGGTTTTCTCGGTTAAAAATAAAGAGCAAATAAAATAAAAACCTCGGTGGACCCAACCTGTCGGTCAAAGTGGAATTTTTTAAATAAAAATAAAATAAAATACCAGTGGGACCCACATATCAGAAATGTCAGATTTTCTGAAATTTCTCTCAGGTTAAACTTTCGAGAGCTCGTTCTCGCTCATTTTAAAGCCAAATCAATTTATTTTTGTTTCTAAATTAATCTAAATTCAATATATTTCTAGAAGTACAAAAAATCATAATTTTTTGAGTTCATTTGAATTTAATTTGAATTTATTTGTGTTATGAGTATTTATTTGAAGTCATCGTTTTTTGCATTAAATAGATTCAAATGTTGCCAAAGTCCCTGTCAGTGCTTCAAGTCAAGAACAAGACCCATCCACATTTGAGCAAGGCAAGTCCTTACCATTGATTATGTTGAACCTACTTTTCAAATGCAAAGTATCTCGATTCAAATTATTACTTGTATGCTTATTATTATTTATGAAATGATATGTCAAATGTTTTACCTAGCTATGCCAAAGTTTATACCTTATCACCCTAAGGATATTTATTACACGAGTAAAACTCCCGTTGTTAAATAAACATGGACTATTGGTTGAGCTTAGACACTACTTTGTAACTAAACATGAATAGGACAGAAACATTGCCATTACGAGAACTTGGATACTTTGAACCGTAGTGTGGTAACATGGGTTACCACCGAAACAGAAAATGTATTTATAAATGGTTGAGACTTGGGCGAGTAGTTGGTTGAGATCGGTGCTATGTACACGCAGTGGGTTGGTGGATTGTCTCGCCTAATTCGCTTAAGAACCGAATCATGTGTTCCCTTGTAAACTACCAAGCTGTGCAACCCATGTCTAGTATAGGATAGATCTGACTGAATAATTTATTGAGTCGTCATTCTATTGCCAAATTGTGGGCGATGCAGGTTGGTTGTTGCACTGGCTAGAGGGGACCTATCTCTGTGTACGCACCCTTGAGTATTGTGTGGTACTAAGTCGAAACCCCTTTCGACTAGTGTATTTCGACCACAAGTCTACAGCTTCGACCACTCACTTCCAACCACTCAGTTTCGATCACTTAGTTCGACCACTCAGTTTTGACCACTGAGTTTTGACCAATCAGTTTCGACCACTTAGTTCGACCACTCAGTTTCGATCACAGAGTTTGACCACTCAGTTTCGACCACACAGTTTCAACCACTCAGTTTCGACCACTCAGTTTTGACCACTGAGCTTCGACCACTCAGTTTCAACTACTCAGTTTGATCACCGAGTTTCAACCACTCAGTTTCGACCACATTATTTCGACCACACTAGTCTAAGTCTCCGACCAAACTGGTCTAAGGCTTCGACCACACTGGTCTATACCTTCGACCACACTGGTCTATGGCTTTGACCAGATTATTTCGACCATACTAGTGTATGCCTTCGACCAACCTGGTCTAAGACCCATGGTCTGAGACTTTCCAAATTGTCGTTAGATATGTTTGCTTTCTTTCGAAGTGTTTCCTTTCATTGTATGTATTTGGAATTATTGGATTTCATTGGGTTGTTTTCAGTCTCTCTTGGGTTTAATCGTATTCTGCATAGTTGGAATCTAAAGCTATGATGGAACAATAGTCTAAGATAGAACAAGAACAAAACCAGGATTATTAGGATATTGGGCTTTATCAAAATGTTGAGCAAGGCGAGCCAAAATATGAAAATGTAGGATTTTTAAAACTTTTTGTATGTTATCTATTGTCGTTCTGTTTGCTTGCATTTTTGAGAGTTATTTGAGTGCATTTTCTTTTTTGCCGGCATAAGTGACAAGAAATAGAAACCCATTGTGGATATCATGAGGATATGCTCACGATCTTTGGATGATGATACAATTGACAATGGCGTTGAAGGTTTATCGAAACACGCGCTTTCGACAAAGTTCAGGTTCTGTCAGGCTTCAGGCGGTCAGACCGGCCAAGACATGAGTCTAGTGGTCGGCAACAACCGCCAATGGGCAGCAATCGACCGCCATAAAAGTTATTCCGAGTTTGGAGCTAGGCCAAAAATAGAGGGTGTAGGCAAGAGAGGAGATTCTCCTACACTTGGCCTCATAATTTTTGGAGCTTCAAGTCAAAAGTTCTATTCGTTTGAAATTTTCAGAAGGTTTCAGATTTCCAAGTTGGAAATTTGGCTAAGTCCTTAGGCTGGGTGGTCAGACCGGCCAGGGGACAGTCAGATCGGCCATTGGGTGGCGATCTGACTGGTTTTGACTTCTTCGCCGGCCAACTTGGCGGCGATGTGTGTAAGTTAGGTCAAGTTCATGGGTTTAAATGCATATGTGTTGCATGATGCATGTTTTGACTAACGTGGGTCAAGTTGCGAAGGACTTGTTCTCGGAATTGATTTCTTGGTCTATTGTTGTGCTGGACGCTTGGAGGTCAATGACGGTCAACGGCGAGGATGATCAGGACTAGGCTTGGAGAGCTAAGGTTCAGAACGATCGTGGATGCCGGGTGAAGTCAGTGGACTCAAGCATGGCGCAAAATGGACAAGGATGACCGAACGGGAAGTTCGGTGCGACGGGTTGTATCAAACGGCGCGGGGGTCAGTGCAAGTGCCATGGTGGTTTCGGTGGAAGCCAGATGGGAGAGAAATGCCGACATGAAGAGAGCCGTTGATCAACCTACATGTGGCGAAGCATGGGATTGCTTCATGAAGATTGGACTCGGTCTTTGGTGAAGGATCGAGAAGGGGTATTTTGGTAACTTCACCTAAATACTGCCTTGGTGACCTTTTGCTAACCCGCGGCGCAAGACGGCGCAAGGAGAAGCGGTTTAGGTCAAGAGGAGATGAAGACGACGCTTTGAAATGTATGCGTAAGTGAAACCCGTTTGTGTGTGGGCTTAACAGGTGCCTATTAGGGATATTCTTCTAGAAGCTAGCCTCCACTATAAATAGGGAAGGGTGCTGGTTGTGCACCCCCTAACCCTTGCATTGAGCAAATCCTAGTTTGTGTTTAGGGAGAAAAGTGGAGAGGTTAGGGTTCTAAAGAGTTGGATTGATTGTGTGCTCATGTGTTGAGCTTTTATCCTCCTGGATGGAGTGGCTGTAAACCAACATCTATCTCAAATCAATCCAAGTAAGATTTCTCAAGATGAGTCTCTTTTTGTTCTTGCTCTCTATTTTGTGATTTTGGGGTTTTCTTTGATCCGTTAGTTTTCCTTTAGTTTTTGGCCTGGATCTTGCTTACTGTGATATGTGGGAATGCATCTAGGATCATCTTGATCATCTCTTACCCACGAGCAAGTTTTTGGATCATCTTTTGGTTTTGACTCGGTTTTGAAGCAACCTTCACTCAACCGAAAAAATGTCGAAACTTTGGCAATGATCTTTATGATCGTTGATTGGAATAGGTTTCTGACATCCTAAAGAAGGTATGTTTCAAGTTTCGTGAAGTTTGGAGTTGTGGATCAAAAGTTAGACCAATTTGTGATTTTGAGTTCGGACTAATTTTATTGTTCATTGGGCTGGAGGTCAGACCGCCCCCCTTGGCCGGTCAGACTGCCCATGGAGAGGTCAGACCGCTAGGTCTAAGAGGTTTGACCGCCCAACTCTTTATGAATTGAGTTTTTGGTATTTTTGGTTGTTTTGCTTCGGGGTTTTGATTAGATTCAATACAAGTCTTCCGCTACGCTTGTACATTGATCTTTATAGCTCTCACAGCTATTGGAGTAAAAAACGTATTGAATTCAATCAAGGTGAAAAAGTGATAGGGCTCCTATTCACCCACAAAACCAAAAACCCTAAAAATGTAAAAGCTCTAGAGACAGAAATGTTACGTTAAATGCATAAACCCTAAGGTCGACTGCATAGAAATTCAAAACATAATCCTCCGAATATACAAAATTCCAATTATAATTACTTAGTAAATATCAGATATTATCAATCACCAACAAGGATGTTCTTAGCAAAATACCAGAAATTGGCCTAATCACCATATTTCCATTTCTTTCCTTTCCTGTTTTGCTATCTCATTTCATTTCTTTCCTTTCTGTTCATTCGACCGAATCATGTTGCAACCCAACAAATTCATCAGCCAAACTAGGCCAGCGCAACAGTGCCATCACCTCCCCTCGGCGTCAGTGCATGTTGTCACTCAGCCATCACTCGCCATCGCTCAAACTGTCACACCGTCGGCACTGTGCTACCGACCCTGTCAAAATCATCAACCATTCCTCAGTGCCGAGCTGCGCTGAGCGCATCGACGCTCTCGGGAAATCTCCACCCTAGTGGCTATAAATAGCCCCATGTCTCCCCGGTGATCTCCCTTTGCCACACCCGACCAAAATACACCTTCTCCCATCGTCAATTGAGTCTAAAGCACATGATAAGACCAAGCTTCGATCTTCGGCCGTGGCACCACCCCATCGTCACCGGTGCTCCAGAGATCCCCATGATCCTCCACCCCCATCTCACTATGTTCCAGTCTACCATAAGTAAAACCCCTAAACTAACTCTTTGTTCACAGAAACCACCGCCGAGCTCGTTCTTCCTCCCCCCAGCCAGAATAGCCCAAGCAGTCGAAAGACCTCGCCGATGAAGTATACTCCCAGCCATTTCTTCTAAACTGTCTACCTACTCCCTTGAAGCTATCGTGAGGGTTGAATGCTACTCGTTTTCCTCAGGCCATCATCGCCGCTTGGAGCTTCTCTCGCCGTCGCTGTACATCATCGCCAGACCATCTTTGGCTAGCTCGTCCCCTCAGTGTCATACCGGTACGTTCCTAGTGGCCACTAGATGCTCATGTTCAGTCTAGTTGTGCGGAAGCATTGCTAGATCAACGAATGCGTTGTAGATGTAGTCTTCACGTATAGTCGAACCTCCTTCGACTACACGTAGTCAAAACTCCTTCCGACCAGGTAGGTGAACCCCCTTCGGCCTAGAATGTAGTCGAACCTCATTCCGACCACGAGTCGAAACCCCTTCGACGGTGTATTTCACCACCGGTTCATGCCTTCTACCACTCGGCCACAACCCGCCACCACTTAGTTCGACCACTCAGTTTCAACCACTTAGTTTGACAACTCAGTTTCGACCTCTGAGTTTTGACCAATCAGTTTCGACCATTTAGTTCGACCACTCAGTTTCGACCACTGAGTTTCGGCCACTGAGTTTCAACCACTAAGTTTCGACCACACAGTTTTGACCACTCGGGCTCGATCACTCAATTTTGACCACTCGGCCACCACTAAGCTTTGACCACTCGGCCAACCACTCGCCTCGATCACTAAGTTTCACCACCGAAGTTTCACCACCCGTTTCACCACTGAATTTTGACCACATTATTTCAACCACACTAGTCTAAGTCTCCGACCACACAGGTCTAAGGCTTCGACTACACTGGTCTATGCCTTCGACCATACTGGTCTATGCCTTCGACCAGATTATTTCGACCATACTAGTCTATACCTTCGACCAACCTGGTCTAGGACCCTCGGTTTGAGACTTTCCAAATTGTCGTTAGATATGTTTGCTTTCTTTTGAAGTGTTTCCTTTCATTGTATGTATTTTGACTTATTGGATTTCATTGGGTTGTTTTCGGTCGCTCTTGGGTTTAATCGTATTCTGCGTAGTTAGACTCTAAAGCTGTGATGGAACTGCAGTCTGAGACAGAACAAGAACAAGACTAGGATTATCAGGATATTGGGCTTTATTAGAATGTTGAGCAAGGTGATTATCAACATATTGAGCAGTATCAGAACATTGAGCAAGGCGAGTCAATACTTTGATCATATTGCACCTACTTTTTGCAATTATATTGTTTTAAATTATGAAATTGCATTGCTATGATTTATACAGCTATATTGGTCTAGCTCATAGCTAATGCCTTAATAATAATTGTGTATAAACTTTCAATCCTTGAATTCAGACACTATCCTTGTCACCCTAGAATTAATGGTTGACATACTAGTTAATAAGTCTCAGATTCAAGTGTCATGCTTAGCCTTACTTAGATACATTGTCATTTGGGCAATAAATTGCTCGACGTCATTCAAACATTTGAAAATGAATTTGGGGAGTCGAGGCTAGAGCCCGCTAATATTTTGAAAAGGAAAAGGGACTTCAAACCCGAAACTGTTGTAGACTTGGGTGTGTGAAAAGAATGGTGAATGTATATGGGAGTACGCCAATATGGGATGAAAAGCCGGGTTGGAACCTGAGGAATTGAGTTGTCCTGGTCGGGGACTAGTGGAAAGTATTGGGTACATACAGTCGTGGGATTTGCAAGGTGGATGCGGCTCGGGATTAGCGGACGGGTACAACTTGGGAATTAGCGAGGGAATGCGCCCTGGGGCTCAAGGATGGTGCAGCCGCGAGATTCAAGGGTTGCAACCTAGGATTCAAGGTTGGTCTCGCCTGTGGGTCAGGGGGATTGGGACCAGGGTTTCACCAGGGGTGCAACCTGAGTTTTGCCGGGTGGTGTAGCCGGAGAGTCGCCAGAGACATTCAGCCCAGAATTTCAGGTATAGGCCAGCCGGAATTGCCGAGTGGTTGCAGCCTTGGGATTGTCGGATGGATGTAGCCCTAAAATGTGATATAGATTGGGTTGGAGCCCAGTGGATGGAAATATGGAATTGGATCCCAGTGGTTGGAAATATGTGATTAGAGCCGAGTGATTGTAAATATTGGGATGGAACCCAAGGAACTGAGAACCAGTGTTAAATACGAGATATGACCGAGAAAGAATATGGGATGGTATAGGAGATGGGATCTCCACTAGTACTTTACAACCAGAAACTCAGTTTATAAAACTTGTGTTAGTAAAATGCTAAGTCTTAGGATTTGCTATTACTTAATCTATTTCAATAAATGGCTTTATGCAATATAAAAGAATCAAGAACCTCCCCTTTGATTAGCCCTGCATGTATAATAATTGCTTTGTGTGTTGGCTCACGAGTACGGTTGTGTACTCATGCTCGCTATTTACATTCTTTCAGTCAGTAAGCATAAAAGGAGGTTTCACGGATAATTATGAGCATTGCACAAGACTGGAGATCAAGAAGGCCAAGAACTACGTCGCGAGCCCATAGTCGATTGTCGGTGGGTATATCGTGCAGGTTCCACGTGTTACACTTTGATGCTGCTTCTGCTGTTGTTGTCTGAAAGGTATTTGGCATGTTCGGCCATTTTGTATGTCAAAAGCTGTAAGGTATATTTACGCTTTGTCTAATATTATACAATAGCTTTACATTTTCGTGATATATATTTGAACCAACAATGTAACTGCGTATGCTATCTACTAATCCAAGGAATATCACAAATATATACAGTAGATCCAAGTTCCAAATTTAGGGTCTCACACTTGTTCGTTTAACATTCTTTCTTATCCCTAATTTAAATATAGAGCTCTTTTAGGTACCCACCAATTGTTTTTAGTTGTCCAATCTTCTCGACCCACAGCATCAGATTGGTTAAGAAATTATTCTCCTTCCCCACCACACGATGCAATTCCTTGACGATTTCTACAGTTAGCATTGGACTCGATGGCGTTTCATGAGAGCAAGACATTCCAAGTGTTAGAAGCGAAATCACACAATCAATCTTTCTCTGTATGAAGGGTCATCCCCATCACTCTCATGTAGGCCCAGCTCAGCGATTCTCAAGGCTCAATCTATGTCTGAATCCGCTGTCACGGGACTCGCCTGAGTTACTGTTTCCAACACTAGAATTCCGTAGCTGTAAATATCTCCATGTATCGATACCATGTTTCCGGCGCCATACTCTATTGCATCAAACATTTAGAAAAAAAAACAATTCTTATCACAATTCAAAATGTAAAATTAAGTCGTAACATCTATTATCTTATTAAAGCAAAAAAAAAATTGTTCTCTCTCAAGGACCCAAAATTACTACATTAATCGGTGAAAGAAAATAAATATGTAGACCGCTGATGGCGGTGGGCTCAGCGGTGGATCCAGATTATAACGGTGCGTGTCAAACATGCATATACACAAAAATTTTGTAAAAATACACCACCTATATGAATACAACTCTTATATTAAGCTAGCACATCACCTTAGTTTGGTTCTCTCATGTAACTTAAAAATCTTCGTGTACGCACCATCGTGAGAGACCTCTGACTGTCAACATGCGAGTCTTGCTTCTCTATGGACTAGATGGGACTACGATGAATTCGTTGTAATGTAATCAGTTTGGTCTGTTTGGTCCTTATTATAAAACTTGACCAGATGCGGTCTATATAAACTCCGATGTGTTAAATTAATAAATGGTATGGTTTTACGCCATGTATTAAATAATTCAGCAATGTGTCTGTGAGTGCTATCTATCGATCCAGAGAATAGCAAAGTCACTACCAGAGACAGATTTTTTCCGAAAAGTGCCAAAAACACTCGGGAAAGTGGGCTAAACACTCGGGAAACATATTTCCCGAGTGTCACACTGAAAAAGCACTCGGGATAGATTAGTCGGGAGAAAACGGTTTCCGAGTGTTACACTCGGGAAATATATATTTACCGAGTGTATCCATAGACACTCGAAATCTCGACACTCGGGAAAAATCACGAACGGCTTCTCCAAACAGAACGGAACTATTACCGAAAGTGTTAACACTCTGAATACGGTCCAAAACACTCGGGAATGTTCCCACCGCTTGACCGACGAACCAGGAAAATTGACACGTGGCATTTTTCCCGAGTGCATGGCGGACAAAACACTCGGAAATCTTCCGACGGATCCGCAGGAAATTGCCACGGGTCAAGTTTTCCGAGTGTCTACACTCAGAAACTTTTTGTCGTTTTCGAAGTTTCAATTTCCGAGTGTCGACACTCGGAAAGTTTTTGTCGCTTACCGAAAGTGTTGGCACTGAAACTTTGTCTATTTCCGAGTGCCAAACACTGGAAAGAGATGAGGCACTCGAAATCGACAAACTCTTTGCACCGAATTTTGACAAATTCATTTAAAATCCATTCCACAAAGAATCAAATAATCAATCCATCCATTCCACAACAACAAATAATCAATCCATCCATTCCACAAAGAATCAAATAATCAATCCATCCATTCCACAAAGAATCAAATAATCCATCCATCCATCCATTCCACAATATATGTATATATAAATGTATAGATCGAACAAAAGACATCATAACAGGTTCCCGAGCTCACAACATTCAAGATCAAGTTAGAAAATGTAAGCATAAGGCATTATTATACATATGACAGTTCCAAATAACAAGTATCACTACAACCATTTGCATGCATGCATTTCGCTTCAATCTTCCGTGCATAAGAGCATCATTTTCAAAGTTCTCGCAGATAGAGCAAAACTTAATATTAGTGCCATGTTACAACAAAAGTTAGGAATTGATACATGAAAAGATAATTAACCAAACTATTGACAAAGCAAAAAATTCCTTTAAATCATGATGAGCAACCTAATAACATGGCAAATCGCTTAAGGGCATGCAGGGGTGTGGGCCAGCTAGCTTGTGGCCTAATTGATCATTTACTGCAACTCTCAAAATTTTGTCATTGTGAACTACTGATCAACATTTATGTCTCAAGCACTTATCATCAAATTCATACAAAGGAGTGTACATACAAATTATTATATGTTGACACATTTCAAAAGAATTTATGATATAGATATAGAGAATTAGTTATATATGAAGCCATTTTTTTCCATTTTTTAGCAATCACCTGATTGTGAATGTTTTCTAATATTGGTATCCTTTTAGTAGATCATGAAAATAGCAAGCACCTGGTGGTGACCTCTCGGCGATGGATGCATTCACATGATCTTCAACATGTGCACCAGCATCTTCAGGATTAGCAATGGGCAACCGATCCCATTTCCTCGCATTTTCATAAGAAATCGCATTATAAGAAATTTGCAAGAGCGACCAATAAGTACATTGCATGTCATTCCAATGTATTTTGAATCAAGCACTCATAAGAGACTAATAATATAATAATCAGATGCAGCATTACTAACCTAGAGCAGATAAGTGAGGCAAGGTGGTTCCCTGACGAGAGGCATTAGGTCGAGTCCCGGTCCCAGTAGTACTGCATATTTGTTTGCACATTGCCATACATTAGCCAAGTATGAATATATATATATATATATATATATATATATATATATATATATTGCATATTACTTTGTTATTGTACTACCACGCCCAACTAACCTCGCATGAGCATTTGCTCTAACCATTTATCTAGCCTCAATTTCCTCTTGCAAATTTCGCCTCAAGTCGAGAAAACCGAGACTCTAAACATGTGATGGTGGTTGTTGCCGACATTGAAGGTGTACCTCATCGCTTGATGCAAGACTCGTGGATCGGACCTCGGAGAGGGTGGTCGGTGTGCTAATGTAGCCGCACCCATGAAGAAACGACCATGTTTCTTCCCTTGCCGACCTTTGTACACAAAGACTCGCGTTTAGTGGCTAATTCATGACGCCGCATCGGGCCATGAATCTCCTTAGCAAGATCAAGATATGCACTGTTGGACAAAATCATCAGGAGCGGAAATCATCAGGACAAAATGATCGAAATCGCACCAAGTGCTCTGTCATACTGGTCGCACAAGGTGCCCTCCCGATCACCCTCCTAGTTTCTACATATGCCTCCATATCGAGACAGCCTCGCTTTTTTCCTCGCACCCAAAAAACCACGGCGGTCAATAAATATGTATCTGCAACATACAATCAATATGAACATGTTGACCTACCAGGTTCTTCTTGTAACGAGCCATGGAGGAGCTGCCTTGACGATGTGCTGTCCCGTCCATCAACAATCGCCGCTCCCTAGCAGCACGAGAGGCCTGCAACCATCGTTCATTGCACCAATTGCCTCGGAGAATCTGCGCCATGCATCTTCACACTTCGGGCCCACCAAGGTATTGCCTAAATTAACCAAGTGTTAAATATGAATAAACTAGAATTGATTGTAATCAAGGACATCGTTTGTTGGGCTTGGTTACCCGCATGTACTCGCCGAAAGTGATATGCGTTATGTGCGTCGGCCCTATGAATCATTGTCAAGCACTTGTGTGTGGTAACAGATCACCGCTTTGATGCGTGCTTCAGAGAACATCTGTGGATGAGCTTAACACAATTACAAAGCACACCGACTCGACTTCCGTCCATCACCCATCGAAACCACCACTACAATCCAATAATAAAGAATTGATAAAGAATAAGATGATTAAGTTAGTTGATGAAAGCGAAAAGGAATTGATAAAGAATAAGATGATTAAATTAGTTGATGAAAGTTTAAAAGGAATTGATAAAGAATAAGATGATTAAGTTAGTTGACATTTATTACTTGGCTACTAAACATCCAAAAGAGGTAAATTAAACATGTCAGACTACTTGAAGTTTTAGTACCAAACAAGTGAGATTAGCTAGGTTAGGTTTGCATAAAAACACAAAATATACGACTTTGTCCTCAAATAGCTTACAAGTTCTTCAAAATGTTAGTAGTCCTTGTGCAATTTAGATAGGTGTCGACTTAAAACTACCATTTTTAGCCATGTACCGACTAATAAATAGTTGATGATGATTTAATTGTCTGTCACAATTAAGATAACTATCCGAACATGAATAGATTGAGCAAAACTAGCCTAATCTACCGTAAGTTAAGTATGGTTGTTTAATCATCTAGTCATGTAGTCACAAAGTAGAAAATACATATTATTTGGGATTCGTGTGGTAAGTTAGTATAGTAACTAAATTGAGACTTCTGATGTTTCGATAGAGATTTTAGCTCAGATCAGTGTTTATAAAAAAAAAGGTTTACCATTTAGCCCAAACAAAGTCACCGATGAAGTGGCAAGAATTTTCCAAGACAGATACATTAACAGGGTCTAGAGATTTGAGTGGCTTGAGGTGTTGTGGTCACAATTGCAAAATAGGTACATTAACAGGTCGAATCTACCATTTTTCCAAAATTCTACAAGATATCATCCGAGTAACTTGATGTGCAATTTGACTAAGCAGAGTAACTTGATGTGCAATTTGACTAAGCAGAGTAACTTTTAAATGTTGTAGTGTTGTATTGTTGTGTCTTTTTACTATCTCATAGTCTCCAGTGCACAATTTTACCCATTCATATTTTCAATGAATTATTGATGACAGACATACTAATGTTAATTTCATGCTACAATTCTAAATACTTTTAAATTTGGAATTGAAGTTGGAAAATGATTGCTTCGCACACCCTAAAACAACCTATCTATTATTTAGGAACGCAGAGAGTAAAATTTTATTTCTTAAATTCAGATTTAACATTAAAAAGAGACCACAAGAACATAAGAGTAGTGCATCTGTGCTCTCTCAAAATCTAAATTGCACAAATCCTAAAGCACTATCGATAGGAGTGGAGTAGTGGGGTGGTTGCAAATCAGGCCTTTAATGTTCACTATCAGTATATCACCATCAACAGATTTGAACAAGTTCAGATCTCAACAACTAACTAGTTTCGCTTTCGCATGACATCCACCCCGAACTCAAGAGCATTGGAGAAACAACTCCGGACTTACAACCCGCTTAAATTGATCGTCTCCGCCTATGTCTATTAGTTACTTACTTAAGAAGCAATGTCCTCAATTCAATAATATAGGGATTCCGGTTATGTCAAATAAACTTTGAGGTAAACATTGAACATCACTCAGGGGCATCTCTATTAGTTTATTCATTTAAACTCTGGACAGGCCTGTGTAATGGGTTCAACATCACACAAAGCCAGCACCATGCAAGATTACAAGACGATGCCAAATGGTACTCGCCAGCAAATTAAGTTAATTTTCGGACTAAAAGCATCAAACAAACACCTATTGAACAAATCAATTTCGTATGAACAAGTTTTATTGCTGTATATTTGACATCTAGCCTAGCCTAATCTACCGTAAGTTAAGTATGGTTGTTTAATCATCTAGTCATGTAGTCACAAAGTAGAAAATACATATTATTTGGGATTTGTGTGGTAAGTTAGTATAGTAACTAAATTGAGACTCGAGAGTTGTGACCAAATCAACCCTAACATGCATAGGAACACATAGAAGCAGATTTGAATATTTAGTCACTTACCCAAAAACTTTCCTCCACCCGCTGCAAACAGCTGTCAAATGGAACCTCTCCTTCAACATGGCGGTGATCTCAGCAATGCCCTCAGAGTGGCACCATGTCCATGCAGTTCCCGCCGTCTCTCAGATGTGACCAAGCCGTGGAAGTGCCATCGGCAACACGCCAATTATGCCGCTCGAAGTCTACATTTGTCACCCCGCCTTCTTCTCGCCATTGCTCGCATATTAGTTTTTTAGGTATGCAAGTAAGTGGGCTAAATTAGTGAAAGTGTAAACATTACTTACGTGTCGCCAACAGAACGATGATAGTCTTCTCCTCCTCTCGGGTTGGTCGTCGTGGCAGGTTCTGCAGTCCTCGCATCCAAAATTCTCGTACCTCGTGGTGCCGATCCTCCTCACCTCCGCCTCAGGTCTGCTCCGCCTCCTCACCTCCGCCTCACGCCCACATCATCAAGACGCGAGGGCAGGGGCACTGAGCCCGATCTACTAGAGGTAGACTCCCCCCGCCCCTCGAGGGGCGCGCGCGCCCCACCGCCTCTGGAGGGGCCGTGGCTGCCCCATCGCCTCCTCGAGGGGCCGTGGCTGCCCCACTGCCTCGCCGAGTGGCCACGGCTGCCCCTGCCTCCTCGAGGGGCCGTGGCTGCCCCATCGCCTCCCTGGAGGGGCCGTGGCTGCCCTCCGCCTCGCCGAGTGGAAAACAAGCGTCTGCCTCGACTAGAGTATCTTTGCCTCGCCGACGCCACTCATTTTTGGTGTCCTCAAATGAAATGAAATAAAATAAATCAATTAATATAGCGTAATCAAGTAAGCTCATAGAAAAATGTAATATAATGTAATCAAGTAAGCTCATACAAAAAATTAAAAACATGCAAAGAAATAAATGGAAGACATACAAGATCATGCTTAGAAGTAGTCGCTACAATGGGATCCTCCGCAGATGGGCCCTCTAAAAAGTCATCGTCACTATCATGAGGTGTTGACTAAACGCCATCCCTTCGTGCCATCAATGTCTAAGCGATTAAGTAGTTCCAAGTCCTCTTGGTTTACAACCTCATCGGCATCAATTTGAATATCATCCATGTGATCGCCCTCTTCCCCAATTATTATTTGAAAAGTCCCCGTAGCCCATCTTCTTGAAATAATAGGTCAACACCATTATTGGTCTCCATGTTGTAGTCCTGCTCACTAGGGGTAGGTAGTTTACCATATGGTTGCACCTTATGTACTACCCACCAATCCACTAGACTACTCATAGTTTTGCATGGGTACGGATGTAGTATACTTGGGTGGCTTGTCGAGCCACAATAAATGGGTCATTGCTCGGTAGGATTGATTGATGTGCAACTTCAACCAGCCCAAGTGATGTATCGTCGACTCCGTAAACGGATGGAACCAATGACATTTGAATAACATAAGTTTGAGAGGTTTGCTACCATGGAAATATAGTTCAATTATTTCTTCAATTACTCCATAGTATTCAACAGTGTATCACTCCCATCTTGTCCTATAGTCACCAATCCACTATTAATTGTTGTTGCATTAGGCCGTTCCTCTCATGTGTCGATGTTCGAAGCGGTACCCATTCACATCGAGGTACTATAGGACAAGACACCGAGTGTGGCATCCTTGAGCAACTTGCCTCAATTCGCTGCTCATAGACTTGTCCTTCAAACTCTACAAAGATAAATAGAATGGGTTTCATGTATTAGTTCATCTTTACTTAGTAAATATTATGTGCAAGGGTACTAGCTAATAGAGAAGTTACTTTTCGATAGAACCAAGTCGGGAAATTAGGTTTACAATTCAAAGACCCTTCCTAAGAAGGGTCTCAACTTGTTTTTCGGATGGGTCTCGACGTTGCTTCCACTCGCTCCTAACAAATTCCCTATAGGCAACAACACAAGTATATTAAAACACTCATGCATATCAATTATTGGGAAAAATAATTGTTGCATACCTAATGTAATCATCCACTTCGAGAGGTTGGTAAAGACATACAACATCACGGTCAACCACTCATCCCGCGATAAAACTTTGGGAGTACCACCATTTGAAGTGTCACCTCTTAGGTGAAGAGGCTAAGTTGGCAATTATTTTGAGGGATGCCAATATTGTATCGTGAGGTTTGATTGTGCACCGTGCGAACATTATCAGCAAAGTATATTGATGTGAAATGGGAAATTTACTCAATTATATACGCCTCCGCTATGGATGCTTCAACACGTGATCGATTTTTTGCTTTGCCCCGTAGTTCCTTTTGCTCCCTCTCAATTGGATACATCCACCGGTTTTGCACTGGTCCCCCCATCCTAGCTTCATAGGGAAGATGGAGAATCAAATGTTGCATTGATTGAAGAAGCGGTGGAAAGATCTTTTCCAACTTGTAAACCAACACAGCACTTCACGCCCATAGTTGATATTACCATGGGATCTATCTCTTTCGCACATAGCTGTCGATAAAAGAAGCTCAACTCCGCCATCACTTGCCAAACACACTCGGGGGACGAGCCACGGATCATCACAGCAAAAGGCGTTCCATGAATATGTGGTAGTCATGGCTCTTTAGGCCATTGATGCGCATGGTAGCTAAATTCACTCCTCTTCTCGATTTGTTTGATACCCATCAGAAACTTTAGGGTCTCAAACCATTCCAAAATCTCCTTCCTCTCAACCCTAGTTAGGCAATAACTAGCTCTTGGCTTCTCCCACTTGCCAGTAGCTGGCTTATGGATCATATTCAGCGAGGGCCTGTTGCAAAGCTCCTCCTGATCAAGGCGAGCCTTCACATTGTCCTTCGTCTTGTCTGGAATGTCAAAGAATGTGCTAAATATAGCCTCTGCAACATTCTTCTCATTATGCATTACATCTATGTTATGGGGAAGAATGAGCTTATGAAAGTATGGCAGCCGCCACAAACTTGGAATGTGAGTCCAATTGTGCTCCTCACCATATTTCTCGAACCCATCACCATCATCAAGAGGCTTCAAAGCATCTAGTCAGCACCTAACCTCCTCACCGCTAGACGACGTGGTGGTCCATCATGACAGCAATATTGGCCCTAAATCCGGTTGTGTCACTTCAATTCGTGGTCAATTGGAAGGAATTGACGATGACAATCGAAGAAGGAGTGCTTATGACCATGCTTTAGCCAATGACCACGCAACGCCTCCCTACAGATTGGGCATGGCATCTTCCCATGTACGCACCACCCACGAATATCCCGTGACGTCGGAAGTCATGCATGGATGTGTGGTACGCGACCCGCATAGTGAAGTTCTGTTTCAATGCCCGATCATATGTCACTATGCCTTGTTCCCAAGCATGTAACAATTCATCCACCACCGGCTCCATGAATACACTCATATTCTTCCCTCGGTATTCAGGACCAGGGATTATCAACGAAAGGAATATGTACTGCTTCTGCATGCAAACGCCGGGTGGAAGGTTAAGGGGAATGACAAACACAGGCCAACAGCTGTATGGCGCAGCCCCCATACCAAATGGGTTAAACCCATCAGTTGCAATTGCAATTCGAACGTTCCGAGGCTCCGCGGCAAACTCTACATAGTCTCGATCAAATTGCTTCCATGCTTCACCATCAGATGGGTGGACCATCTTGTCATTATGGTACCGACGACCATACTTGTGCCATACCATTTGTTTGGCAGAAACCTCAGACATGTATAACCGTTGGATTCGTGGCACAAATGGTAGATAGCGAAGTATTTTTCTGCCAATAGGAAGCTGCCTCTTCTGACCATCACCGGAGTCAACCTCAACAAACCTAGACTCACCACACTTATCACAATGATCTTTGTCCACATTCTCATTCCAAAATAGCATGCAATGATTTGGACAAACATCTATCTTCTCATATGGCATATTTAGTGCGCTTATCAATTTCTTGGCCTCATACAAGTTAGCGGGCAGTTTGTGACCATCTGGGAGAAGAGTGCTAAACACGCTTAAGAATGCATCAAAGCAAGCAATGCTTGTGCTTTGAATCGAGACTTGACAAACAAGTAGTCGTGTGATGGCATCTAGTTGGGACACTGTGTGTGCCCATGAAGTGGTTGACTCGGCCATGACAACATATCAAAGAAAGCCCTTGTTGCGAGCTCCGGTTCTTCCTCAAATAGTGGCCCATATGCATGACGACATCATCTAGCATGTCTTCTATCCTACTCTCATTGTGGCCGCCATCGTCTGTTTCCTCCCTTAGCACATCCGACCGCTATGTTGTGACTCGCCGTGATACACCCACACGGTATAGCCTGCCCTAAATCCGTACTTGCAGTGTGTGCGATCATTGTTGCCCTCGCTCAGGCCGTGTGTTCAACAACGAGAACAAGGGCACAACACACCCCGTCCATTACGCCTAGCAAATGCTCGATCCACAAAATCACGACTTTTCCATCCATTCTTGGGTACAATCACCCATCGCTCTACGCCCAAAGTGTACATCCAACTACGATCCTCACCATCCTAGTGTACAAAACATAATGCATATTTTAATCCAACTTTTATTTATGTCAAAATTACAACTACAGAGCTAGCTAGAAGCTACCCTATGATGCATGCCCTATATATGTACACTAAAACAGATTGACATGAAGACAATATATATGATCAACAGAGCATAAAAACACTTTCTTTCAATATATATGAATACCTTTATTTATTAACACGTTAATGTAGCATTGTAATGACAAGATATCAATCCACCATAAATGGACAACACAAAAGAAAATAAGCAAACTTTATTTCTTTTTGCACTTATCCATTACCTGACAAGACTTCTTGGGAGCCGAGGGAGCCGAGGAGCTGCGGTGGGGAAGATGGTCTGAATTGTGTGTCGGTGGAGGCAATGTCGGCGAGGGAGGCGGCAAAGACTGTATTGAAAACCATGAGCTATATTAGGACAGGGACTCGTTTTAAAAAGAAGATGCATCGACCCATCACAAACGGCACATCACCAAGCAATCAAGCATACGTGCAGACCACTCACACCCATGCATGCATATCCTTCAAAATAGATGTTTGTCCAAATCATTAATATGCATGGACAAACAATATTATGGAACCTCCTTAATTTGCACATATCCTTCAAAATAATATTATGGACAAACATTAATATGCATGGTTGTCACTCGAAGCCACCTATTCGGTACTTTTTTGAAGTAAATACGAATCCTCATGTCTAAACCGCTCCATTTCTCTAAAGGAAGAATATAGACATACATAAAAAAGAAACTTCTTGACCAAAATATCCTATTATTTCACACATATAAATTAACCACATTTACCACATCAATATTCTATCTCAAAAGGATGAAACCATCTTATGCTCCTCTCATAGTCTCAAACTTGTGTTAATTAATTTGTTCTAATTAATTAGAAGCAACACAATCTAAGGACCCATCATTTTAGCTTTATTTTGTGCTGATTATAATTAGTTCGAACATATGCTATGTGTGTTGCATACTTGTATATATTATATTAAATTAATAAAGCTTTATGGAACCACACCAATTGTCAAACAACCATGCAAAGTATATGTTGACTCATATGGGCATATATTATATGTTGAGATAGGTAAACCATCATTTGTATGCAAGAATATATATCCGTAGGAAGAAATATAGAATATACAATGCTACATACTTGTGAATTAATTAGAAAGAAAGAGCAAAATATAACCAAATATGATGAAATTTCATGTGTGTTGAAATCGTTGCAGATCAAAATCAATACTGCTCATATGTAAGCATTACACAACAGCTTAAACAACTCGACATATAGATCGAAATCAATGGCTAGGCCACATACTATTGCAGTGTATACATCTTTTCTTTTTGAAAAATCATTGTCTACTTTTTTTCACACTAAAGCTTTTGTGAGATTTACTAAAACAGACTCCGAGATAGTTTGCTAAAAAATTAGAAGCTATTATAGCTTAAAGATAGAGCACATTCACAATATATGGTTGAGTGTTTTCCTTAATTATATGTCCAAATGCATCACCATACACGAAGATAACATCTTATTATTTGACACTAATGAAGGATCACACAATTTTATCATCTTTTTTTATTTAAGATTACACAATTTTGTCATCTAATACTACTTAAATACCGCTCCAAACATAACATTGTCCTACTTCAGAAGATTTTCACTTACATATATATTGTTAGTGGTGTAAATTGAAACTTAAGCACTATAATATGGTCTAAAACCACATGTCCACGTGTGTTTCTATCCACAACCTCTAGAAGTATTATATTAATTCTCAAAGAACCTATATGTAGCTAGTTTATCTAATACGCATTTCGATTGAAATGAACATCATATTTTGCATTGTGCTAGGACAACTTGATGAACTAATCACTTGCCTTCTCGTAGTGCATGCCAAATTGTAGCTCTATAGTTTTCCTCCTTAATGGGTTGAAGTGGTCTAAGATTAATTATACTCATGCATATAACACTCCATCGTGGATTTTTTACAAATGGGATGTTGACAGGTGTTGAGTCTGTAAGGTTAATTAGATATGTCAAGTGTCAACTAAGTAATCAGAAAGTTGTTATCCTAAAAGGTCAACTAAGCACACGCAGCCATAACAGGAAGCAAGAAGGAAAACTAAGCAACAAGGCTGACGAGGGGCGGCGCTGGCCGGAGGAGGATGGGAGGCGGGCCAGGAGGAGGGAGCTGCAGAGGAGGCAATGGGAGGCGGAGCGGGAGGCGAGCTGGGAGGCGGAGCCGGGAGGCGGAGTCGAGGCGGCGGTGGGGCAGAGGGAGGAGGGAGCCGGGGAGGCGGAAGGGGCCAAGGAGGAGGAGCCGGGAGGCGGAGTCGGGCTGGAGGAGGTGGGCGGCAAGGCCGAGGGAGGTGGGGAGAAGACGAGGGGAGGCGCGGCGGGCGGGCAAGGGCGACGGGGGTGACTAGCAAGTGAGGCAAAGTGGAGGCGACGGAGGATGGGGGGGAGGCGCCATGGGGATTGGGAGGGCAGCACAGGGGATTGGGAGAGGAAGCGGCGCCGCGTGGTTTTGGCGAACGGAAATGTTACAAATGAACGGGCGCGCATGTGGGGAAAAAAATGGTGCGACTGGATGTTTTAGCTCCCGAGTGTCGACACTCGGGACATTGTTGCTCCCGTCAAATTTTCCCGAGTGTCCGATTGGACACTCGGGAAACGTTAATTTTCCGAGTGTTTTATACTATTACCGAGTGTTTATTAAGGCACTCGGGAAGTTCCCGAGTGTATTACCCAAAACACTCGGGAAACTTTTGAGCACTCGGGAAATTAGACGATTCTGGTAGTGAGTATCTTTCACAGAATATTCAGGATTAGAAAATCCGGATCTAGCACACGGTCATACATATGCATGGTGTTCAACGTCGACGGCATGCATCGAACAAGTTAAGAAACCCGTCGTGTCGCGGTGAGAATTAGCCACGATCATGCATGACCACGGTGATGAGGGACTTAGCCACGGTCATGCATATGCATGGTGTCCAACGTCTGACGGGCATGCATCGGAACAGTTAAGAAACCTAGCTGCTGCCCGCGGCTGAGGGAATTAGCCACGATCATGTAGCTGTAAATATCTCCATGTGTCGATACCATGTTTCCGGCGCCATACTCTATTGCATCGAACATTTAGAAAAAAAACACTTCTTATAACAATTCAAAATTTAAAATTAAGTCGTAACATCCATTATCTTATTAAAGAAAAAAAAGTTGTTCTTTCTCAAAGCCAGAAATTACCATATTAATCGGTGAAAAAAATAAATATGTACACCGTTGATTGCGGTGGGCTCACGATGGATCCAGATTATAATAGTGCGTATCAAATATACATATACACAAGAATTTTATAAAAATAGACCTTCTATATGAATACAACTCTTATATTAAGCCAGCACACCACCTTAGTTTGGTTCTCTCATGTAACTTAAAAATCTTCGTGTACGCGCCATCGTGAGAGACCTCTGACCGTCAACATGTGAGTCTTGCTTCTCTATGGACTAGATGGGACTACGATGAATTCTTCGACAGGACTTAGCCACGGTCATGCACATGCATGGTGTCCAAGTCTGACGGGCATGCATAATAATTGTATTGTGTGTTGGCTCGTGAGTACAGTTGTGTACTTATACTCACTATTTACATTCTTTTAGTCAGTAAGCATAAAAGGAGATTTCACGGACAATTATGAGCGTTGGACTAGATTGAAGATCAAGAAGACCAAGAACTAGGTCGCGAGCCTACAGTCGATTGCCGGTGGGTATATCGTGCGGGTTCGACGTGTTACACTTTGATGCTGCTTCTGCTACTATTCTCTGAAAGGTATTTGGTAACTTTACATTTTCGTGATATGTGTTTGAACCAATAATGTAACTGTGTGTGCTATCTACTGATCCAAGTAATAGCACAAATATACATAGTAGGTTCTAAGTTCTAAATTTAGGGTCTCACACTTGTTCATTTAACGTTCTTTCTTATCCCTAATCTAAATATAGAGCTCTTTTAGGTACCCACCAATCGTTTTTAATTGTCCAATCTTCTCGATCCAAAGCATAAGATTGGTTAAGAAATTATTCTACTTCCCCACCACACGATGCAATTCCTTGACGATTTCTGCAGCTTAGCATTCTACTCGATGGCGTTTCATGAGAGCAAGACATTCCAAGTGTTAGAAGCTAAATCACACAATCAATCTTTCTCTCTGTATGAAGGGGCATCTCCATCACTCTGTCATGTAGGCCCACCAACAGATTCTCAAGGCTCAATCTATGTCTGAATCTATTTGTCACGGGACTCGCGCCAATTATCGTTTCCAACACTAGAATTCCGTAGCTGTAAATATCTCCATGTATGGATACCATGTTTCGGCGCCATACTCTATTGCATCGAACATTTAGAAAAAAAACTTCTTATAACAATTCTAAATTTAAAATTAAGTCGTAACATCTATTATCTTATTAAAGCAAAAAAAAAAGTAGTCGTTCTCTCTCAAGGAACAGAAATTACCACATTAATCGGTGAAATAAAATAAATATGTACACCGCTAATTGCGGTGGGCTCAGCAGTGGGTCCAAATTACAACAGTGCGTATCAAATATACATATACATAAGAATTTTGTAAAAATACACCTATATGAATACAACTCTTATATTAAGCTAGCACATCACCTTAGTTTGGTTCTCTCATGTAGCTTAAAAATCTTCGTGTACGCGCCATCGTGAGAGACCTCTGACCGTCAACGTGTGAGTCTTGCTTCTGTATGGACTAGATGGGAGTACGATGAATTCGTCGAGAGGACTTAGCCACGGTCATGCATATGCATGGTGTCCAACGTCTGACGGGCATGCACCGGAACAGTTAAGAAACCAGCTGTCCGCGGTTGAGGTCTACACGGAAAGGAGCAAGCAATTAGTCAAACTCTGCTTCTTCCTTGGTGAGAACTAGACCTGGGCACTGGCCGTGCCGTGTCGGCACGGCACAGGCACGATAGGCCACAGGGCTAGACCGTGTCGTGCTTGTCCAGCCCGGTCAGCACGCCATGCCGTGCCGGCACGGTCCGAGTCATCTCCGGCGAGCCCCAGCACAGCCCAAAGGCCCACCGTGTCATCGTCGTGCCGTGCCGGTCCAAGCACAGTCCTGTCGCCGTCGCATGACGCACTGTGGAAACGAGGGAGGGTCAGGGACTGAGCCACCAAGGGGTAAGGGAGTAGAGGACATGCGACCTCACCTAGGCGCCGTCGCAGTCTCCGTCGCCGTGGAGGACCGCCGCCACCGTCGCTGTCGCCGTCAACCTCCACACACTGACGCACCAAAGGGCGACTTTGAGGCACGGCCACGCAGGCAGAGCGAGGGGGCCCATGCGCCTCACGGAGGGCTAGTGGAGGGGTGTGGAGGGGTGAGCCCGAGGGAGGGAGCAAGAGCGCCGGGTCTGCGTGACGCGAGGGAACTGAAGGGGTAGCGGCAGAGCCCGAGGGGAGGTGGAGAGGAGGTGGGGGGATGGGGACGGGAGAAGCTGGCCACCGGCCCACCGCCGCGGCCGCGTGGAGAGGTGGGGGCGTGGGGCTGCGCGGTGGCGGATGAGGAACAGATTGGGAGGATGGGGAAGAATGGAAGATGAAGAATTGAAGGGGAGAAAAGAACCAAGAAGCTTCTCGGCTCGGCTGTACGGAGGGAGAAAATCAGAGGGAGAATGAAAAAAGTGAGGAATGGGAAAAAGAGGATGGAAAAAGAAAAGGGATTAGGAAAAAAGTAGGGAAAATAAAAAATATGATAGGAACTATAGAATAAAATAAAAAATATTCATAACACAGCAACAAATAAATATTCAGGGGAATAACTAAAATTTATTCATTGTGCCCCGTTAAAAACCTTATCCCTAGTGTGGGGTACCCCTGGTAAGGAAAAGAGTGCATTAACTACATACACATAGATAGACTAGTTGACGTCGAGATTCTCTAGGTCGGCTATAGCCTCCGCGATCTCCGGATCCTCGAGCTGATGTTGCGTCTGTTCATCTGCGCTCGCCTAGTCTTTGAGGCATGTGATGTTGGGTCGCGGGGTAGGCTACGATAGCTACAAACAAAATTTCTACCACGCAAACCAGGAAGTCAAGCAAGTAGATGATCACAGATCGTTACTACCAGACGCGCAGAGCAGTGGAAGAAGGATTGGAGCAGCCTGGTCCAATGAAGAGCGCGTCGATGTACTAGTCGTAGTCGATCGTCCAGCGTCCTCGTGAGTCGATCATCTCCTTCGGCAACGTCTGCAGTTCCTTGTGAAGATCATGGATCATCCTTAAGCGCAACAGTCACAGTAGTGCCTCTACGGTATCGACACGTCCAGGGAAGGAACAACCGTACGTCGGTGTACTAGCACCAAATTGCACGGCAGAGCTCTCAGGAAGATGGCGGCTAGGGTTTCGGTGGTGTAACTCTTACGTTGCGCCCAACAGCCTCATGCATCTCCTTATATAATGCTCGTGATGATCCTATCCGAACACGCTATTTAATCATATTCCTACTTGGTTTGTTCCAACCTGCTAAGTGTGTGACCAGAGGTTCATGCTTAGTTCGGTTGTGACTCGGAAATCCTTTCCGATCACAGGTCGCAGCGGCTCCTAGTAGAACATAACGATTCCCGAATACACACAAATTATATCGAACGAACCTTAATGCAATATGATCTATGACCAGGTCCTCATCACTTACGACTAGGTCCTATCTTTATACGACCAGTTCGTATTTGGTCATGACCAGTTCGTAACTCTTTATGACCAGGTTACGACCACTCTGTGATTACGTTCGACCAGCCTCTACGACCAGCTCAGATTTCCATACGACCAAATCAGAATCGTCAACTAAGTGACCTACTCATGTATACTCCCTTTGCCTCACGATGTCTGATTGAACTCCAGGTGAGATGTTGTGTCATCCATGGACTTTTTCAATACTTTCTTGATCATGTGTCGGATAACTTCATGTGGTTGAACACTTCGACTACTAGTGGCATGGCCATGCACTTTCTTTATCCGATCACAACGAGGGGCCCAGAGACATCTCTCCTGTTATGTTTGGAGGGGCAAATCCCATATCCGACCAGTCACATTCCTCTGCATGTTTCATGGCATACCCGAAAGTTACCTTTATAACTACCCAGTTACGGTGTAGCGTTTGGCAACCCCTAAGAGTGCTATTACACATGTAGGAAACCATGTTGATCTCAGGTCTAAGGATTATACATCATCATTGCTTGAGACTAACTAACGACACTTAGAATTATAACAATCTCAATAGTGTCTCAAGGTGGGTCTTTTCCAACATCATGTTCTCTAACATGTGTCCATATCTTTGGTTTGATATCTCCATATCCATGACCCGTGAAACATAGTCATCAACCAATACATATGCTAGTCTATTCATATGTGTCCTCATATGTTTCCGACCAGGGATCGTATAAGAATAATTATCGCAGAAATATAGAGTTTCACAATCAAGTCACATACTTGATAATAAATATTAACAATATTATTCTAGGAACAAGATAACATATTATCCAATGTCATGAACATAATGAAATATAATCATCTCTATGATTGCCTCTAGGGCATATTTCCAATAGTCTCCCACTTGCACTAGATTCAATCATTTAGGTATCTAATACCGATAGTTCTTGTGTGTGCCTCATGCTTTGGTTGTGTCAGAGGCTTTGTCAACGGATGAGCAACATTCAAATCCGTATGAACTTTGCATATCTTAACATCTCCTCTATCCACCAATTCGCGAATGAGATGATAACGCCTGAGTATATGCTTGGACTTCTGATGGGATCTAGGCTCCTTAGCCTGCGTAATGGCTCCATTGTTGTCACAATAGAGATCCATTGGGCTCGAGGCACTTGGAACCACACCCAACTCAGCAAAGAAATTCCTTATCCAAACACCTTCTTTTGTAGCTTCAGAAGCCGCAATGTACTCGCCCTCCGTCGTGGAATCAGCAACCGTCTCTTGCTTGGAACTTTTCCAACTCACTGCTCCTCCATTCAAAATGAATAAAAAATAGATTGCGAACGATAATCATCTTTGTCGGTTTGAAAGCTTGCATCGGTGTAACCATTTACAATGAGCTCTTCGTCACCGCCATAAACTAGGAACACATCCTTAGTCCTTCTCAAGTACTTAAGAATGTTTTTCACAGCTGTCCAGTGAATTTCACCAGGATCAGCTTGGTATTTGCTCGTAACACTTAGAGCATATGATACATCTGGTCGTGTACATATCATGGCGCATATGATAGATCCAATGGCCAAGCATATGGAATATCACTCATTTTGTCTCGCTCATCGCTGGTCTTAGGACACTGATTCTTGCTAAGATTAATGCCATGTGCCATGGGCAAGAATCCTCTCTTGGAATTTTGCATGTTGAACCGATTCAACACTTTGTCTATGTACATATCCTGGCTTAATCCAATTAGCCTCTTAGATCTATCTCTATAGATCCTTATGCCCAAGATATATGTTGCATCTCCTAAATCTTTCATTGAGAAACTATTTCTTAATGAAGTTTTAACAGATTTAAGCATTGGAATGTCATTTCCGACCAGTAGCATGTCATCTACATACAAGATCAGAATAACAAGTACGCTCCTACTAACCTTCATGTAAACACAAGGTTCTTCTTTGTTCTTGACGAAACCAAACCTTTTGATCTCCTCATTAAAACGTATATTCCAACTCCGAGATGCTTGCTTCAACCCATAAATGGACTTTTAAAGTTTGCATACCTTACTAGCATTCTTTGGATCGACAAAACCTTCAGGTTGTGTCATGTACACATCCTCATCTAGATTTCCATTAAGGAAAGCCGTTTTAACATCCATTTGCCATATCTCATAGTCGAAATATGCAGCAATAGCTAGAATGATCCGAACAGATTTAAGCATCGCTACCGGTGAGAAAGTCTCATCGTAGTCAACTCCTTGAACTTGTCGAAACCCTTTTGCGACTAGTCGAGTCTCATGAATGTGAACATTTCCATCCATATCAATCTTTTTCTTATAGATCTATTTGCACTTAATGGTTTTAACACCATCAAGTGGATCGACCAAGTTCCAAACCTGATTTTCTCTCATGGAGTCTATTTCGGATTTCATGGCTCCAAGCCATTTCTCAGAGTCTGGGTCCATCATCGCTTCCTCATAAGTATTAGGCTCATCATTATTCAATAATAATATGTCATGCCCATACCTTGTAGGCAATTGACGTGGCCTTTTAGATCTATGTGGGGCTGGTGCCTTATCTACAGGTTCAACAACATTTTGTTCATCTAGTAGAGGTTCAGTAGGAGTTGAAACATTTTCAGATGCATCTTGAATTTCTTTGAGTTGCATCTTGCTCCCACTGACTCCTTTGGAAAGAAACTCTTTCTCTAAGAAGACACCATTTCGGGCAACAAAAACTTTGCCTTCTTCCCGGTTGTAGAAATAATATCCTTTGGTTTCCCTAGGATATCCTATAAAGAAGCATTTATCTGACTTGGGTGTGAGTTTATCAGACGTCAAACGTTTAACATATACATCACATCCCCAAATCCTTAGAAAAGACAAACTAGGACTCTTCCCAGTCCACATCTCATATGGTGTCTTATCTACTGATTTAGATGGTACCTTATTTAAAATAAAAGCGGCAGTTTCTAGAGTGTAACCCCAAAAATACAATGGCAGATCTGATTGGCTCATCATTGATCGAACCATGTCCAACAAGGTCATATTATGCCGCTCGGACACCCCATTCCATTGTGGAATGCCCGGTGGTGTAAGCTGTGGAACAATTCCACATTGTTTCAAATGATTACCAAACTCATGGCTCAAAAACTCACCTCCACAATCAGATCACAAAGACTTAATTGTTTTGCCAAGTTGATTCTGTATCTCATTCTGGAACTCCTTGAACTTTTCAAAGGATTCCGACTTGTGCCTCATTAAATAGATATATCCATATCTACTATAGTCATCGGTGAAAGTAATGAAGTACTGAAAACCACCTCTAGCTGTCGTACTCATTGGTCCACATACATCAGTATGTATGAGTGCCAACTGGTCGGACGCTCTTTCACTCCGACTAGTGAAAGGTGTCTTGGTCATTTTACCGACCAGGCAAGATTTGCATGTTTCAAATGATTTCAAATCAAATAAGTTTAGAGTTCCATCATTATGGAGCTTTTTTATGCGTTTCTCACTTATGTGACCCAAACAACAATGCCAAATGAAAGTGGAATTCAAAGCATCAGGCCTGACGAGGATCTAATAATCCTCATTTTATCTTTTATTTATAATCCTTATTATAAATAAATATGACGTCATGTGATACCTGAGTATACCCCTTAAATTTATAAGGGAGAAGCCTACTAGGTGGTCGTAAGTTCTTCTACGACCACCCCCATAGTCGTAAGCCTTGCTACGACCACCTTATAGTCGTAAGTTCTTCTACGACTACCTCATAGTCGTAAGTCTTGCTACGACTACCTTACTGATAAATAAGTTCTTCTACGACTGTGTCACCATCGACCACCTTATAATCAATAAAACCTACAAGCAAGTGGGTCCAATTGATTAAGGAATACAAACAGTCAACATACGCTGTTATTATACGAAATAATAACACGTAGTACCCCATTATCTTTGCCAAGTAACTGCCAGGCGGAGTAAAGGAGTTACCAGCCCGATGATTACTACAAATGTGCGCCCGTTACTGGATTTGATGAGGCGTCTCTTCAACAGAGGAAAACGGCTATTCCTTCACGACTATATAAAGGAAACGATCAGAGAGGGAGAAGGGGACAGAGGCGTACACACACGCTATCAGGAAGATAAGAACTATCATCTGTAATAGTCTTAGTTTTCCCCCTGATTGTTCAAAATACACTCAATACCATACACACACAGGAGTAGGGTTGTTATTCTGTCCGAGAAGGATGAACTCAGATAAAAATACCCGTGTCAATCTCTGCGTGATTCTATTCTAGGAGACCCCGAATCAAATAATCTTTACGTAAGATCGGTTCTAAAACACCGACAAGGCCGAAGCCTCTTTGTATTAATATTATAGACGGATGCATCAACAAGATTTAAAATAAGCAACCCATTCAAAACAAGTGCATAGCCATAAAACACTTCATTCAAAAATATAGAACAACCATTGTTCTCAATAATGAATTTATAACCCTCTGCCATCAAATATGAGGTAGAGATAATGTTTCTACTAATGGCTGGAACGTAATAAAAATTATTCAATTCCATAATAAATCCTGAAAGCAAAAGTAATAGTAAAGTCCTGACGGCTAATGCAGCAACCCTTGCCTTATTCCCGACGTGAAGATCCATCTCGTCCCTTGTAATTTTCCTACTCTTTGTTAGACTCTGCATCGAATTGCAGATATGAGTAACCGATCCGGTATCAAATACCCATGAGTTAACAGAAGAGTCAGCAAGAAAAACATCTATAGCATTAATACGTAGTGGAAGTTTTAGTCCCACCGTTCTTTTCTCGATCGGCCTGTATTTCTTGCGTTCCTCTTCCAATGGCCTAGCTCTTTGCAAGAAAAGCATTCATTCTCTTGAGTCGGGTCGACTTAGTCTTGGGCTTAGGCTTGTTAGTTTTGATCTCATCTCAAACTTTAGCCTTGCCCTTTTCTTGACCCAAGTCTTAGCCTTCTTCTTGAAGCTTGTACTCTTTTGCACCATCATCATATGAGTGTTGCTTTTCTTAATGCTGCCCTTTGCTGTCTTAAGCATCATATGCAGTTCGGTGAGATTCTTGTCTAAGCTGCTCATATGGAAGTTCAAAATGAACTGGCCATAGCTTTCGAAGCGAAGCAAGAATCAAATCTGTAGCCAACTCTTGACTAAGTGGAAAACCAAGTTTTTCCAAGCTCTGTGTGTAACCAACCATTTTGATCACATGAGGGCTCACCGAACCACCCTCAGCTAGCCTACATCCAAACAAGCTCTTTGAGATCTCATATCTCTCAGTTCTTGCTTGTGTCTCAAACATACCTTTGAGTGCCACGATCATATCGTAAGCCTCAATATTGTCAAACTGCTTCTGAAGATCTGAGTTCATTGCAGCAAGCATGAGACAGCTAACATCAAGGGATTCATCACATGCCTTTTTATAGGCAGTTTTAAGAGTAGCAACATCATTCTCTGCAGGCACATCTGGAATTGGTTCCTCTAGAATATGTTCCTTTTTATCTTGCCTAAGAACAATTCTTAGGTTGTGGGACCAATCCGCAAAATTTGTTCCATTCAGTTTTTTCCCTTTCAAGTATCGAACGTAAAGCAAAACTAGATGTAGGTACATCAGTTGGTGCCATAATCTACAACATAAAATATGCAAAACTAAGAAATATGTTCAATCAAAGTAACTTCTATTAAATAATTTAACAAAGATACTCGCACTAAATACCATATCCCTCTTATGACATTTTAGTGATTCAAGATCCATGATCATTTAATCTACTAGTGAGTTTTGGCATCACTGCTGGAAGACTAGTGAAAATGGTAAGCAATCCTTTGCTAATCATATCTCTATATGACTCTTGTTGTTGGGAAGCATCTTTATGCTTCGGCACCCAACCCTTATGCCCCAAAGTCCACAACTGTTATGATAACCTTGTTAAGTTAAACCAATGCTCAGCGTGTAAGTGTCTGACACAAACCCATCTAGTCAAGTAGAGTTAATGGCACTCTGCTTTGGCAAGACCTACCATTAAAATACATGACTTTGGATGGTGCAAAGATATTTGGGAGGGCATCAATTTAACTTAATATTATGAGAGGGAATTTTACTTCTACCATGTCAAAAGCATTTAAAGCAAAAAACATGTATAGAAATAAATGAACAGAATATAAAAGTATTCACAGCACAATCAAATTGCATTGTGATATAGTATGACCCTTCTCCATGGTGATCTCCATCGCCATGCATCCTGTTCGCCGTGTCTCCGAAAGTGGTCGACTCCACCAAGCACTCCCACTAAGCCATTATTACTAATAGCACTAGTAATGAATCACAAGGAGTAAAGAAGCATCACAAGTCGACACGCTTGTGTCGTTATATTAAAAAATAGATGACCTTTGGTCAGCAATAAGCATGACACGAGGTCATGGAAATTACATACATACATGCATTTCATACATGAACCATTATGGGTTATACTATTCACATCAATCCCTGCAAAAACAAGTTATACAAAGAATCCAATTCTTTCGGATGACAAGAGCACACACTACCTATAGCTTGCGGTACGAATACCCAGCACGGCGATCCCGCTATGAACCATTATGGGTCATACTATTCACATCAATCCCTGCAAAAACAAGTTATTCACGTATCCGAGCCTTGGAAATTATCAGATTAATCATATTAACCCTATTCCGAACCACTCTGATAATTGCCTTGATACGACCACACACTACGGCAAACTCCGATGGCGGAATTTCGACCGGTAGGAGTGATATGCAGTCTGGTCGTGAACAAGCGCAATAAATCATCTAGTCCTTATAGCTCATACCTCCTCGTAAACCCATCTACTACCACCGAGAATCCGATCGATCAAATCGACCAGGGCCTAGATCGTTCCATCTATATGAACCGATCTATGTTATCAGACCCGACCAATAATAGATCCAATCTACTACTACCACATATCAAGTATATGCAATCGATCCAGATCAAAAACTACGCAGGATGGCTCTGATACCACTGTTGGGTCACGAGGTAGGCTACGATAGCTACAAGCAAAAATTTCTATCACGCAAACCAGGAAGCCAAGCAAGTAGATGATCACAGATTGTTAACACCAGACGCGCAGAGCAGCGGAAGAAGGGCTGGAGCAGCCTGGTCCAATGAAGAGCGCGTCGATGTAGTGGTCGTAGTCAATCATCCAGCATCCTCGCGAGTCGATCGTCTCCTCCAGCAACGTTTGTAGTTCCTTGTGAAGATCGTGGATCGTCATTAAGCGCAATAGTCGCAGTAGTGCCTCTACGATATCCACACGTCCAGGGAAGGAACAACCGTACGTCGGTGTACTAGCACCAAATTGCACGCCAGAGCTCTCAGGAAGATGGTGGCTAGGGCTTCGGTGGTGTAACTCTTACGTTGCGCCCAACAGCCTCATGCATCTCCTTATATAGTGCTCATGACAGATCCTATCCGAACACGTTTACGAATTGTATTCGTACAGGTTTGTTCCAACCCGTTAAGTGTGTGACCTTGTAGGTTCATGCGTAGTTAAGTTGTGACTCGGAAATCCTTTCCGATCACGGGTCATAGCGGCTCCTAGCAGAACATAACGATTCCCGAATACACACAAATTATATCGGACGAACCTTAATGCAATATGATGTACGACCATGTCCTCATCACTTATGACTAGGTCCTATCTTTATATGACCAGTTCATATTTGGTCACGACCAGTTCGTAACTCTTTACGACCAGGTTACGACCACTCTGTGATTACGTTCGACACATCTCGACCAGCTCAGATTTCCATACGACCGATCAGAATCTATTGAACTAAGCGACCTACTTGTGTATACTACCTTTGCCTCACGATGTCTGGTTGAACTCCAGGTGAGATGTTGTGTCATCCATGGACTTGTTCGATACTTTCTCGATCATATGTCAGATAACTTCATGTGGTCGAACACTTCGACTACTAGCAGCATGGCCATGCACTTTCTTTATCCGATCACAACGAGGGGCCCAGAGACATCTCTCCTGTTATGTTAGGAGGGGCAAATCCCATATCCGACCAGTCACATTCCTCTGCATGTTTCATAACATACCCGAAAGTTACCTTTATAACTACCCAGTTATGGTGTAGCGTTTGGCAACCCCTAAGAGTGCTATTACACATGTAGGAAATCATGCTGATCTCAGGTCTAAGGATTATACATCATCATTGCTTGAGACTAACTAACGACACTTAGAATTATAACAATCTCAATAGTGTCTCAAGGTGGGTCTTTTCCAACATCATGTTCTCTAACATGTGTCCATTTCATTGGTTTGATATCTCCATATCCATGACCCGTGAAACATAGTCATCAACCAATACATATGCTAGTCTATTCATATGTGTCCTCATATGTTTCCCACCGGAGATCGTATAAGAATAATTATCACGTAAATATAGAGTTTCACAATCAAGTCACATACTTGATAATAAATATTAACAATATTATTCTAGGAACAAGATAACATATTATCCAATGTCATGAACATAATGAAATATAATCATCTCTATGATTGCCTCTAGGGCATATTTCCAACATGTGAGTGCCTCAACCATCTCAGGTGTGAGAGACGACCTCCTTGGCTTGATGATCCTCCCCACCGCATCGAAAGTGGCTTCCGATGAGACAGTCGACACCGGAACCACAAATACATCTCGTGCAAAATGTGATAGCATAGGATAAATACGCTGGTGTTTCTTCCACCACAAGAGGAGGTTGACATCATTGCCATCCGCGAAGTCAAGCTCGGTGTCCGCAAAAGGTGTGTCGAGGTAGTGGTTGATCTCTACGCTTGGATTCCATTGAGACCTAGTGTCGTATCCTCAAGTTAATTAATGATAATTAGTATGCATCTCATTAACATGCATATTGCTTTTGCAAACATTTGCATCATAGATTGCACTTGGAAAATCTTAATCAAAATTTAAAACACACACTTGAAATTTAAGTTCCAAAAGAAAACAGAAATAAAAACATGTGATCATCATCTGGAAATAATTTATTCAAACACTACAATAATTGTCAAGAATAAATATAAATTTTCCCAAATTTTTGGAACCAAAATTAACCCACAGAAAATTCAAACTCAATTCAAAGACTTATTCTAGGTTTGAATTTGAACTGTACAAATTAAATCATGAACAGTATAGTTTAAGAATTTTTATGAGCACTACACATTCCCAGAAATCCCTCTAAATTATTTCAGAATTTTTAGAATTTTATTTCTATATTTAAAGCCTCAGTCAAACCTGTTGTTATTTGGTCAAATCTGAATTCAAAACTCAGGCTCAAGCCCTGTTGGTTCGACCGCACCTTGACTTGAGTCCGACCGGACCTTTGGGTCTGACCCGACCAACTCGCATTTGGACCATCCGATCAAATCTTGGCCGATCGGACAAGTCCGCACCGCCTCGGTCGGTCCGAACGGCACTGACCGAGCCCGACGCATCACTCGACTCGACTAAACCAGTTCACCACGCACCCCTTCGTAGCCATTGACCGCCTGGGCCCATGCGACAGGATCGACTCCCTCCTCCCACTGGCTCGTGCACAGGCAACACACTCCATGAAACTATCGCGCTCTGAGCGCCTCCGTCAACACCGTGGCTGCACCGCCCAAATCAACCAGTCCCCGAGCTGCGCCTATTAACACCATTCTCATTATGTCATTCCCCTACCTTTAACCTCCCACCGTGCCCTCCCATTTCACCCATTCTCCCTCTCGGTGGCTGAGGGAGAAGAAGCTTTTCTTGCTCTCTTCTCGGGTAAGAGCCTCAACATTTCATTCCCTATGCTCTCTATACCATGCCATCTCCATTCCCTTGATTTTGAGTTCTTGTATTGCCTTGTAGTTTCTGGAACGCACCCGTGTCCTCCACGCACTAAAAGTCACCGAGTGACATCACCGCGCAAACTTCATCTCCAGTGAGTCCTACCCATGCTCTTGCTTGTCACATTGTGTCTTAGGACATAATCAAGATTTCCCCTCAACTTATTGCTTGCTTGCTTCACAGGAGCCTTTGGATTTTGAAGTATCCATTTTTGTTAGCCGAAGACTCTATTCATGGTCATTTGTCAATTTAGTGAGCCATTCCTCAATTGCTCACATTTACACCATCTTCACTGCCCCCATGGACCTCCCCCAACGTTTCTTTGTTGGTCTCATGGCGCAAGTTGACCTCTCTGCGTTGAACCTAGCGTCGCCATCGCCATTGCCGTGGGCGACCTATCACCAAGCGTTCCTTGGCCGTTTCTTCTTTACAGTAAGCTTCACTAAGTCCCCTAGTAGCTTATGTGTGCGTTATTTCGGCCAATGCATCATCGGGGTGGCACATGAACGTAGGGCCGTAGGGCGCCGCCGCTCAACGCCGATTCAGGCCGCCTCCGCCGCTGCAACCACCACCAATAGGTGCGCATGATTCCAAGGATTCCATTCCTGCCCGTAGATCGTGCCGCCGTGGCCAGAGTTGTTGGCAATGCTCCGGGCAAGCTTGAGCTCTACCTGTCGGAACGCCTCGATAGCGATCAGAGTGGAGTCATTAAGGTTAACCGTAATGATTAATAGTTAATAATTGAATCTTTGTCGGAAATCAGGTTTAACTAAATAATAGTTGGCTATGGGGGTATGAGAAGTGGGCCCGTAGGTTAAGTGGTTTAGTTATTGGTCTGTGCACCGGTGGACCTAGACACGTGGCCGGTCCACACACTATTTCGTGTACCAAGTCAATGACTTGAGGGTCCCACCTATCGGTTTTAACCGGAATTTAATTACAAAATGAGAAACAATACTGTGCAGTGGACCCCTCAGTTGGTGACTATGGCTAGGTATGTTTTGGTAGAAAAAGTATTAAGTACTTAAGAAAATTTTGAAATGGTTTATTTACACACTGCAAATTACATTTAACTTCTAAATTGCATAACTATTTCATCTTAACTTCAAATCCAGTGAAACAAGTTTTGATAATTTTCATTTGAAATGAACTTTATTTTAAAATAGGTTTCAACCTTGTCACTGTCATAGAAATTATAGCTTTTGGAGATTGGTCCAAAACCCATTTATTTATACACTAGAAAATTCTTTTAACTTTAAAAATTCATAGAAAATGTTTATGAACTCCAAATAAGTTAAACCAAGTTGTTTTGATCTTATAATATTATTATCTATTTATATATGTAATCCTTTTTCCCACTACTATTCTACAAATTTTCACCAAATAATTAAATTAGGATGGATAGTGATGATTGCATTTTCTCAAAATCGAGATTCAAACTGCTATAACATTCACATACTAAATCCAAATGAAATAATTATTTCACCTAACTTCATATAAAATCATAACCTACCTACTGTATAAATGTCATGCATTCTGGATGATATTGAATTTTTGGATGTTTTCGGTGTTATTGTTCTTATTCGATGTTTTCGGTCATTTGATAGTTGACGAAGGTACGAGTGTGATCGAGAGTGATTTGTAGTAGCACATGGACCATCCACAGCAAAGGCAAGCAGTTTCATCCTTTGATCCATGTTGAATTCCTATTAATTTCGAAAATGTATCTATGTTGTTTTTCAAGTATTCTATGCATTGCTTAATTTCAAATATTTGTATGTCAAATGGGTAGTTTAGTTATATCCACTAGCTGCATTGGCCCTCCTTTGAATGTTGATTACCCTTTTACCTTGAATGATTAAGGACATATGTTCTATGGGAATGTTGGCTAATTTATAGAACGAGGCTTAGCCATGCAAGTAGTTGTAGCCGAAAGCGGTTGATGGAGTTAGTCCATCGACCGATGGATTGAATCAAATCTTGATGAAATTTGAGGATTATATGGATTGAATTAAGTTGAATTCGAGGAATATATCCAGATCTTCGCATCTGATTCCTGTGGACTTGTTGGGTAGTGTTTGTTGTGTGTTGGACTTGGACGGGTGATAGGGTGATGAAGGGAGGTGGTCCCAGATTCGTGTAGCCCCGTCTGGGCATTTGAGGACCAGTCTGTGGTGTGATGAACCAAGTCTTACGTGCAACCACACGCCGTGATAATGGCGAAGGCTTGGCTAAATAATTTGTTGTGTGTTAGCTATCAAAAGACAATTAGATTGACAATTGTTGTTGTTACTGTTTAATTGTTGTATTATCAATCTAGTGGGGGCATGTTAAACGTTCTCTTACTTGTCCTTAAGGGTCTCTTGTGCGCAAGGGACTTACTTACACAACGGGGTTCACTTGTGGTTCAGTGCGATCGATAGCCTGCCATGGGATCATTTCCTTGGGTGGTTTGATAGTTAGGACATAACATTGTAATGGCCTCATTGTGATATCTCAGTCACACTCCTACGGAAGAGTGCATGGCGACAGTACAAGGTATTCATATCGTGTGGGTAAAGTTGTACACCTCTGCAGAGTAAAAAATCTATTCGAATAGCCGTGTCCCCGGTCATGGACATCGCTTGTGGGAAAGAATGCATAGTTAGCTTATGGGAAATTGGGTTTGGGTTATGGTTGGAAATGTTATGTCATTGTGTTAGTTGGTTCAGATCTTGTATGTTATCACGAACGGGAAGTTCGCGTGTTGATTTGTTAAGGAATGAATTGTGTCACGAACGAGAAGTTCGTGTGTTGATTATATTTGGAGTATCTACTGTTGTTGATCATAAATTTGGGATTGCCTACTAATTATATAAGTTTTCTAAATGTTTTACAAATGGCAATTTGAATCTATATCGTTTATCTCAATGAAAAACTTGCTTTATGCTGAAAATGAACCATGTAAGCCTTCCTTTGACACTTGAATGCATTTATTATATGTTACCATTCGTGAGTCTTGCGTGTACGTTTTTGTACTCAGTTGCATTGTCCATGTTGCAGGTGAGAAGTCGTTCAAATTGGGTTAAGTACTTCAGACGCTGCAACTTTAACCCCAGTTGGTTGCTTGTGGGTTTGGGCATGCCAACTCGGCTCTTTCTCTTTTATTTCTAAGTTTATCTTCCGCTGCAATTTATTTGTGCTGTTTAGATTTGGCCGATCAGCCCTCTTATGCAAACTTATACGTTAAGTTTCTATTTAATGATGTTGTAAATGCGATTCTATTATTTTTGTATATTGTGTATGGATGTGAATGCAATGTTGTGTTTGGATAGGTACATGTTAGCCACTGATCCTTGGGAGCTAACATGAGACACATATCCCGCACTTTCGAGTCGTTGCTCTCGTTAAGTGTTCTGCTTTTGGGCGTAATTATTTAGCTTGAAACGGATCCGATCCTGGGTCACCACAATGTTGGTATCAGAGCCATACTTACTGTAGGTTAAAGCCGTAGCAATGGACGTTATTAGGATTTTGATTTGTAAAGAATATTTTCAAACTATCAAAAATTTGGCAAAAATGCAAGTGATATAACTCCTTTCTTTCTTACCCATCCTAGCATCTATTTCTTACCTCAAGATTCATTTGATTTGTGCAAAATAATTTTTCTCCATTGCTCGTCTCTCTTTTCCAACAATAGACACGTTAAGTAGTCATCGGTGAAGAGCAATGACAGAAGAACAAGAAGACGACGCCTTGCTGCAATTTTAGGATTAAGTTAGGGATTATCTTTAGGTATTATACACCCTAATTATATTACTTAGCTTGTAGACGGTGGAGTCTGTGGTGATCACTTGCCCTCTTTTTGTTCCTAATAGTTGTGCATCGCCTACGGGCGGGTTGTATCGCAACTATGTTGGAAAACTAACGGTGTTTTCAATTGTATCTTGTGCTGTCCACTTGTACTATAGCACCCCAATTCATGTCGCATAATTGTGTTTTCATTGTGCATTCATGCTAGGTTAAGTCACCCCTTGCTATCAATTGCTTACCTTATGCTTTTCCCTCGTTCCTTTTTGCCGGTTGCTAATGAGTTGTATGGCAACAGGATGTTGGGTCTTAAAACTCATTCGATGTCGAAGGTAATGGACGACTCGCAGCCCTTGGGTTCCCGGACCTCTGATGATCAGTCCCTGAATCCTCAACGGCACGATCCGGAGCACCTCGACCTGCAATTTCAGCATGTGGGTCTGCAAGAAAAAGTGACTCCATCTCAGCCATCCGTGGCCGAAGTGTTGGCCCAGATGGAACAAAGTTAGCAAGACCAGACTCTGATCTTACAACAAATTTCTCAGAACACTGCCAGTGTCCAAGGTGCTCAAATGGCAGCAGGAGGAGCTGGTCTCTATGGCTTCCGATTTCTTGATTTTCTGAGCACGAAGCCTCCCATGTTCTCCCGTTCGGAGGATCCTCTTGAGGCCGATGATTGGCTTCATACCATCGAACGGAAGCTTATCATCACTCAATGTGCTGACAACGAGAAGGTCTTCTACGCCTCCAATCAACTTGAAGGGGCCACTTGTGCATGGTGGGACAGTTGCTGCGCCATGCAGCCCGCCAATCACGTTCTATCATGGGACGAGTTTTGGATGGCTTTCCGAGCGGCACATGTTCCCTCCAACATCGTGAGTATCAAGAGGCATGAATTCCTCATGCTGAAGCAAGACGATATGTCCGTAATGGAGTATCTCTACGAGTTCAACTACTTGGCTAGTTACGCTCCAGACGATGTCTCCACTGATGCAAGGAAGCAAGACCAGTTCATGAATGGGCTAACGGAAGTGATGCAGCTGAAGCTCACTGTACACAACTTCCACAATTTCCAACAATTGGTTGATAGGGCTATTATGGTGGAGAATAAAATGCAAGCAGTTGTGGAATTGCGAAAACGCAAGAGGGTTGCACAAATTTCAGCAAGCCGTAGTTTTCAAGAACCGTGTGCCTGGCAGCCTGCTCCTCCTGAATTTCAAGATCCGACACCTCTGAGAGCTCCTATGCAATTGTCTCCACCACCTCAGCAAGAAATCCAGCAAGGGTAGCCCGAAGAGAAGGCAATAAGCCGATGCCAATGAAACAAGAAAGTTACTTGTTTCACTTGCAGCAATCCGGGGCATTTTGCGGATTTTTTGTCCGGAGAAGAACTAAACTTTTTTCGATCAGCATCAAGACCTTGAAGCACCCCTCGATCAGAGGTCAGACGTCACTTTTCAGAACACCGGTCATGCTCATGTGAATCATGTCACCGCCGACGAGGCACAGAAAGCACCTGACGTTGTGTTGGGCACTTTTCTAGTCAATTTGACTCCCGCGACCGTGTTGTTCGACTCTGGGGCCTCTCATTCCTTCATATCCAGATGTTTTGCTACACTCCACAACATCTTACTTAGCTTGATGCCTGCACCTATGATGATTTAGTCATCGGGTTCAGAAATGAGAAGCATTCATGAATGTCGTGAAGTTGAAATTGAGATTAAAGGGGTGAAGTTTTCAGCCAATCTTATTGTGATAAATTTAGCGGGCCTTGATGTTATTCTTGGGATGAATTGGCTGTCCAAGAACCACAGTCAAATTGATTGTGCTCGCAAAGCTATCACTCTCACAAATCCTCTTGGCTTTCAAGTTGAAATGGTGCCGAAATTGAAGCATCCACATCTTTATGCACTTAGTGGCGAAAAATTGCCAGAATTGAGTGAAGTTCCAGTGGTGTGTGAGTTCCCGGATGTATTTATCAAGGAACTACCAGGCATGCCACCCGCACGAGAAGTTGAATTCGTGATCAAGCTGCAGCCCGGAACTGCTCCAATACCAAAAAGGCCTTATCGAATGCCGTCGAATTAGTTAATTGAATTGAAGAAACAACTCGTGGAACTACAAGAGAAGGGATTCATTAGGCTGAGCTCCTCACCTTGGGGATGCCTAGCTACATTTGTGAAGAAGAAAGACCACAATCTACGGATGTGTGTTGACTACCATCCATTGAATGAGGTCACCATCAAGAACAAGTATATATCCGCTTCCACGGATTGATGATTTGTTCGACCAAATGACTGGTGCCCGTATATTCTCCAAAATTGACTTGAGATTGGGCTATCATCAAGTTAGGATCAGATCTGAAGACATTCCCAAGACAGCATTCTCCAAGAATACACCATTACGGACAACAAACACTTTGTTATCAACCCAATTATAAAAATAATATCCTTTAGTTTCCTTAGGATACCCCACAAAGAAGCACTTATTGGACTTGGGTGTGAGCTTGTCAGACGTCAAACGTTTCACATATGCTTCACAACCCCATATCCTGAGAAAAGACAATCCAGAACTCTTCCTGGTCCATATCTCATATGGTGTTCTTTATTCTGAACTCATAACCTTCTGCTCCTAAACAAGAAGTAGAAATAATGTTTTTGCTTAAGGCTTGAACATAATAACAATTATTTAGTTCCATAACTAATCCTGAGGGTAAAGCTAATGGCAAAGTGCCAATAGCTAATGCAGCAACTCTTGCTCCATTGCCCACACGAAGGTCAACATCTCCTCTTGCCAAGCATCTACTCCTTATCAGTCCCTGCATCGAATTGTAAATATGAGCAACCGATTCGGTATCAAATACCTAAGAGCTGGCCAGAGAAGTGGCAAGATTAATTTGCATAACATTTATACCTGAACTGGAAGTCTTACTTCCTTTGTTCTTTTTCATTTCTGCTAAATACTTCTTGCAGTTTCTCTTCCAATGCACAGTCTCATGATAATGGTAACATTCTGTGTCAGGCTTAAGACCCAGCTTGAGCTTTTTAAGCTTAGCTTTGAGACTTTCGATCTCATATTGAGTCTTTCCTTTTCCCTTTCCCTTTTCCGACTTACCCTTCTTCTTGAAGGTTGTAGTCTTTTGAACCATCATAACATGATTGGAACTTTTCTTAATGCTCTCCTTAGCACCTTTAAGCATGCCATGCAACTCAGTCAATGACTTCTTCATGACATTTATATGAAAATTCAATATGACAGGCTCAAAGCTCGCAGAGAGCGATTGGAAATCACATCAATAGCCAACTCTTGGCTAAGGGGAAAACCCAAGCTTTTCCAAGCTCTCAATGTGACCAATCATCTTGACCACATGAGGACTGACCGGGTTGCCCTCCGATAGCCTACAAGAAAACAATGCCTTAGAGGTATTAAACCTCTCTGCCTTTGTTTGATCATGAAACATACCCTTCAGACCCACAATCATATTGTAAGTGTCTGTGGTCTCGTATTGCTTTTGAAGCTCAGAGTTCATGGTTGCAAGCATAAGGCAATGCACATCGACTACATCATTGCAATGCTTCTCATAAGCATTCTTTTCAGTTCGAGAAGCATCAGCATTCGGTTCCTCAGGATAGAGACTCTCTAGAACATATTCCTTCTTTTCTTGTTTGAGAACAATTCTCAAATTATGAAACCAGTCAATGAAGTTTGAACCATTCAACTTTTCTCTCTCAAGAATAGGTCGCAAATTAAAGGTAGGTGCAGAAGAAGTAGTAGGTGGCATGATCTACAACAAAATATGCAAAAATTCAGCACTATGTTTATGTAAGATCTTCTATTAGACACTCATGTTGGTGGTTATGCTTGACCAGTCTATGACCAGCTCGTATCACCATACGACTAGTCTTTACCTAGTTGTATCCCCATACGACTGGTTCATACCTGGTCGAACTTAATCATCAACCGTCAATAAAAGATACTCCCACTATATGTTCTAAACCATGTTTCCCTCAAACAACATATAGTGAGTTCAAGATCCATAAATCATTAAGTCCTAGTGAGCTTTGGTATCACTTCTAGAAACTTAGTGATTTTAGGTAAGCAACCCTTTGCTAATCATATCACATATGACTCTTATTTGATCGGTGACATCTCCATGCACTTCCGACCAACACTATGCCCCAAGGCCCAAAACCCTTTTGATAGCCCTGTCAAGTTAAACCAACACTATGCATGTGGGTGTCCGACACCCACCCCATCTTATTAAGATAGTTAATGGCACCCTACTTTGGTAGACCTACCAATTAACAATCAAAATCGTGATGGTCGCAGCAATTGGAAATGCATCAAATTAACTTAATTTTTCTTGAGGGATACTATTCTACCATGTTAAAACATCTAATGATAAAACATGATTAATAGCATGACAGGAATAAACATTCACAGATAATCAAATTAAACTGTGAAACAGTATGGCCCTTAACATGACGATCTACATCACCATGCTTCCTGTCCTCCGACCATCATGCTTGAAGTCTTCGACCGCATTCATCTACTTACTCCTAAAAGCTAGTAATGAATTACATAGGATAAGATCAACTATTACGAGTCGGTACGCAGACCGTTATACAATAATATGTAGCTCGATGGCTATTACACAGCGTGACACTGTGAGACCCCGGTATTTATTAGGCTCATAATACTTAGTCATCCAATAGACCCTAGTATTATCAACCAAATAAATACGGTCTCGAGAGATGTATACTCCCCAGAATGCAGTATACATACCTCACAACAAAAGAATGTATCAATTCCATACAACACATAGTACATAAGCAACAAACCAGAAGTTAATATTAATATGGAATAGCTATTACAAAAGAGGGGCCCTTAGGCCAAATAGCAACAAGTTTACAAGAATATACAGCGGAAGCAAAAGTGCCATAAAGATGGCTATAACACAAAGCCAATCAGTGTGCCTCAACCCCTAGGCATCTGACCGGGCCGCCAAGCTAGTCGTCGAAGAAACTGCAACACGTGGCACAGAAGTAAGGCTCTTGGAGCTCACCTCCGTCCTCTGCAACAAGGTTGTTAAGCAAAGCAAATGAGTACAATAACTTGTTTATTGTACTCGCAAGACTGACGTGTAAGATAACAGAACTATAATTTAGCTACATGCAAGCTTTATTTAAGTGGATGAGGCTTTGTACTTACATTTAGCATAAAGCAAGTTTCATTTGCAATAACATAATAGATTGAAGGCAATTTGACAAAGCATTTTTAATTGTTGAAATAACAACGCATAATAATAACATAATAACAACAACAAGAACAAACACGGAAGTGACTATCCCTTAGTCACCACAACAATAGCATGAACACCCATTCATACCAACCCATCAAGTTTTAATTAAAAGGTTGAGTCTAGTCTTGAACGACCTTACCAAGCATGTCCATAACCTAGGACGAGGCTATTCGAATAGTTTTATCCCTGCAGGGGTGTACCAATGTACCCACACGTCAGACCGCCTTTTCGCCACTAGATTTAGCACACTTCCTTTGGTATGCCGGCACGGCTAAGTCCTACGAGACATTTCCAATGGACAATGCTAATTCTGAGTCGCACAACCCACGGGGATAAGGACACAATAGACAGCCTAGCCGGTCTGCTAATGCTCCCTCCCAACACCACACACACACATTTTATCTTTAAAACACACCAACCGAGCGACCCCAATTAACACCGCCCAAAGTACTTAGTCAAGAGAGGTCCCATATCCCCCTCGTGTGGTTAGCACGCAAAAGCGCTTGGCTTAGTGACCCAAGTACTCGGTCCTTAGGGACCCAGGCATACCACCACATTCCAAAAACCACACCATCCATCCAATATGCCCAAGTCTAAATCAATCTTTTATTTTCAGTTTTTGATTTCACAAATTAATCAAAGCACAAGTGCTGGACATATAGGAGGAATAATTATACTTGAGTGATCAAGACCATCGACTAAGTCGATGATCGCCCATTACTACCGATAGCTAAGCATGTCTAAGCAATATTAACGTAAACTACTAAGTGGTGAGAGCTCATCCACGAACTCTACCCACAGCAAATAACCTAGGCTCATTGGTAGTAGAGGACAACAATTCCTACAGATTATGCAACTATAGGATTACTAGCCATTTAACACAAAGTAGCATGCATACATAGAAGTAACACAAAGTATTAAGCTTTAAAGTAGTGGGACATTGATGGAAATGGTCAAACTGCTTGCCTTGCTGCTGGTCACTTTGTTGCGGAGGGTCGTCGCGGGATCACCACAAATGTCGAAACCTAACGGAAAAGCGATAACGAACCGATAAGAACGACGAAAAACAACAAAACAGCACAGCAAACGAACTCCAAATTCTCTGAATTTTCTACAGCAGTAAGAGGGTGATTTTTAGGGAATTTAGCAACAAGAACCAATGGATTTGTATTCTTAATGCAAAAGTTATGAGCAAATCAATTCTGCTCAGCCCCTAAAATACCAAACTGCACTATTCACTAATTTAATTATGAGGCAACATTTTCTAGAAAAGTGGTGAGGTTGAAATTTTTACTGTAAAACCAGCACCCCATGAGATGAATAACACAATTGAGTTCATCTCATTTGGAGCTATATTGCATTTTCTATAATTTTTCAAAAACAAGAACTTGAACAAAATTATAATGCACAAGTCCTCATTTCTACAACAGCAATATGCTCAAATCTAATTTTAACAGCGAGTTCATTAGTGGAGGAAGCTAACAAAGTTGGGTTCATTCAAATATAATCTACAGAGCATTAGTTATGCATTTTACAATTAAACCGAAATTTTCGAGTGCATATTCAAAAGGGAGTTTTTAAAACCTATGGCAAACTGTGCTCTGGAGCTGAACTCAACTTGCAATCATTTTTGGATTAAAGTCAAGTTCAAGACAGAGTTAACACAACTTGAATGACCTCATTTGGATTTAAAATGAGAAAGATATGAAATTCTAAAGTTATACCTTATTTCAGTTTATACTTAAGAATTTACTGGCATCCCTAATATTCACAAAGACATGGGAGGTCGTGAGCCACAGATCTCAGATCCAACGGCTCAGACCTCCCAGGAGAACAACACACACGCACATGGGAGGTCCAGAGGTCCTGGACCTCCTAACCACGCACATGCGCGAGGTGAGGGGGAGGTCATGACCGTGGATGGGAGATCCAACGGACCACAACAAGGAAGGGAGGTCCGGAACGGACCAGATCAAAAGGGGAGGTCCTAAACGGCTCAGATCAACGCGGGGAGGTCCAAGGCAAGGATCTAAACGTCACAGACCTCCAGGGAGGTCTGGACGGCTACGATTGCGCCAAGGAGGACTTGGACGCTCCAGATCTCCTAGGAGGAGGTCCGACATCCCGAGCTTCGCGACGCACACGCTTGGACAGAGCATTGCTTGGCGGGACCACGAGGAGGTCCGCGCGCACGGGAGGTCTTAAACGCACGCAATAAATGGTGGATTAAATGCAGTTAAGACACCCCATTGATTACAAAGATGGGAGCAATGATTAGCGCAATCAAAGCCGAGGATTTCTGTCCTAAAAACGACAACAGGGCTGTCGTTGCGTCCGGCAAAAATCCCGAGCCCAAAGAATTGACCCTCGCCGGCGAGGTAGAGCTCGCCGGTGAGGTCCAATGATACCACTGAGTGCACAATAACGTTGTGCACCCAGTGGACCTCCTCTCGACGGCGACGGTGGCTTTGAACGCCGACGAGCCGGAGAGGGCAAAGATGACCAGCACGGCCAAAATGCTAAAATGCCAAAAGGGAGCTCCGCGCGACATTCAAGCGTTTGCCAAGAAAAGCTCCGCAACAAGCATTCAAGCGGGTGCCAACATCTAAAGGACTAACAGGGGGAGTACCTGGAGGTCCTAAGGTGCTGGGGAGGTCGTGGAGGTGATGACCGGGGTTGGAGAAGGCGGGTGCTCCGCGGCCAAAGCTCCAGCTCCAAACCCGACTTTGTCCACCTCTGAAAAATGCCCAAACAATTCGAGTTAGGGTTAACTTCCAGAGGTTTGGGGAGCACAAGTGAGCAAGAAGTTGAAAAGGGAGCCACTGGAACCCTTGAGCTACCGAGAAGCTCCAAGGACATCAACAATGGCAGCCAAGATGGAAGGTGAGTGAGTGAGGAGCTCAGCCACGCACAAGTGCGAGACTGAGATCGATTGAGTGCAAAGGAAGCTAAGGGAGGCTTCCACGGGGTACTTATACATAGGGCAAGAGGTTGTAGGCCACCGGCTAAGCTCATGGTGAGCTTGGCCCATGGCACGTTCCATGGAGGGACAAGGCTTGGGGGCGACAAGGGCAGCTCGGGCTTGACCTGAGGGCTAAAGCCGACCATTGGGAGGAAGTCGACCAAGCATTTAATGCGGTCAGCAAGAGTTGTTAAAAGGACTGATGGGACAGTGGGCATTAACTCCACCGCTTCGAGCACGCTTGCGCCGGAGGAAGGAGAAGAACGGGGAGGTCCTATTGACTGCTGGATAAGACCTCGGGAGGTCTGGCCATTGGATGACCATTTTGAACCGTTCGTTTTAAGTGGTGGGTGGAGGTCCCAGCCACACGATCAGGATGGGGAGGTCGTGGCCTCCGATTTCATTCATCGCAAAACGTGGGAAATGGGACAGGAGGTCCAACGCGTTGGATCTCCATCCAACGGTGCGGACCTCCAGTGAGGACTTAACCGCACGCGATTGAAAAGACCTAAGGGGGAGGTCCTGGCCTTTGGATTAAAATCCAAGGGCACTGACCTGGTGGGGAGGTCTGATACGCACAAAGCGAAGGGAGGTCTTAGCCCTCCGATTTGGATCCAAGGGCTCAAGGGATGGTCCGAACTGCCCATTGATTAGCGACCGCGAGATGTAAATCCAACGGCCCATAAGGGTGGTCTGAACGGCTCATTGATCTCGTGCATTGAACAGAGATCCAAAGGTGGAGAACGGCAAGGGAGGTCATGGCCTTAGATTTTCGATCCAAGGGCTATGACCTCAACAAGGCGGGAGGACCTTGTTGTGATGTTTTTCAGAGGAGGTCGTGACCATGGATTTTTGATCCAATGGTTGTGACCTCATCAAGGTGGGATGTAGACTTTGAGGCTAATACGCAGGGGAGGTCGTGACCGTGGATCTTGAATCCAAGGACCAAGACCTCGCATAGGCGGGAGGACCTGATTGAAAATGTTGAGGAGGAGGTCGTGGCTGTTGGATTTGATCTAGCGGCTGTGACCTCATAAGGTGGGGAGGTCTTTGCAGTGTTGACCTGAGAGGAGGTCGTGGCTGTTGGATGGGAATCCAACGGCTACGACCTGATCAGTGGAGATGAGGTCTGCTGAGGTGCAGACATGGTTGGGCTGGACCAGATTCGAATAGGGCTAGCCCAAGGAACAGTGTAGGCTTTCAATTTAGTTTCTAACAGCTGAGACTTAACATAATTGTTTGGGATAGCAATTCAACTCCAAAATTCATGAAATTTTTACAGGAGCTTGCTAACAACATGATTAACCTTGCATAAAATTTCCAGAGGTTATTATGCAATGCATTTTTCTCAGGAAATTCATGAAGGTTGTTTAAGGGATTGTTTTACCTCCAAAAATTTATTCACAAGTGTGATAACTCATGATATTTTACAGAGGGGTCCCACATCAGTTTTTGGACCAAGGGAAAATATTTCCAAATGATTGGCACAAGATTTTAGATAATTGGAAAATGAATTTGACTTTTGGTCAACAAGAGCTTGGTGTTTTTAGATTACCCAACTCTTGGACATGAATCACATGAGATTTTAGGGTTTTTCAAGATGTGAGAAAAAGTTTTAATTTCTACACATATAATTACACTCGAATAACCCTAATTATACATTTGGGATGTTACAAAATCTCCCCCCCTTACAAAAATCTCGTCCCGAGATTTGGCTCACTCGGTAAAGAAAGATGGATAGTCCGCACGCAGACGATCTTCTCTTTCCCAAGTAGCCTCATCCTCAGAATGGTTCGACCAACGAACTTTAAGGAACTTAATGGTCTTATTCCTTGTCCTTCGTTCAGACTCATCGAGCTGTGAGCAGGGTGCTCGCGATAGGTCAAATCTTCCGGACATCAAGGGTTTCCAACGAGCTTCCTCTCTTTGGAACACGGAGGCACTTCTTAAGCTGGGACACATGGAACACATCATGTACCCCCGCAAGTGCAGCTGGCAACTCCAACTTATAGGCAACAGCTCCCATCTTCTCGATAATGCGGTAGGGACCGACATATCGAGGAGCCAACTTGCCCTTGACGCCGAAACGTTGATGGCCCTTCAAAGGAGAGACTTTGAGATAAACAAAGTCATTAGGCTCAAAACGTAACTCACGTCGACGGCGATCCGCATAGCTCTTTTGCCTGGATTGAGCTGTGCGTAAACGCTCACGAATAAGCTGGACTTAGCGCTCGGCCTCATTTATTGAGTCCGGGCCAAAGAGAGGTCTCTCACTGGTCTCTAACCAGTTCAACGGGGTCCTACACTTTCTCCCGTATAAGGCCTCAAAAGGTGCCATGCCGAGACTGGCCTGAAAGCTGTTGTTGTAAGAAAACTCGGCGAATGGCAAGCATCTCTCCCAATGCTTCCCATAGGAAAGGACACAAGCACGAAGCATGTCTTCCAAAACTTGGTTGACCCTCTCGGTCTGACCATCAGTTTGAGGTGAAATGTCAGGTTGAAAGCAAGATGAGTGCCCATAGCCTCTTGCAAGCTATGCCAAAACGAGGCGTGAAAGGGATCCACGATCCGACACAATCGTCTTGACACACCGCAAACTCACGATGCAGGCGATGTAGAGCTCGCCAAAAGACCTACCCGAAGGTCGGTCTTGATGGGAAGGAAATGTGCCACCTTAGTCAATCGATCGATGGCGACCCAAATGGCATCATTCTTCTTCGAGGATGTGGGTAGACCGTGATGAAATCCATTCCGATCGAATCCCACTTCCACTCAGAATCGGCAAAGGTCAAGCGATCTCGCTGACGCCGATGCTCGGCCTTGACACGACGACATACGTCGACTTTCAACAACGAACCGCCTTCCCTCTTCATTCGGGTCCACCAAAATCTCTGGCGGAGATCTTGATACATCTTCGTGGCCGGGATGAATGGATAATGGCGAATCATGGGCTTCGCGGAGGATCAAATTCCGCAACTCCATGTCCTTTGGAACCGCAAGGCGTTGCCCGAACCTCACGACCCCATGCTCATCCTCAGAAAAGCATTTGGTCGTTCCGTTCTTGACATTTGCCTTAATGTGGCTCACTCCAATATCCGACTGCTGAGCGGACTTGATACGATCCACCAAGGTTGGTTGCACAACCAAGGCAGCGAGAGAACCATGCTCAACTAAACCCAAGTTGAGACGCTGAAACTCTTCCAGAAGAGCGGGCTGAAGCTCCCTGGACAACAAGGCATTACAATGCGCTTTGCGACTAAGCGCATCGGCAACGACATTAGCCTTGCCCGGATGGTAGTGAATACCCATGTCATAGTCCTTGATCAACTCCAACCATCTCCTTTGCCTGAGGTTCAGGTCAGGTTGGGTGAACAAATACTTAAGGCTTTTGTGATCCGAATACACTTCACAACGATTACCGATCAGGTAATGTCGCCAAATCTTAAGTGCATGAATCACAGCAGCCAACTCCAAATCATGGGTAGGGTAGTTAAGTTCATGAGGTCTCAATTGCCTTGATGCATAGGCCACTACCTTGCCTTCTTGCATAAGGACACAACCGAGGCCTCGACGAGAAGCATCGCAAAAGATATCGAAGCTTCGATGGACATCAGGAAGAACGAGAACGGGAGCGGTGGTCAAACGCTTTTTGAGTATTTGGAAACTTTCCTCACACTCAGCGGACCACACGAACTTCTTGTCCTTCTTGAGCAACTCCGTCATCGGCTTCGCGATCTTGGAGAAGTTCTCGATAAAGCGGCGATAGTATCCCGCTAAACCAAGAAAACTCCGCACATCGGTGACCGAAGAAGGCTGACTCCATGAAAGAACATCGCTGACCTTGCTAGGATCAGCAGCTCGCCTCTGCTGAAAGAATATGGCCTAAGAAAGCCACTTCCTTCAACCGAATGCACACTTGTGAACTTCAGCGTCAACCGGTGCTCACGTAGCTTGCCTAACACAAGCTTCAGATGCTCGGCATGTTCTTCATCGTTCTTGGAGTAGATAAGGATATCGTCGATGAAGACCACGACAAACTTATCCAAATACTCCATGAATACCGAATTCATGAGGTTCATGAACAAGGCAGGAGCATTGGTTAAGCCGAATGACATGACAGTATACTCATACAAGCCATAGCGAGTAGAGAACGCTGTCTTTGGAATATCCTCAGGCCGAATCCGAACCTGATGATATCCCACTCTCAAATCAATCTTGGAGAAAACTCGAGCTCCAGTTAATTGATCAAAGAGATCGCCAATGCGGGCAGCGGATACTTGTTCTTCATTGTCACTTCATTAAGTGGGCGGTAATCAACGCACACGCGTAAGTACCGTCCTTCTTCTTAACGAAGATAGCTGGACAACCCCAAGGAGATGAACTAGGGCGGATGAAACCCTTCTCTTGCAGCTCGCTTAACTGCTTCTTCAACTCCACCAACTCGTTCGGTGGCATCCGATAAGGCCTCTTTGAGATAGGGGCGGTACCGGGAGCCAACTCAATGACAAACTCGAGGTCTCGAACGGGTGGCATCCCTGGAAGATCAGCGGGAAAGACATCAAGGAAGTCACAAACTGTTGGGACTTCGCTAATATCCAAGGCGGGCTTCGCTTCAAGCGCGAAGAGATGAGGATCTAGCAGCCTCGGCGAAAAGCAAACCCGCTCGCCGGAGGGACTAGATAGAGATATGAGCTTCCTGGCGCAATCGATTTGCCCCATGTGCTGGGACAACCAATCCATGCCAAGGATCACATCAAGACTCGCTGAACGGAGAAGGATAAGGTTCGCTAAGAACCCTACACCTTCGATCTCGATAGGGACATCCCTACACTCAGATTCAGCTCTCAACTCCGAACCAGGAGAGCGAATGAGTAGCGGGACCGACAATGGAGAGAAAAGAAGCTCTCCAACAGCAGCAAAAGACTCAGAAACGAAAGAATGAGATGCTCCTGAATCAAACAAGACAGTAGCAGGGTGAGAGTTAACAGAAAGTGTACCTAGTACGACGTCGGGTGCCTCCTGAGCCTCCTCTGCGGTGATGGCGTTGACGCGACCACTACCCACGCCTTGGGTAGCCGGGACGATCTTCTGGTCCTGAGATGCTCCAACTCCTGGCCCGCGTCCTCCATTAGGACGAGGGGCTGCTCCTGTCTTCTTAGGGCAATTATTCGCATAATGCCCCTTCGTTGCAAGAGAAACACGTGACATTGGCCGGATTACGGGGGCCACTCACGATCGGCGGCGACGTGGATGAGGCACGACTGCGAAGGACGAGGACATGGGGAGGTGACCTCGGGCGCCAAGAATGAGAGTGGTACTCGAGGCGCCTCAAGCGAGGCGGGAAGAATCGGGCCCGAAGTCTTATAGGTCTCCACTTGCGCTGCGGGAATCCATAAGCCCGAGCCGCATGCTCAGCGACGATGGCCTTGTCGACCAAGGTCTGGAAATCAGGAAAGTCGGCAATGGATAGCTTGTCCTTCAGCTCCTCGGACAAGCCATGCCTGAACTTGGCCTGCTTGGCCATATCAGTAGCCACATCCTCAGGAGCATATCGAGCTAGATGGTTGAACTCGAATACATACTCCACGACTGAGCTACGCCCTTGCTTGAGAGCAAGAAACTCCTGCTTCTTGATCTCCATCAAGCCGGCAGGGATGTGAGCCCGACGGAAGGCAGTACGAAACTCCTCCCAAGAGACAGTGTGGTCTACGGGCTGCATGGCGAGATAGCTCTCCCACCGGGACAAAGCCGCACCTCAAGCCGGTGCGATGCGAGCAGCGCCTTCTCGTGCTCTCGCGCTGCGCTATCTGAAGCTTACGCCCACAAGACGGGCCAATCGTCCGCATCCAAAGGGTCCTCAGACCGAGAAAAGGTAGGGGGCTGAGTACGAAGGAACTCAGCAAGACCCCCACGAGGCTGATGGGCATTCCCTGGCCCAGATCCTGAAGCTCCGGTAAGTGCAGTAGTGTTGCGCGCGATGACGTCCAGTAGAACTCTCCTGTCATCCGCGCGGTTGCGCTCAATCTGCAGAAGGACCTCGGCCATGGTCGGAGGAGGAGGAAGCTCCTCGTCCGGACCAGGTGATCGCCTCGGCGCTACGAAAAGTCCCGCCATCTGTTACAAGAAATTTTGGTTAGCAACTAGACCCGAAAACAAAGCCTTAAAGAAAGCAAAAAGCGATCGACTAGGGGAATGAAGATCACCCTAAACGAAAGCCAAAACAACGAGTAATTAAACTTTAAAAGCTTCTAAAAGACTCTACAAACAGCCAATAAACCCCAAAAGCAAGGCTCAACTTCTCAACTCAACTAACCCGTATTGAATGAACGAGTAATTGATCGGGAAGATTAAAAATCAGATTGTAAGATGAGATCTAAAACTATTAGAGAGCAAGGTTAAGTCAGCGAAATAAATGTTAGATACTTAGCTAACTAGTATCACATCTTACCCTTTTATTCCCACAAGTTTTAGTTGAATTAACCTCTCATTTTCTACCTCATTTACTAGCTTAAGCATTGCTGCCCTAAAATGCTTGCTTGCTGTCCAGAATTTTCAGATTTGAGTTTCGCCTTCAATTACTTCTATTCTTCACCAAAAAGGTAGCCAATACATCAATTTAGAACTCTCATATGTTACCCAAAACCCAATTAATCGATAATGACTATTTTGTAGAAGGGAAGAGAGGAAAACTCCTTTAAAACTCAAATTAGAGTGAGATGAGAAGAGAAAGCTAAGATAGGTAAGGAACAAAATCCGAGAATTACTTAAGCTTTCAAAACTCATTTAGTACTTTGAAATTAGGTTTTCAAAATATCCTAAAGACGACCAAGCTTGCGTTACTACGGTCATAACGGCTCTGATACCAACTTTTGTGAGACCCCGGTATTTATTAGGCTCATAATACTTAGTCATCCAATAGACCCTAGTATTATCAACCAAATAAATACGGTCTCGAGAGATGTATACTCCCCAGAATGCAGTATACATACCTCACAACAAAAGAATGTATCAATTCCATACAACACATAGTACATAAGCAACAAACCAGAAGTTAATATTAATATGGAATAGCTATTACAAAAGAGGGCCCTTAGGCCAAATAGCAACAAGTTTACAAGAATATACAATGAAGCAAAAAGTGCCATAAAGATGGCTATAACACAAAGCTAATCGGTGTGCCTCAACCCCTAGGCATCGACCGCCGCCAAGCTAGTCGTCGAAGAAAGCGCAACACGTGCACGTAAGTAAGGCTCTTGGAGCTCACCTCCGTCCTCTGCAACAAGGTTGTTAAGCAAAGCAAATGAGTACAATAACTTGTTTATTGTACTCGCAAGACTGACGTGTAAGATAACAGAACTATAATTTAGCTACATGCAAGCTTTATTTAAGTGGATGAGGCTTTGTACTTACATTTAGCATAAAGCAAGTTTCATTTGCAATAACATAATAGATTGAAGGCAATTTGACAAAGCATTTTTAATTGTTGAAATAACAACGCAATAATAACATAATAACAACAACAAGAACAAACCTGGAAGTGACTATCCCTTAGTCACCACAACAATAGCATGAACACCCATTCATACCAACCCATCAAGTTTTAATTAAAAGGTTGAGTCTAGTCTTGAACGACCTTACCAAGCATGTCCATAACCTAGGACGAGGCTATTCGAATAGTTTTATCCCTGCAGGGGTGTACCAATGTACCCACACGTCAGACCGCCTTTTCGCCACTAGATTTAGCACACTTCCTTTGGTATGCCAAGACGCTAAGTCCTCTGAGACATTTCCAATGGACAATGCTAATTTGAGTCGCACAACCCACGGGATAAGGACACAATAGACAGCCTAGCCGGTCTGCTAATGCTCCCTCCCAACACCACACACACACATTTTATCTTTAAAACACACCAACCGGCGACCCCAATTAACACCGCCCAAAGTACTTAGTCAAGAGAGGTCCCATATCCCCCTCGTGTGGTTAGCACGCAAAAGCGCTTGGCTTAGTGACCCAAGTACTCGGTCCTTAGGGACCCAGGCATACCACCACATTCCAAAAACCACACCATCCATCCAATATGCCCAAGTCTAAATCAATCTTTTATTTTCAGTTTTTGATTTCACAAATTAATCAAAGCACAAGTGCTGGACATATAGGAGGAATAATTATACTTGAGTGATCAAGATCATCGACTAAGTCGATGATCGCCCATTACTACCGATAGCTAAGCATGTCTAAGCAATATTAACGTAAACTACTAAGTGGTGAGAGCTCATCCACGAACTCTACCCACAGCAAATAACCTAGGCTCATTGGTAGTAGAGGACAACAATTCCTACAGATTATGCAACTATAGGATTACTAGCCATTTAACACAAAGTAGCATGCATACATAGAAGTAACACAAAGTATTAAGCTTTAAAGTAGTGGGACATTGATGGAAATGGTCAAACTGCTTGCCTTGCTGCTGGTCACTTTGTTGCGGAGGGTCGTTCGCGGGATCACCACAAATGTCGAAACCTAACGGAAAAGCGATAACGAACCGATAAGAACGACGAAAAACAACAAAACAGCACAGCAAACGAACTCCAAATTCTCTGAATTTTCTACAGCAGTAAGAGGGTGATTTTTAGGGAATTTAGCAACAAGAACCAATGGATTTGGATTCTTAATGCAAAAGTTATGAGCAAATCAATTCTGCTCAGCCCCTAAAATACCAAACTGCACTATTCACTAATTTAATTATGAGGCAACATTTTCTAGAAAAGTGGTGAGGTTGAAATTTTTACTGTAAAACCAGCACCCCATGAGATGAATAACACAATTGAGTTCATCTCATTTGGAGCTATATTGCATTTTCTATAATTTTTCAAAACAAGAACTTGAACAAAATTATAATGCACAAGTCCTCATTTCTACAACAGCAATATGCTCAAATCTAATTTTAACAGCGAGTTCATTAGTGGAGGAAGCTAACAAAGTTGGGTTCATTCAAATATAATCTACAGAGCATTAGTTATGCATTTTACAATTAAACCGAAATTTTTGAGTGCATATTCAAAAGGGAGTTTTTAAAACCTATGGCAAACTGTGCTCTGGAGCTGAACTCAACTTGCAATCATTTTTGGATTAAAGTCAAGTTCAAGACAGAGTTAACACAACTTGAATGACCTCATTTGGATTTAAAATGAGAAAGATATGAAATTCTAAAGTTATACCTTATTTCAGTTTATACTTAAGAATTTCTTGGCATCCCTAATATTCACAAAGACATGGGAGGTCGTGAGCCACAGATCTCAGATCCAACGGCTCGAGACCTCCCGAGAACAACACACACGCACATGGGAGGTCCAGAGGTCTGGACCTCCTAACCACACATATGCGCGAGGTGAGGAGGTCATGACCGTGGATGGGAGATCCAACGGACCACAACAAGGAAGGAGGTCGGAGCGGACCAGATCAAGGGAGGTCCTAAACGGCTCGGATCAGCGGGAGGTCAAGGCAGGATCTAACGTCCAGCACCTCCAGGAGGTCTGGACGGCTACTGATTGCGCCAAGGAGGACTTGGGCGCTCGGATCTCCTAGGAGGAGGTGCGGACATCGAGCTTCGCGACGCTGCGTTTGGACAGGAGAGCACGCGGCGGGACCACGAGGAGGTCGCGCAAGACGGGAGGTCTTAAACGCACGCAATAAATGGTGGATTAAATGCGTTAAGACACCCCATTGATTACAAAGATGGGAGCAATGATTAGCGCAATCAAAGCCGAGGATTTCGTCCTAAAAGCGACAACGAGGTGTCGTTGCGTCCCAAAAATCCCGAGCCCAAAGAATTGACCCTCGCCGGCGAGGTAGAGCTCGCCGGTGAGGTCAATGATACCACCGAGTGCACAATAACGTTGTGCACCCGGTGAACCTCCTCTCGGCAGCGACGGTGGCTTTGAGCGCCGACGAGCCGAGAGAGGCAAAGATGACCAAAGACGGCCAAAATGCTAAAATGCCAAAAGGAGCTCAGCGCGACATTCAGCGTTTGCCAAGAAAAGCTCGCAACAAGCATTCAGCGGGTGCCAACATCTAAAGGACTAACAGGGGAGTACAGGAGGTCCTAAGGTCTGCCGGGAGGTCGTGGAGGTGATGACCGGGGTTGGAGAAAGGCGGGTGCTCATGACCAAAGCTCCAGCCTCAAACCCGACTTTGTCCACCTCTGAAAAATGCCCAAACAATTCGAGTTAGGGTTAACTTCCAGAGGTTTGGGGAGCACAAGTGAGCAAGAAGTTGAAAAGGAGCCATGGAACCCTTGAGCTACCGAGAAGCTCAAGGACATCAACAATGGCGGCCAAGATGGAAGGTGAGTGAGTGAGAGCTCGACCACGCACAAGTGCGAGACTGAGATCGATTGAGTGCAAAGGAAGCTAAGGGAGGCTTCCACGGGGTACTTATACATAGGGCAAGAGGTTGTAGGCCACCGGCTAAGCTCATGGTGAGCTTGGCCCATGGCACGTTCCATGGAGGGGACAAGGCTTGGGGGCTGACAAGGGGGCAGGCTCGGGCTTGACCTGAGGGGCTAAAGCTGACCACAGGGGCGGAAAGCTGACCTGCATTTAATGCGGGTCAGCAAGAGTTGTTAAAAGGACACAGTGGACAGGCTGGGCATTAACTCCACCGCTCAGAGCACGCTTGCGCGCCAGAGGAAGGAGAAGAACAGGGGAGGTCCTATTGACCGTTGGATAAGACCTCGGGGAGGTCCTGGCCATTGGATGACCATTTTGAACCGTTACGTTTTAAGTGGCTGGGTGGAGGTCCCAGCCACACGATCAAGGATGGGGAGGTCGTGGCCCTCGATTTCGTGTCGCGAAAACGCGTGGGAAATGGGACAGGAGGTCCAACGCGTTGGATCTCCATCCAACGGTGCGGACCTCCAGTGAGGACTTAACCGCACGCGATTGAAAAGACCTAAGGGGGAGGTCCTGGCCTTTGGATTAAAATCCAAGGGCACCGACACGTGGGAGGTCCGACACGCACAAAGCGAAGGGAGGTCTTAGCCCTCGATTTGGATCCAAGGGCTCAAGGGATGGTCCGAACTGCCCATTGATTAGCGACCGCGAGATGTAAATCCAACGGCCCATAAGGGTGGTCCGAACGGCTCATTGATCTCGTGCATTGAACAGAGATCCAAAGGTGGAGAACGGCAAGGGAGGTCATGGCCTTAGATTTTCGATCCAAGGGCTATGACCTCAACAAGGCGGGAGGACCTTGTTGTGATGTTTTTCAGAGGAGGTCGTGACCATGGATTTTTGATCCAATGGTGTGACCTCATCAAGGTGGGATGTAGACTTTGAGGCTATCGTGGGGAGGTCGTGACCGTGGATCTTGAATCAGGACCAAGACCTCGCATAGGCGGGAGGACCCGATTGAAAATGTTGAGGAGGAGGTCGTGGCTGTTGGATTTGATCCAGCGGCTGTGACCTCATAAGGTGGGGAGGTCTTTGCAATGTTGACCTGAGAGGAGGTCGTGGCTGTTGGATGGGAATCCAACGGCTACGACCTGATCAGTGGAGATGAGGTCTGCTGAGGTGCAGACATGGTTGGGCTGGACCAGATTCGAATAGGGCTAGCCCAAGGAACAGTGTAGGCTTTCAATTCAGTTTCTAACAGCTGAGACTTAACATAATTGTTTGGGATAGCAATTCAACTCCAAAATTCATGAAATTTTTATAGGAGCTTGCTAACAACATGATTAACCTTGCATAAAATTTCCAGAGGTTATTATGCAATGCATTTTTCTCAGGAAATTCATGAAGGTTGTTTAAGGGATTGTTTTGCCTCCAAAATTTATTCACAAGTGTGATAACTCATGATATTTTCTGAGAGGGTCCCACATCAGTTTTTGGACCAAGGAAAATATTTCCAAATGATTGGCACAAGATTTTAGATAATTGGAAAATGAATTTGACTTTTGGTCAACAAGAGCTTGGTGTTTTTAGATTACCCAACTCTTGGACATGAATCACATGAGATTTTAGGGTTTTTCAAGATGTGAGAAAAAGTTTTAATTTCTACACATATAATTACACTCGAATAACCCTAATTATACATTTGGGATATTCTGAACCACGCAGCTATGTGAAATCCATTCATGCATCACATACACAATGGGCCATACTATTCACATCAATCCCTGCAAAAATGAGTTATGCATAGAATCCAATTCTATCAGGTGACATGAACACATACTACTACATAACACGGTTACGAACATAGCGGTCCCGCTTAGCCGCTTAGCGAGACGGGGTTGAAGGCGATGCCCTCATCGTCGAGGGTAGCGCATTCGAAAATTTTCCCGAGACATGAATCTCATTCACATAATCGAGCCTCGGAAATCATCAGATTAATCATACTCTGATGGTGGAATTCCAACTGGTAGGAGTATCATGCAAGGTAGTCGAAAACAAGTCGAGTAAATCATCTGGTGCTCTTAACTTGTACCTCTTCGCAAAACCCCATCTACTACAACCGAACGCCGATCGATCTCATCGACCAGTGCCTAGATCGTTCCATCCATATGAACCGATCTAGGTAACTAGACCAGACCAGCAATAGATCCAATCTACTACTACCACATATTCAATATATGCGATCGATCTAGATAAAAAACTATGCAGGATGGCTCTAATACCACTGAAGGGATACAGGTAGGCTACACTAGCTGACAATTCAAAAATGTACCACATAAACCAGATGCCATGCAAGCAGGAGATCATAGATCGTTACCACCAGACGTGCAGTGCAGCAGAAGAAGAGTTGGAGCAGCCTAGTCCAATGAAGAGCGTGTCGATAAAGTGGTCGTAGACGATCGTCTAGTGTCCTCGCAAGTCGATCGTCTCCTCCAGCAACCTCTGCAGTTTCTTGTGAAGATTGCGGATTGTCCTCAAGCGCAACAGCAACTGCAGTAGTGCCTCTACGGTATCCACACATCCAGGGCAGGAACACCATACGCTGGTGTGCTAGCACCAAGTCGCACGAAAGGCTCTCTCAAGAAGATGGCGGCTAATGTTTCGGTGGAACAACTCACGTGTATCCTCTTTCTATCTCTCTCTGAAACAACAGCCTCAAGCATCTCCTTATATAGTGCCCATGACGGATCCTATCCAAACACATTTGATGAATCGTATCCGTACTGGTTTGTTCCAACCCGTTAAGTGTGTGACCCGTTAGGTTCATGCATAATCGGCTGTGACTCAAAAACTCCTTTTCGATCACGAGTCGTCTGCGGCTCCTAGCAGAACATAACGATTCCCGAATACACACGAATTATATCGGACGAACCTTAATGCAATATGATCTACGACCAGGTCCATATCACTAACGACCAGCTCGTATCTCTATACGGCCAGTTTATATTTAGTCTTGACAAGTTCGTAACTCCTTACGACCAGGTTTCGACCACTTAGTGATCATGTTCGACCAGCCTACGACTAGCTCGTATCTGATCGAACTAAAAGACCTTCTCGTGTATTCTCCCTTTGCCTCATGATATATGGTTGAACTCCAGGTGAGATGTTGTGTCATCCATGGACTGTTCAATACTTTCTCGATCGAGTATCGGATAACTTCACGTGGTCGAACACTTCGACCACTAGTGGTATGGCCATGCACTTTCTTTATCCGACCACATCGAAGGGCCCAGAGATATTTCTCCTGTTATATTAGGAGGGGAAAATCCCATATCCGGCTAGTCACATTCCTCCACATGTTTCACAACATACCTGAAAGCTACCTTTATAACTACCTAGTTATGGAGTAGCATTTGGTAACCCCAAAGTGTACTCTTACGCATGTAGGAAACTATGTTGATCTCAGGTCTAAGGATTAGACATCATCATTGCTTGAGACCAACTGATGACACATAAAATCATAACAATCTCAACAGGTGTCTCAAGGTGGGTCAATCCAACCCCATGTTCTCTAACATGTGTTCACATTATTGATTCGATATCCTATATCCATGACCGTGAAACATGGTCATCAATCAATACATCTTGTTGGTCGATAGAGTCACTAGTGTTCCACCAAAGTGACATCCAACTAGGGATTCATTTAGAATGACATCATATAAGTTAAAAGAGTTTCACCAACTAGTTGCATACTTGTTAATCTTCATAACCAATGATTCATTCAAGGAAAAGAATAACACTTATTCAATAAGACATAAACATAGACATGATATCATCATCTCCATGATTGCCTCTAGGGCATATCACCAACAACCCTAGCGCTTGCCGCCGTGCCTTCATGCGTGTCGTGCCGTGCCGCCCGCCGTGCCAGAGTTCTAGGCCCGGACGCCCTAGCCTCGTCTTGAGTGCCAAGACGGCCCCAACAAAGGATCGTCTTGCGGCCGGCATGGCCCCAACAGTGACCGTGCCATGCCGTGCTTCCTCTGTGCCGGGCCGACCGTGCCGTGGGCCGGCCCAAAAAGCCCTGGCCCAATGCCCAGGTCTAGTGAGAACTAGCATATAAAGATCAAACAAACAACGCCATCCAGATAAGTTACTCATCCTTCTATCTATATCTGATGCTCTGCTTTCAAATTAGAAGTCTTAAATGTTACATAACACTAATACCACGTTAATCGGAATAAAAGGAGATATCTACACCGCTAAATTTTTGGTAGGTTCAAATTATAATGGTGCAGATTTCATTTGTTAGGCATGAAAATTACACGATAGATTTTAGATATGGAATCGATAAATGTCTGTATGAAAATCCAAGCCTCTTTCTCTTACGTATCCATCCATACACGTTTGTAATTTGGAATGATTACGACAAATAATTTTGGGGCCAAGGCTATCAGAGTCCGATCCTAATCAGTGTATACATGTCCACATGAGTCCAAAGCTAATAAGTTTATACATGTCCACTATTGGATATGTGGACAATAATTTAATTCCAGATTTTAGTATGAGGCAAAGATCACAAATAACTAGAGATGCATAAAGTGATATCAACAGCAGGCAACTCATTGCACTTCTAAATATACACAAAATAGGTCTATAACAGAGTAGAGTGGTCGTACGACCAACTTATAGTCGAGTTCGATGAAGAACGAAGCAAAGCCTGATCTTGAAGCAAAGGCAGTCATAGATGATGCAACGTAGTGAGCAGTCGTGCAGATGCGCTACCTAGAAACCTTGTTGCCACCCCGTGCAGGTGAACTCTACAACAATGGTTCAGAGATATCAGCTCACCCTCATTCCTGGTGCACGCCGAGGAGAAGGGACGACTTCAATTTGACAGCACAACTCTTCAGCACAGAAGGACAGAGAGGAAGATGGAAGAATGGAAGTGTTTTCCAATATGTTTTTGGTCTGGACGTCTCCAGCTCTTTTTGAGGTCAAGTCAATTACTCTCTAGTAACTGCTCTTAATAAAGCTCATATTAAACCACTGGTAACTACTAATTCAAAATCAATTCATGGTAATTAAGCAGTGTTTATTAGATCCTGATTACACACTGTTCTACAGCTTCGACCAGTGTATTTCGACCACACTGGTTTTTGGATTCGACCACATTGTTCTAAGGCTTTGACCACACTGGTCTAAGGCTTCGACCCCATTGGTCTATGGCTTTGCCACATTGGTCTAAGGCTTTGACCACCCTGGTCTAAGACCCCTGGTCTAAGACTTCGACCACCCTGGTCTAAGACTTTGACCACACTGGTCTAAGACCCCTGGTCTAAGACTTCGACCACCCTGGTCTAATACTATGCATGCTTTGGAATTTTAGAAATGAATGAGCCTTTACACATATGGGCCCAATTCAAAGATCCACATTATCCAAGCAGATTTGGTTAAAAAAACTAGGCTTTGAAAGGCGACCAAGGTGGAAAAGTAAACTCATTTTCTTATTAAAACAAGAGACAATGAAGTGTGGTATAATACAACTTATAGATTTTCTTTGTGAGTTCTAAACGGTGATTCATATTTATAAAAAAGTACATATACAAATTTTGCTATAAAAAGTGGACTTTGATAAAAAAAATCATGGAACTCACTTTGGAATATTTTTATTGAAGTTTCGAAAGCAGGATTTTCACAAGAAACAATTCAATTCTCGCAAATATTAGGAAAATTTTCCTCATTTTCAAATGTGACCTTTAATTCCCGCAAGAATTGGAGTGCCACGCATTGACCTCACCATCATTCGTAGAGTCATAAATATGGTTCACAACCTTATTACAAAAATCTGAAAAGGAAAAGCGGAACAAACCTCATCACTCATAGCCTTTTCCAATAAAGAGTCCAAATATTGACACGACTACTTTATTCGACTCGAAGACCAACTTGAACCCATCTCGACATAGAAGGGAACCACTCATGAGATTCTTATTTATTGTAGGGGCATGCTGCACGTTCTTCAAGTGCACGATCTTTCCCGAAGTGAACTTCAGATTTACTGTGCCAACACCAAGAACAAAAGCATGTGACCCATTCCCCATTAGGACGGAAGAACCCCAAGCGACTTGGTAAGAAGAAAACATAGATGCATAAGTGCGTTCATCAATATTTGCCCCGGTGTCAATCCACCAATCAGTAGATTGACATGCCAAAAAGACACTAGGTAAATTACCATACCCAAATGATTCAGCCTCACCAATAATCACATTAGTAGACTTCTTCTGCACTGGATGATTTTTCTTGCCTATCCGTTTGCGGCATTTCTTAGCCCAATGACCAGTCTCGCCACAAACAAAGCAAGTAATATCCTTTATGTTCACTTTCTTCTTCGTTGTTGGTCCTTTTGAAGTTGGTGGTTGAAACAACCTTGACTTTCCCTTTGTCAATATGTTGTATGATGTTCGCTCTAGACTGTCCCTCTTGCACCATTGGTGTCACATCCTTTGCCTGAGCCTTATCTTCAATATCAAGACTAGCAACCAGCTCCTCAACGGAAACTTTTGCCTCTTGTGTTTCAGAGATGTGGTGAAATTCCTCCAAGTTGGAGGCAATTTGGCAACATTGCCCCTAGCCACAAATTTGTTAGGCAATTGACAACTAAGGTAGGCGAGTTCCCTCACAACGAATTATAGTTCATGGGCCTGCTCGACTACAGAACAGTTATCAACCATTTTGTAATCATGATATTGCTCCATGAGATACAATTCATGTCTAGCATCTGAGACAGCGAACTTGTGTTCGAGTGCATGCCGTAGATCCACAGCGTTCTTCATGTGCATATACACATCACAAAGCTGGTAAGACAACACACTTAGAATGCACCCAAAAAATATTATCGTAACCATGTCGTACTCTGTTTGTTGTGCAGCACTATGAGGTCCTGCAAGACCTAGTACCACAACCCAAACTACATTCATAGCTGAGAGCCACAATTGGACCCTTGTCTAACATCTCTTGAAGTTCACACCGGTGAACTTCTCTGGTTTCATAGCCTCGACAAAACCAGGCATCACAAAGTGCCTATTAGGTTTTTGGATTGTTAGGAATATGCACACTTTTATGATTACTTTAATTCCTAAAACAATAATTGATGCAACCGTAGCATATATACTATGCACATTTGAAACTATGAACAGTATCATGATCATGAATTCAAATACATCTTTCTCATATATATGCACTAAAAAGGCAAAGCCTAGAACAATAACACTACTAATAGAAGTAGTCATCATCATCATCACTTGACTAATTTGTAGGAAGCAAGACCTAACCGTATCAAGTGATATCACCGCGACTTACAGAGAATCGCTCCGACGAAGGTCGCAGTAGAGTCTGATGTGAAGAAGACAACATGAAGCGGATGATGGACAAAGGAGGAAGTTGTGAGCAGTCGCACGAATGCTTCCCTAAAACCTTATTCACTCCAACCCGTGCAGGATCGCGAGGGGCGCCGGCTTCAGAGACACTGCTCTCCCCACGTCAGTGCACACCGACGAAGGGATGGAGTGGACAAGGCGGTGTAGCACAGAGGAACAGAGCAAAAACCAGGTACTGATCTCTCTCTATTCTAGAGCTGAGTGGAGACGTCTCTCCCTCATGTGGAATCTGTGGCAAGAAAGGAAACTGTCGCAATTATATCACGGAAACATTTTGGAAACCGTATTAAATGTAGTTAATGCGTGCCATAAAAGCCTGTTGAATTAGTGTAATTTAAACATTCAGTTTCCAATTCGTATACGTTGAGATGCAAAAAGAAGCAACAACCCCACACCCAACCGGACGCTGACGAAGGCATGGAGTGGACAAGGTGGCGTAGCACAACGGAATAGGGAAAAAACCAGGTACTTATCTCTCTCTATTCTAGAGCTGAGTGGAGACGTCTGTCCCTCATATGGAATCAGCGGCAACAAAGGAAACTACCACAATTACATCACGGAAACATTTTGGAAACCTTATTAAACGTAGTTAATGCGTGCCATAAAAGCCCGTTGAATTAGTGTAATTTAAACATTCTGTTTTCAATTCGTATACGTAGAGATGCAAAAAGAAGCAGCAGCCCCACACCATAACAGACACGAAATCATCGGACCATTCACGCACTCGTCGCATGGGCGGGCAATGGCGTGGCGAGGCGAGCGAGCAAGCACGCGCGTGTGTTCTTCTTTTGCTTGCTTCAACTAGGCAAGACCAACTCCACCTTATAGGTTGGTCTCCTTCCACCTAGACTAGCAATATGGTACTAAACTTTCCACTTTTCACCATGCATGAGTGGGCCTTTAGGATTTTCCTAGAATTTATGAGGAATATTATTTGGGTCAAGCCCATAAACTCCAACAGACCGAGACGGCGAAGTCGACATTGCGTCTTTACAGGCTCTGATACATGTAAAGAATATTGGCCGCAATGAACCTGATCGATTCTCTCTGTATTTATAGCAACAAAACTTACATATTACAGTTTCATATTACAATTCTCAACCGAGTCTATCTTGTATTTAATTGGGAGAACAATGAACCGAGTCTATCTTGTATTGGATCGGGAGAACAAAGCTCCTGATATTGTCTGTACAGTCCGACAACATATAGACAAAAGATATGCTACAGGACTCTTCAATCTAAGTGATTCTAACTTCAGTTAGTTGAGAAGATGAAACAGGATTATATCTTTAACAGGATATGCATTGTCTTCAATCTAGATTGATGGATACATATGTGTGCTTACTTTCTACCCAATGTCTACTTGGTTAGCACCTTAGTGTCTACTTGGTTGTTTGCATTAAATGTCTTCAATTTAGATTGATGGATAGAGATGTGTGCGTAGTGCGTGTCCAATGTTCAACTACTCGTGTCTAAATCAACAAGTCCTCGGTTGCTAGTCATCTTGTTGCATTTCCAGTCTTCTGTGGATGGATGTTCGTTGGTGGTCCTTGTTGCCCCATCTGATGTACAGAGATGACACAGACGGTGAACCTCTAGTCTTGCCTGTATGCTGTCCACATATTCATTATTCTTGAACCGTTCTAATCCGATATTTGCGCACCACTTAGTTGTCACACCTCAATTAATCTTGACAGAGAAAGTCAAGTTAGTGGCTATGCAAAAATCAATTCTTTAGACAACCGTGTACTTTGCAAATGGTTCTACAGACTACATACAATCTGTACGCTTTTTGAATAACGGATAGCCTATTTTTTGGACAGTATTTGGCCTGCGCTATGTTTCGTTGGATGACTTTTAAGATTCTCATGAATCGACTCGATATGCTCTCAAAGTTTACACAACATTGAAAGTTTGCTCGACTTCAGTTCAAATTATACGCTCGGCATTCAATTCAGTTTTTTTTTTCCTGTCAAGATTACTTACTACCAGTGTAAGATTTGCTGAGTTGCAACATCACCGGGCATTCAATATATAGCAAGGGCCTATTTGTTTGGGCTTTGCTTCGGGCCTAAACAAACAGCAGGCTTTTGGGCTGGCTTTCCAGAGAAGAGTACAACTATTTGGGTTTGTTTGGGATGGCAGCTTCGGTTTTTTGCTCGGAAAAGCCGAAGGCCATCCCAAATGAGTGTCTTTCTTCAGCCATTTTTGCCAAAGCTAGAATCTGTTTACAACGTGCGGAAGCCGGAATGTAACATCCCAAAAATTCCAATTTTGGGAAAATAGAACGAAAATAGGTAGGAGAATAATTTTGGGCATGTTTACATGAGGGAAAAATTATTTGAGCATATTTTGTGAATTTCCATCAAAGGTAACAATGCAATTACATGAAAACAGAAACTTGTAAGAATTTCCGAAAAAATCACAAAGCATATAAAATCCTGAAAAATTTACATAAGCAACTATACTGGGTCAAGAGCCCTCACAAAAAATTTGTAAATTTTGGACTCGGTTTGCTCAGTACAAAAAATTAGCAAACACTCAGCCGGATTTTGGAAATTTAGAAACTATTTTTGAATTCCCGCCAGACCTTTGGGCCGAATCTGAGCCGCACCAACCCCGCTCGCTCCCTCTCGCTGACGGGTGGACCCTACTCACTAGAACCCTTCGTGCACCTCGCCCTCACCCTCGCTCGCCAGCACGCCGGCGCGCCCTCGCCAGCTCCGCCAACTTGCCCACGGTTTTTCCTTGCTACCCACTGTTTTGGCACCTCACTTGCCTCTATCACCTCCGCCAGACCTCGCCCATGCCATCTACTCTCTTAATGGTGCCCAATCCATGCTGGCGAAAACGCTGAAGCGAGCCCGCGATTTTCTCACTGCGGCCGCATTTTCTTGCCGATCATCTCATGCGCTACTTGCTGCTATTTAAGCCCCCGAGCGCGTCACCATCTCTCTAGCATGCCCCTCGTTCCATCTCACGCTTTCTCCGAGCTTCTAGCTCTCTGAATCGCCGAGAACCAGTGTGTCGTTCTCGGCGCCGATGAGTTTGCTTCACAATGCCATCTTCTCTAGTGAGCTTCCTTACCCTCGCCAACCACATCACAATGCACCCCCTTACCTCATTGATTCTCCTTGCTTGCCTAATGTAGCTCTAGGAACCCTGTAGCAAGGACGAGTCGTCATCTTCTTCACCTCCGGCGCACGCCCTGTTCTGAACCTTCGTGTTCCCGACGTTTTGGTGAGCTTGAACCCCACCTGACCGTGTCATTCCATGCCCTATACTCCACTAATGATTCTTCCTCGGTTGATGATGATCCACACGTAGGGAATTCCCTGCATCAACCTTCTTCCTCATTTCCGGCCGCCGAAACTCTTTTCCAGTTAGCCACCACCTCGGTGAGTCTCTGGTCAATTCCTTTTATCCTTACCATCCCCCGTGTGCATGCAAGCTAATGCTGTAGCACAACGTCACCATGAGCCATCTTTGAGCCGCCACTGCTCAATGTTGCCAAGCCACTCCGGTCACCCCCCGACGCCATCAAGGACCTTGGTCAGGTTCTAGTAGTCCCCTAGAGCTTTTGCACGCCTTAGATTGATAGATTAGCTAGGATTGTGTAGACTTCCTCATGGCCGATCATGGCGCCGCCGTGGGAAGTGTTGTTGCCGTCACTCCGGTGACCATTGGTCTGCAAACCACTGCCAATAGCATCATAGACATCCCCTAGAGCCAGTGCGCACCACCTTTTGCCATCGATTGGCTCAAATTGCAATGTCCACTTCGGACCCGAAGAGCTCCGCCGCTTATCGCCGACGTAGCACCGCCTCTGGCCATCTCTCCAGCCTCCACCACCACCCGGTGGCATCGCCGTCGAGAGAGGAACCCATTTTGCCCATTCCTAAGCCTTGCCGTCACTCCGTTCGCCACCGGCGAGCTCGCCATGGCGCTCGACCAAGTGCGAGCCCAGCTCCCCTCTTTCTTTCTCTCTCTGACTAGTGGGACCCCCTCGGGTTGAGGATTAGATTAACACAAATGACAGTAATTAAGAGTACCAAGAGTATGACATGTGGGACCGATTGAAAAGATAATAAAAAAATCTAATTCTAAACGTTTTTAGTAAATGTGTGACTGACATGTGAGACCACGCGCTATTCCCAGTTTTAAAAACACGTTTTAAAACCGAGAGACTGACATGTGGACAATAGCTGTTAGTTAATTAAAATCAGAAAAATGAGAAAAACCACCTTTAGTTCTGAGGAAAATACGTTTTCTCTACTGGAAAACGTAAACCTCAGTAGAACGCAGAGAAAAGTATGCTTTCTCTGCTGAAAGCAGACAACAGAAAGGCATCATGGGAATGATAAAACATGGCACTGCAGGAGCAAAACACTTGACAACAACCCTGCAAGGCACGGAGGTAAAGCTGTGCTCAAGGAAATGCTCTAGCTAGTGCTCAGAACTCCGGTGCTTACTCTGCCGAGGCCATCCTTAATTTTCAGCGTGTCCATTGTAGTAGTAGCAGTCTAGCAGGTAACTGTTTCAACCAAGAAGTTTCGGACATTCACAAGAAGGCGGAAGCAAAATGCTTCCGAGTTCAGACCTTAGGCTCTGCCTGGCACAGCGGATATTTTTCAGCAAAGCAAGTTTAACTCCGTAGATAAAAAAAAGTAGGCATGTTTTAACTCAGCTCATGAACAAATTAAACTGGTTTCAGAAACCATTAACCACTCATCGATATACCATCTTTTTGACAAAGTTTATCTTAATTTTGTTCCCAGCATAACAAATTTCATTTCCACTCAGCAAACAAATGCAGAATCATTAGTCCACTGTACCATGTTGGAAGCAATTGTATGAAGGACGCAGTTCCACATTGGCTGGATAATATCCCCAAGTTAGGGTGCTTGTACTGAGATCAAATGAAATTCATGGTCCCATAAGTCATCATCCCGCTATTCGCAATGGAAACACAACTTTCTTTTCCATTGCTACAGCTCTTTGATATCTCATCCAACAGCTTCAGTGGGTCTGTGCCAGCAGAGTGCTTGACGAATTTGAATGCTATAAGATCCCCGGGATACGCAAACTAGCAAGTAGGATTCAGTTATCTCCAGTTGATAAGAAACAATCTTACTACCAGGACTCTGCACCAAGGATCAAGTAGGATTCAGCTATCTTCAGCAACTAGCTAGGTTAAAGGACACAAGGGTAACGAATGAGGAAGGGGAACAAGACGACGATTCAAGTGCACTGGAACAGGAAGAAGAACCAAGGCTTAAATTTTGCTTCTTTTCCATACGGGATTGGATTTTGTTGGTGAAAGTATTAGGATAACATCATATGGAGTGCTCTTGTAATACATGTATATTTTTTTAGATAATAGAAGTACAACTCCCGGTCTCTGCACCAACTAGAGATGCACACTGCCATTACATTACCATCAGCTGAAAGCTTAAAACAAAAAATGACTAAAAGCCAACAATGACAAACAAATTGTCATGCAAAGGCTAGCCTAAAAAAACCATCTAGCCCCGCATCCGGGACCAACTAGGAGATCGTCCACACGCGAACAGCAGCTACGCAACAAAGAGCTGATGATGGGTCAGTCTGCATAACGACGCCTCTAAGAAGGGATACGACTCACGTCGTCATCGCCGGATCCAACCAACGAAGGTCAGAACAGAAGATTTCACTCCGGAGCTCAAGTACTGGTGCTCCAAAGCAACGCCTTCAAGAAGGTAACGTCGGTCAGGTCGACGTCATTGCCGGATCCAACCAGGAAAGACCAGATTAAGAGTTTTCACCCCGGATCAAAGTTACCAGCGCTCCAAGACCACGCCATAGCATGACCTCGTCACCGGATTCAACCAATGAAGGCCAGATCGTCAAGATGATGTCCGCAACATCCCCAACGGCCAACCGCCGCCAGCACCACCGTGAAGTCACGAATGCACACGCATCCACAGATCCAACACACGGATCGAGCCTCCAAGATCCGTCCATCGCGGATCGAGGCCAAGCGTCGCACAAAGCAACACACCAAAAGAAGGAAGACGACGTCCACCGCAGCCCATGCGTCGGCCGGTTGACATCCGTCCACCGGGGAGGAGCTGAGGGCCGCACAAGCCACCGCCACCGAGCCGTTGCGATCTCTATCAACTACGCCAAATTTGGATCTGCACCGCGCCACCTCTGTCGTCATGCATCGACAAAACCGCGCCGCTGGAAGAAGCCGGCGAAGAAGGCCCCCCGTATCGCCACTCGCCATGCCCGAAGATGAGCTGACGGAGAAGGGCCCCAGATCCAACCCCGACGAAAGTCCACACCTTTGAAAATCGGCGAACAAATGTCGGACGTCGGAAGCACGATGTAGATCAGACGCCACCACCGAGAAGAAGAAGCCCCGCCACCACCGTTGGCCAACCGGCGGCCGCCGACGGCGGTGACGAGGAGGAAGAGAGGAGGAGAGGGGGGGCTTGTTTGGTGACGGCTAAGGTTTTGCTTGTACATAGAGTAGCTCAGAGTCTCAAAGGCAAGAACACTAATTTAGAAATTATCCAAATGTTGTGTCCCATTCTTGAAAATTTCTAAAGGTTTTTTTTTGTTTGAGTTGTCAAAACAGGAGATTGGCGCACGCATGGAACAATGACGGTCAGCCTGTAGAGCAATCAGGTTATTGGTCAGTTCTCATTTTGTTTCGGGTCAGTGATGTTCGGTATAGGTGGGCTGCGACAGTGACAGGAGCCCGTCTAGCTCAGTTGGTAGAGCGCAAGGCTCTTAACCTTGTGGTCGTGGGTTCGAGCTCCACGGTGGGCGATTTTTTGTTTTAAAATTGTCCCTTAATTCGATCTGCATCTATGATTCCTATCTAGTATCTAAAATTATTCAAAATGAGTAGTTTTTTTAGAAAAAAATAAGTAAATTTCCCTTTGCACCACGATCTTTGCACATGTTCTCACTTAACACTTGATGTTACCAAAGTCTCAGAGTGCACCCGTCTTTGCACATGTTCTCATTTAATACAATGTATTCTTACCAGTTTCAAAGTGCACCAGTCGTTGCACATGTTCTCATTTAACACCATATATTCTTACCATTTGTTGTTACAGTTTGCACCAGGGAAATGCACAAGCGGCACCAGGGCGAGTAGAACTCGAGCACCATCGCGGCCCTCCCGCTCGCCAACGCCGCCACTCTGCTTCCCTGCCTCCGCCTCTCCCACCTCCATGGCCACCTTTGCAACTTTAGAGGTGCGGTGGCGTGCTCACTGCGGCCGACGCTGGGGAAGAAAGAGGTGGTGACGTCAGGGAAGAAAGGGGCATGCACACGAGCATCAACATGCCCTGGGGAACTCATCAGTGCGTAATCTAGCAAGTGTGAAGGCAAAGATGCGAGCTGTTGGAAAAAGAAAGACGTGGTGGACCAACCACGCAGTGCTGATGGGCAGGTGGAGCTCGGAGGCGGCACAAACCTATAGCATGGAGGGCTGTAGGAACAAGAGGTATGGTTAACCAAACTACACAACAAAGGGGCTCTCAGGTGGAGGGTCCAGGTAGGCTAGCCTGGACATCGTCATATACATTGCGGTGATGTGCATATGCCCCTATGGTGGGGCACTCCCAAGGTGGTAGGAAAAATAAAAAAAAATGGAAAAAGAAAAATAATGGAGATGACATGGAATGAATTCTTGGAGGAGCATGGTGACTTCGACGGATAGGAGTCAAGGTTGAGATTCTTGAGTACGGGTGACTCGTATCCAAACCTACTAAGATTGAGAGATGTGTTCTACAAGGATTACTATCCTAATCCTATTAGGATTAGGATTCCAACTTCCTTTTGGGGGAGAACTAGAGGGCACTATATAAAGGCATGAGGAGTGATCATGGAGAACACAAGCTACATACTAACTCATCAAAAGCAAGAGACGCACGAGAGGATTAGAGGCTAGGTTACTCTTTAGCACTAGATTCTTGTATAAGACAAGAATCCAAAGGTTCTAAAAGGACCGAGAGGGTTGTGAGAGAACAACAATTCATTGTAATCTTTTGAGGTTATGTTTAAGGAATCTGCAGTCGGCTTTGCCAAATCTTTCTATATCGTCGTGATTATTTCGCCGCTGTTATTAGGTTCTCTCTACATGATTCATCTACTTTATTTTTGATATCATGTACAGTCATGCCATATCTCACAACGCTGATCCAATCTGGGGGCAACTGTGCATAAGAAGAAGTATCAAAGTATAACAGGTAGGTTAAGCTCGGCTCGACATTGAGTACTGATCATAGCTTGAAATTCATACCATCTCAAAACTTTTAGCACAAATGATAAGCTTGGGTTTAGATTCAATATTTCGATGTCAAAGTTTCTGCTGAAATTATTGCTAGTCTAAACTTTGAGTTGCATTTGAAAGGAAAATTTTGGTAAGTCAATCTTGAGGTGAAATGCAACTTGCAAGGATCATTTTACTGCAATGATATTCGGAGCACACATCAAGGCACCTTTATATTCTTCAGAAACCGCAACGCTACTATGGAATTCAAGGCATTGCAGTAATTCATGGCGAGGCACCGAAAGTAAAAGCTGCAAGAAAGAATCATTCTAAAGCTACCAGCTAAGGTCATGTACAATGGGCTTACATCAACTGTCTATAGCCTCTGCCATGTAGGATTTAAGCTGACATGGATGGAAAAGAATAAATAGAGAGAAATGTGTTATCTACAATCCTGTAGCCAACTGTAGCACCAGAACCAAGAAAAGCATTAAAGATTGTGTGTTGTCTACAACTCAGAGCCGATCAGATCACCACAACCCATTGTATGCGTTGTCTTTAGTGATGTCTACAGGTGACATGGAGAGTTGCTATAGACAGTAGATGTCTATACCATTGTACATGCCCTAAGGAGTTCAGGATTCGAGCGCTTACCCTCGGCGCCATCTCCTCAGCTTGCTCGTCGCCCAGAAATCCACCTGGCCGCGCTCATCATCAAAGAGGAAGCTGATGCCGCGCTTTTGCCGAGGGCCACAAGACGTTGCCTCTGATCCGATCGAGGCTATGGCGCTGCCGCCGCCACTTCCTCCCGCTTCACTCCTTGGTGGGCTGCATCGCCCTACCGCCGCTGTCCGTGGCATCAGTGGAGGCAACTCTCGAGGCCTCTCGTCGGCATCCGGGGCCGCTGGCCGCGGCCCACGCCTATCGCATATTCGCGTTGCTCGAGTTTTCTTCGGTTGTACAAAGAGTATGGGAGGACGAACGACGAAGAAAGCTGAAGCAGAGGAGGTCACTGACACTTGGGTCCCATCTTTCAGTGATCGGTACCCGATTGCCACGGCCTAGTCCCCTACCATCAATGACTGGTGGGCCCAGGAGGGGAATACGTTGGAATAGGGAGGCAAAAATTTCACGATATTTTTTCAGTAAACAATATAATTCCACCATAATTTCTATGAAATTTCAATGTTCCAATCGCAGCAACCTAAGCAAGCTCAAACTCAACTCATAAAAATTGAAACCTTTTTTTATAGGAAAATGAAATAGATTTGGGCAAACTACTCTATGAAATATTGTGCACTGTTAATTTTCTTTTTGCGATCATGAGGAAGATGCATAGGCGCACACACATATATATGAGTACGCCCTCCTTAGCACATGCCTAGAAAGATGGAGGCTGGGGAAAAAATCCGCGACCTCATAAAATTCTTACTGAAACACACTCATGTGTGCGTAATAGGTGAGCACTAGGATTTGAACCCTGGTAGGTGGAGCTATTAGGTTACAGATAGGCTACACTAGCGCGTAATTAAAAAATTATACCGTGTAAACCAGGAAGCCATACGAGTAAGAGATCATATATCGTTACCACTAAACACACAGTGAGGCGGAAAAAGAGTTGGAGCAGCTCGGTTCCAATGTCGCGCTCATCAATGTAGTGGAAGTAGTCTATCGTTCAACGTCCTTAGCCATTGATCGTCTCCTCCAGCAGCCTTCATGTTCCCTACGCATGCCGCAGATTATCCTCGATCAACGCAGTAACGATCGTAGCAACGCTTCTACGATATCCACACGTTTAGGGGTGGAACGCCGTGCACTGGTGTGCTAGCACCATTGCGCAAGGTAGGATTTTTGGGGAGGTGGCGGCTAGGGTTTCAGCGGGTGTTGTAATATCCTCCCAAAAGCCCCCACGCCTCCCCTTATAAAGAGCTCCTAACGGATCTAATGAGGACATCAAACCTAAGGATGCAACCACTGCTTCGACCCGCTGCACTGCATCCTCTACTTCAACAACATCTTCTCCGATAGAACTATTTTCGGCTACTGCAATGCCATATTACCCAATTGGATTGAGCTACGTCTACATGCCATGGTGCTACGTCTACATGCAATGGTGCCACGTCTACATGCCATGGTGCTACTGCACGTGCCAAGCAAGAGTTCAAGCTGGATACGTTTTGCAATCCAGTTCGGCCTCCGGAGACAGCACCGACTTCAAACGTGCATAACTTTTACATACGGAGTCCGTTTGAGATCCACGAGTACTTGATAGAAAGCTTATTCGTCCTCTTTCCAACGGATCTGGCCTCACCTCTAAATTCCTTCTGTGCAGGTTGGAATCACCAAAAGAAGATGTCATATCACCTGTTTTGGCCAATTTGGGCCTTGTAATCGTACTCCACTTAGCCCATATGCCGGCAGACCACCTAGGGGGGTGTGCACTATTCACATGAATAGTACCACCCCCTTAGTTCTATTAGATGTGTGGCTCCTCCTCTCCTATTTAAGGAGGCCGCACCCCCTCTAGTTTCCTTGGATTTCGTTTATGTTTAGTTTGCCTTCGTTGCAACTTGTATCTTCTGCGTGTGTCGACTAGACCACCCAGTCAAGATCCTTATCGGAATCCCAACTCAATTCAAATATTTCAATTCCTATTTGCAATTTCAGATTGCTTTATCTTGTTTTTGCGTGCTTCTTCGGTGTATGCAGGAATCGACCTTCGTGGTCAGGTCATCCGGGTATTCATGCACGGTTGATAATGACTTGTCAATCAGTTCAGCGATTGCATGGTTTCGAGCCTCGCGAGTTTGTAGCCAGGATCGTGAGAGTTGAGTAACGACTACCGAACTTATCATTTCATCGAAAGATCGGGCCAAAACAAGGACATTCGGGTTCATCAGGATCCCTACGTTAGAAATCCATTAGGGCTCTTAACCACGTATGGATTATAATTCGATTTAAGCCTCTAACAGATCCAATCCGAATTAGTTTATTCCAACTCATTAAGTGTGTGACCCTGTAGGTTCATACGTAATCGGTCGTGACTCAAAAACTCTTTTCCAATCCACAAGTCGGTAGCAGTTCCTAGTAGGATATAGCGAGTTAGCGACTCTCGAATACATATAAAGATCATATTGGACGAACTTTTATAAAGTTAATGCGCTGATCCTTTTGCCATACGATATCAGATCGAACTCAAGGCGAGATGCGTGCCATTCTATGATAGCTCAATCCTTCACTCGATCTTGTAGTGGATTACTTAGTTGTAGTTGACTCCCCAACTATATTCGACATGGCCATACACTACCTTAATCCAATCATATCGAGGGGCCTAGAGATATCTCTCCCATTAAATAGGAGAGGCAAATTCCATCTTGATCGCTCACATTCCTCTGTATGTTTCATAGTAAACCTGAAAGCTACCTTTGTGATTACCCATTTACGGAGTAGAGTTTGACACCCTCTAAGTAAACTATTACACATATAGAAGGATCTCACATACACTATGTATGAGACCAACTGATGATACTTAAGAATATAACAATTCTAGCAGTGTCTCAAGGCAGGTCAATCCAACACTATGTCCATATTATTGATTTGATATCTTATATCTATGAACCGCGAAACGTGATCCATAAATCATAAGTATCCCACATAATGACATCATATCATAGATGTTTAGAATGACATCATAAACATAAATAGAGAGTTTCACAAACAAGTCACATACTTGTCAATCAATATAAATGATATTTCATTCATATATTATTCAAAAGTTCATAAATATAGAAATGATACAATCATCTCTATGATTGCCTCTAAGGTATATCACTAAGAGTGGTACACCCACAACTTTATCACCCCACCAAAAGGTGGTACCCGTGTCGTTAATTTATAGATAATTGATTTTTCACATAGAAAATAAGCATTATTAGCATGACTAACCAAACACCATCACTATACACGGGAGGCCTATATGGAAATTTTATTATGATAATACAACAGAAAAAGATTAATTACAGAAGTAACTAATTGTGGCCATAATTTACATAAATGGTGTGATAGTCCTTCAACAAGCAGGCAGGTGAAATGGTTAAAATTCAAGTGTACCCTCAATAATTCAGATGCAAATTAACACTGAGAAATAAGATCATAGCAATTAATATCCACGAATATATAATCCACACACATGATCATTCCAACGTAACATTGGCATATCTTCCATCTTCAATTCTGTATTCCCTCAGGAGAGATTCTCTGATGTCATGCAATTCCTTGACGATTTCTGCAGTTAGCATTCTACTCGATGGCGTTTCATGAGAGCAAGACATTCCAAGTGTTAGAAGCGAAATCACACAATCAATCTTTCTCCTGTATGAAGGGTCATCTCCGGTCGCACGCCCGTTTCCGAGGTCCATCAGCAACTGTCTGTCAACAACGTCCATCACTCTGTCATGTAGGCCCAGCTCAACGTATTCCCGAAGGCTCAATCCATGTCTGAATCTGCTGTCAGTGGGACTCTTCCCAGTTACTGTTTCCAACACTAGAATTCTGTAGCTGTACATATCTCCATGTATCGATACCATGTTTCCGGCGCCATACTCTATTGCATCGAACATTTAGAAAAAATTATACTTCTTATAACAATTCTAAATTTGAAGTTAAGTTGTAACTTTATGGACAGAAACCAAGGGATACATCACAGAAAAGTATGAAACTCATCTGTTCCAAAAAATCCTCCACGAGTTTCTCTAGTGGCATGCTTTATTTGATTAAAAAATGGAGTAAAAAACGGCAAACAAGTAAAAACATAGAAAAGCAAACATATTAGACTAACCTGGGGCAGCATAGCCAATTGTCCCTCTAAATCCCATGGAGCTCGTTGAGTGATGGGAAAACGAGCTTCCCTCAATAAGAATCTTAGCGAGTCCGAAGTCTCCAAGATGGGCTACCTTATCAGCATCTAAGAGCACATTACTTGACTTACCATCACAATGTACAACGGGTGCAGGTCCATGGCAATGAAGATAATCCAACGCATAAGCCACATCGAGCAGTATGGTCACTCTTTCCAGGAGATCCAAGTACTTCAACTCCGTTTGATCAATCACGTTAGGATGCAGCCAATCTTCTAAACTACCATTAGGCATGAAGTCAAACACAATTGCTTTGAAGTCATTCCCTTTAGTATCAATGCTTGAGCAAGCTGTAATTACCCTGACAAGATTCCGATGTCGCAAGTTTCGCAGTGCTTCGCATTCGGTTATAAAACTTTTCAGTGCCCCTGGAGTTTGAAGTTTCAGTACCTTCACAGCGATAAAATCAGTACTTTCATCAGCTTGGCCATCTAACTTTCCTTTGTACACAGAACCAAATGTCCCAGAACCCAACAAATTGGCTGTCGAGAAACCATCTGTTGCTTTAACCAACTATGAATAAGAGATCAATGGGTGCCCTTGCATCGAAGTTATTGAAGGAATTTTTGTTTTGCTTTTCTTGCGCCAGGAATGAAGCTTGTAGAGCAATGTAAGAACGATAACTATTGCACTGAGGGAAATGACAATAGGCATCATTAGAAATTTATGCCTTTTCTTTGGTACATCTGAAGAACATGGAGGCAAATGTAGATCAGGTATGCCGCCGCAAAGTTTGCCATTGCCTTGGATTGAGATTGCCGTAGCGTTTGCAAAAACACCAAAATTTGGCACTTCACCGACAAAGCTATTGAACGAAAGGTTTAGATAATAGAGCAAGCTAATGTTCCCAAAGAACCTGGGTATCTGACCCGATAGCTTATTGTTCGAGAGGTCAAGATTTTCTAGACCTTTCAGTTGACTCAGGAGTGATGGGATAGTACCATTTAAGAAATTGTTTTGGAGATAGACATTCTGGAGAAGTAGACACTCACCCAAGGCAAGAGGGATCTCACCTGATAACATGTTCGACTCTGCATGGAATTCTACAAGATTTTTTAGATGCCCTATTTCTCGCGGTATTGATCCCTCCAGGTTGTTACGGGATAGATCCAAAATTATGGAGAGCGTGGGGATGTTGAATACTCCACTAGGAATTTGCCCAGTAAAGTTATTGCCAGCGAGGTTCAGTGCCAACAAGTTTGTAAGGTTTCCAACCATGCTTGGTATACTACCGCTAAAGGCATTTGCCTCGAGTTCTAAACTATTTAGTTCTGTAAGATTTCCTATGGTCAATGGGATTGGCCCACTAATTTTGTTGTTAGGTACAGATAAAAGCTGAAGATTTTTAAGCCTACCCAAGGACGAGGGAAGAGTTCCAGTGAAAGAGTTGCTATTGAGCACAAAAGATTGTAAGTTGTTGTATTCTGATCCGAATTTCTAATATGAAAGGATTCGGATTAGTTACCATATTAGCGGATTAGTTTCCTACTTGGACTCTAAGTCCTTTTACCCCTTTATATACCTCTTGTAAGCCGCACGGGAGAGAGACACCTTATTGTAATCCTCTGTGTTTTGTAATTGCTCCTCATATAGTGATTATCGCTGGTTGGCGCCCGTGGTTTTTTTCCGCAAGGGTTTTTCACGTAAAAATTAGTGTCTCCTTTGTCCCTATTTTTCTAACAAGTGGTATCAGAGCACAGGAGATTAAGACTTGAAGAGACACGAAGAAAAAATACAGATCGGTTTTTTGGGCGCCGCCGTCTCGCGCGTGCACCTTCGCTGGATTCGCGCCGCCGTCACGCAGCGCTCTTCGTCCGGAGTCTCTGTTGCTTATCGTCTTTGGGCCGTCACGCGCGGCGAGTCTTCGCCACCTCGGTCTGTGTGCGCGAGCATCCGAAGCTCCTCGGTCCATGCTGGTGCGTCGCTAACCAATTTGCTTTGATTAATCGCCATCAGCCGACAGCAGTCCAAAGCAAGTGCACAGGTCCAGATTCTATACTTTTATTATTTTACTCTATTACCAAAAGCTTTCTTGTCAGATCAAAGAAGGCTCTGCTGAATCACGTGAAGAAGACAAATTTCGGCCAATTGTGCTACGTCCACAAGAGTTCGGTACCAGGAGTTTTCAAAGATCTTTGTTTTGTGTACACAGAACGTGTACCAAGAGATCGTGATTTTTGCTAGATTTACACAGTTCAATACTAGCAATTTTCAGGATTTATTCCTCATGGCAACTTTGAAGTATGATCTTCCACTCTTGGGTCGTGACACAAGATTCTCGCTATGGCAAGTTAAGATGAGGGCTGTGTTGGCACAGATGGATTTGGATGATGCGTTGGAAGGGTTTGAGAAACAACCTATCACATGGACTGCAGATGAGAAGCGTAAAGACCGTAAGACTTTATCTCAGATTCACCTTCATCTATCAAATAATATTTTGCAGGAGGTTTTGAAGGAGAAGATAGTCGCAGATATGGTCAAGCTGGAACAGATTTGCATGACAAAGGATATGACCAAACAAGATGCATCTCAAGCAGAAGTTGTACTCTCATAAATTGCAAGAAGGAGGATCCGTGCTTGATCATCTTTCGTTGTTTAAGGAGACGTTTCCGACCTTGAGTCGATGGAGGTAAAATATGATGATGAGGATTTGGGTCTTATTCTTTTGTGTTCCTTTGCCTAGTTCTTTTCAAATTTCAGAGATACCATATTATATAGTAGAGATACTCTCACTCTTCATGAAGTTTATGAAACTTTGCATGCTAAGGAGAAGATGAAACATATGGTACCTTCTGAAAATTCAAGTCCAAAAGAAGAAGACTTGTTTGTTCATGGCAGGCAAAAGGAGAAGACCTCAAACAATGGATCTCAAGGCAAAAGTTCGACGGCTACAAGAACCGATTAAATATCTGAGGCAAGTACAAGTCATGCAAATATTGCAAGAAAAGTGGGCACGACATCTCTGAATGCTGGAAGCTGCAAAATAAAGAAAAGAGAACTGGCAATTATAAGCCAAAAGGTAAACCAGATGATGAAGGTAATGCCTCTCTTGTTGCTGATGATAGTTCTGATGGAGGAGTTCTTGTTGCCTTTGCTGGATGTGCTAAGACCAATGATGAATGGATTCTTGATTCTGCCTGTACCTTTCATATGTGTCCTAATAGGGACTAGTTTGCCACCTATGAACCTGTTGAAGGTGGTACTGTTTTGATGGGTGATAACTCATCTTGTAAGGTTGCAGGAATTGGTTCAATTCAGATCAAGATGTTTGATGGCATTGTTAGAACTTTGACAGATGTGAGGCACATTCCAGATTTGAAAAGAAACCTTATCTCTTTGAGTACTCTTGATGGTAAAGGGTACAAGTATTCTGGTGAATGTGGAGTTTTGAAGGTATCAAAAGGCTCTCTTGTTGTGATGAAAGCTGAAATTAAATCTGCCAATCTGTACCATCTGCGAGGTACTACAATATCAGGTAATGTTGCTGTAATTTCAAGTTCATTATCGATTCGATGCTACTAATCTTTGGCATATCGCCTTGGGCATATGAGTGAAATTGGTTTAGCGAAATTGAGCAAGAGAGGACTTCTTGATGGACATAGCATCGGCAAGCTGAAATTTTATGAGCATTGTGTGTTTGGCAAACACAAGAGGGTGAGGTTCAATACCTCAGTTCATACCACAGAAGGTATTTTGGATTATGTGCATTCTGATTTATGGGGGCCATCTCGGAAGACAACTCTAGGAGGTGCTCGTTATATGTTAACCATTATTGATGATTGCTCTAGAAGAGTGTGGCCTTATTTCTTAAAGCATAAATCAGAAGCATTTTCAGCATTTAAAGAGTGGAAGACTATGGTTGAAAGGCAAACTTAAAAGAAGGTAAAGAAACTTCGCACTGATAATGGGATGGAATTCTGTTCTGATGAATTTGAATCATATTGCAAGACTGAAGGCATTGTTAGGCACTACACCGTTCCTGGTACTCCTCAACAAAACGGTGTAGCTGAGCGTATGAACAGGACCATCATTTCCAGGGCCCGTTGCATGTCATCAAATGCAGGTTTGCATAGACGTTTTTGGGCTGAAGCCGCTTCCACTTCTTGCTACCTTATTAATCGGTCACCCTCTCTTGCAATTGAAAAGAAGACTCCAATTGAGGTATGGTCTGGTTCCCCAGCAAATTATTCAAAATTGAGAGTTTTTGGCTGTACTGCTTATGCTCATGTTGATAATGGAAAATTAGAGCCTAGAGCTGTTAAGTGCATCTTTCTTGGTTATAAATCTGGTGTTAAAGGATATAAGTTGTGGAATCCTGAAACAAGGAAGGTTGTGATTAGCAGAAACGTTGTCTTTAATGAATATGCTATGCTTCATGATAAACTGCCCACTAACGTTCCTGTTGAGAGTGAGCAGAATTCAAATGTTCAGGTAGACCACTTTGTTGGTTCAAATGACACATCAGATAAGGAAAATATTGTTGTTCATGATGCACCTATTGTTGATGATACTCCTATTGTTGAGCAGCCACCACAACGGTCTATTGCAGTTGATAGGCCTAGGAGGGAGATTAATCCACCCAAGAGGTTGATTGAAGAAGCTAATATTGTTGCTTATGCTTTGAGTGTGGCAGAAGAAATTGAAGGTAATTCAGAACCTTCATCATACTCTGAGGCTATTAACTCCACTGATTGTAATAAGTGGATAACTGCCATGCATGATGAAATGGAGTCACTTGAAAAGAATGGCACTTGGGAATTAGTGAAATTGCCAAAGGAGAAGAAGCCTGTTCATTGCAAGTGGATTTTCAAAAGAAAGGAAGGTATTTCTTCTACTGAACCAGCAAGGTATAAAGCAAGATTGGTTGCTAAAGGTTATAGTCAGATTCCAGGTATTGATTTTAATGATGTCTTTTCTCCAGTTGTGAAGCATAGTTCTATTCGCACTTTACTCAGTATTGTTGCTATGCGTGATTATGAACTTGAGCAATTAGATGTTAAAACTGCATTCTTACATGGAGAGTTGGAAGAAGACATTTATATGGACCAACCTGAGGGTTTTGTTACTCCTGGAAAAGAACACCTTGTTTGTAGATTAAAGAAATCTCTTTATGGTTTGAAGCAATCTCCTAGGCAATGGTACAAGAGATTTGACTCTTTTATGCTCTCTCATGACTTTAAGCGGTCTGATTATGATAGCTGTGTTTATTTAAAGACTATTAATGGTTTAGCTATTTATTTACTTCTCTATATTGATGATATGTTGATTGCTGCAAAAGATAAGTCAGAACTAGCAAAACTGAAAGCACAATTGAGTAATGAATTTGAGATGAAGGACTTAGGTGCAGCAAAGAAAATTCTTGGCATGGAGATTATTAGAGAGGGGCAATATGACAAGTTATACCTTAGTCAAAAAGGTTATATTGAAAAGGTCCTTCGTCGTTTTAATATGCATGATGCAAAACCAGTGAGTACTCCATTAGCTTCACATTTCAGATTATCTTCAGCCTTATGTCCTGAGTCAGATTATGATATTGAGTACATGTCTAGAGTTCCATATTCAAAGTGCGATTGGTTCTCTTATGTATACCATGGTTTGTTCTCATCTGATTTATCTCATGCATTGAGTGTTGTCGATAGATACATGGCTAATCTCGAAAAGAGCATTGGAAAGCGATTCGATGGATTTTCAGATATTTGCGTGGCACTTCTAATGCTTGTTTGCGTTTGGGAATTCTAGAGATGAACTTGTTGGTTATGTTGACTCGATTATCTTGGTGATTTGGACAAGAGAAAGTCTCTAACAGTTATGTTTTCACCATTGGTGGTTGTCTTTGTTAGTTGGAAGGCAAGTTTGCAAGCCATGTTGCCTTATCAACTCTTGAAGGAATATATGGCTATTTTCAAGCTTGTAAAGAAGCTATTTGGTTGAGAGGTTTGTACACTGAGCTTTGTGGAGATAATTCTTGCACTACTATATTTTGTGATAGTCAAAGTGCTATATGCCTTATAAAAGATCAGATGTTCCATGAGAGAACAAAGCACATTGATGTGAGATATCACTTTATTCGAGGTGTTATTGCTCAAGGTGATGTCAAGGTGTGCAAGATAAGTACTCATGATAATCCAGCTAATATGATGACAAAGCCAGTTCCTGTTACTAAGTTTGAGCTTTGCTCAAGCTTAGTTGTTATTACAGTTTAGTCCTAGTGACTAGTTGGCGCATGGTGATTTTTATCTTATTGGAGAATCATTTGGTGATTGATGATTCTTTATTTTGCTACAAGAGGAAATTCGTCTCAAGGTGGAGATTGTTGTATTCTGATCCGTATTTCTAATATGGAAGGATCCGGATTAGTTACCATATTAGCGGATTAGTTTCCTACTTGGACTCTAAGTCCTTTTACCCCTTTATATACCTCTTGTAAGCCGCACGGGAGAGAGACGTCTCATTGTAATCCCCTGCGTTTTGTAATCGCTTCTCATATAGTGATCATCGCCGGTTGGCGCCTGTGGTTTTTTCCCGCAAGAGTTTTTCACGTAAAAATTAGTGTCTCCTTTGTCCCTATTTTTCTAACATAAGTTAACAAGATTGCCAATATCTTTAGGTATGCTTCCTGAAATCTTTGGGTTCTTTAGCTTCAAGCAAAGTGTTTGCAAGTATTAGCCATTTGAGATCTCTTAACTTTCCAAGCTCGGGAGGAACAGTGCCACTGAAAGAGTTAGGAGCAAGCTGAAGTAGTGTCACATCAGAGGCATTAGCTATTGAGGCTGGGAGACGGCCATGAAACCGATTATTGTCCATGGTGACCGACCGGAGTATGGGAAGTGTGCTGAATGCGTTTGGAGGTATCGTGCCACTTAGCATATTTTGTTGGACGTCAAGGCCCCACAGAGAGGAAATGTTCCAAATAGATGTGGGGATGTCCCCACTTAAATTGTTATAGGCCAAGCTGAGCCAAGACAAACTGGACAACATGCCCAAAGACGAGGGGATGGGTCCCGATATCATGTTCTGCATGAGATCAAGATGCAGGCGGTATCTCGTCGGCTAACTTATTGTTATACAAAAACAAGAAGCCGATCGATGGCAAGTCTGCCAGCGACCGAGGGATCTCTCCGGACAAACCATTGTCCTGAAGGTTCAAGATGAAAATATTTTCCAAGGTGCCTATATCCTAGCAGGGATCTCACCTTGGAGCTGGTTCTTGCTCAGGTCAAGCGTCGTGAGGCTGGTGCACCCTCCCATGGCGGCAGGAATGGTTCCTTGGAGAGAATTCGTGCTCAGGTTCAGAAACTGAAGCCTGCCGAGACGACCGAGCTCCGGTGGCACCTGCCCAACGAGCCGGTTGTCGCGGAGGTCGAGCTCACGGAGGAAGGACAGGATGCCCAGAAATGGAGAGATGCGCCCCGACAGGTTGAAGGAGCCCATGCGCAGCGAGCCAACCCTGTCGGGGTGACGATTGCCGCAGGCAACGCCTGGCCAGGTGCAGTAGTGGCTGGACGTATTCCATGAAGCCAGCAAACCGGATGGGCCCGAAGACAGCACGGACTTGAAGGAGAGGAGCGCAAGCTCGTCGGCCGTCGCGTTTGCTGCTCCCCGGAGAGGGAGGCACCCGAGCACCGGAGCAGAGGCACAGCAGCGAGAGGCAGAACAATGCTAATGCTAGTGCTCTGGCCATGAGGAAAAGTGGAAAATGGTATGGTACTCCTGGATATTTACCAGCAAAAGTTGGAGAAAATATGCATTCTATTCATCTAGTGGACCTGGATATTTACTATGTGGTTTTATGAGGACATCATAATGGCTAAAACTCTAATTATCTTGCAAAAAGATAATTAGAGTAGGAAAAAAGATACTATTAATATCACTGTTGTCTCTGTGACATGTAGGCCTCGACCTAATTTTCTCATTGTCAAGACTAGTAGTATTTTGTTGGGTACACATCTTATCTAGTGCTACATATCAAAAGTTTGCAAATTCAAACATTAGTTACAAATTACCCACACAATTGTGCGGAACTTTTGGCTAGTTTCTGTTATTGAAGATGTAGTTTATATAGTGTTCTAGCACCTTTAAAATTTAAACTTCAAATTCAAAATGCGTTAGAAGAAAAAAAAAGTTTGCTGTGAATAATAACAATTGTATTTTCCTTTTCCTTTTGATTTATCATTTGTCAGATTTCTCTCATTTTTGTTAGTCTTAGCATGGAATGAATTTAAACTTGAAATTTTATATATGAATAGAATAAATTGATAAGTCACTACTAGAAAAAGGGTTTTTCCCACGATCGAAAACCGTCGGAAAATAAAGTTTTATTTTCCTGATGGTTAACCGTCAGAAAATCCCCTCATGTCCAGGTGGTCGGGAAAATTTAATTTGTCGACGGTTAGCGTCAAGAAAATATTTCTTGACGGCGAAAACCGTCAAGAAATATTAATCGAGCGGTTCTACAATAACAATCAACAAAAATCATTTTCGTGATGGTTTCGCCCGTTAGGTATGTAGTTTACATGACGGGCAACTGTTACCGTCAAGTATATAAAACGACGGTTTTTCCATTACCGAATCAACAAAAAGAATTTTTCGTGACGGTTTGACCCGCCTGAGTTTTATATACCGACGGGCGATCGTTCTTATCAAATATATAAAACGACGATTTTTCCCATTACAGTCAAGAAAAAGCATTTTCGTGACGGTTTTGGCCGTCAGAAATTGGTTTTCGGTGTCAAAATCAACGCCAAAATGACTCAATTCCTATCAACAAAATTATGATTACGGCAGCCCACTAGCAAAATTGTCAATTCACATATTCATACACATTCATGCATCATATAATTCACAATACACATCCATACATCATATAATTCACAATACACATCCATGCATTATTGCATACACAAATAAGAAGTTCAAACTTATCATTTCAAGCCCAATACCATCCATAAGGTTCACTTGTAGAAAACAATCCGCACAAAAGACATCTAAAGTCGATTACACTAGCACAATACACCTAAAGACTAATATCACATACAAGTCATGTAAGTACATCTAAAAGTGCAGCAATACCATGTTCAACTATTCAAAAGAGCTAGCAAGACACCATCAAAGTTCATGTAGACAATTAGTTGCATCCGTCGCGGTTGATGTTGTTGGTATCATCGTTATTGCCGCCATTAATGTCGACATTGCGATTATCGCCATCGGTGTTAGCATCGTTGCCATTAATGGCATTCTCATCCGGTGCTGAGCCCACATGGGAGGATCCAGTCCCAGTTCTGGTCCCTTCCTGTAAGATGAATAGAGTAGGCCAATATTATGAGTCTGCCTTAGCACAATTAAAACCATTAGAAGTGCTAACAGAAGAGCTCAAACAACCCACTGAACACTAGCATTATAAGTCTGCGTAAGCACAATTAGAACCATTATAATTGGTAAAAGAAGAGCTAGAGCAATCAAAATCTTTGACAAGCCTGTTTTTTTAAAAAACAGTTGCACTCGTGGACAAAAATTCTAAACAAGCCTAATACCACCTTACCATGAATATATAACTAATTGGGATTGAGGTTAAGCCCATGTGATAGAACACTCAACATGAGTCCACTCGCCTTCTTTGCCTTGCTTGTTGTCACTCTGCAGCATCGAAAAGTATTAGTGTCTAGTCCAAACTAGTCCTCCAAATGATAGAGATTTGAACAACCTTGTAACTTTCATGAGATATTATTTGTAGTATTGGGAATAATTTTAGTTGCTAAGTATTCTTACATGTGATTGTGCAGATGTTTCACTGTGTGACATCTCTGGTGGTGGTTCTTCACCCATCTTACGAAAAGCATCTACATTTGAAAACTTTACGAGGTTAGATTTTTGGCTTTCTAGCAGAGATCGACATATGAATCGGCAGCCTCATGTGACTATGCAGACAACAGACAACATGGTCAGAAGAAACGTTGTAGAGAAGACAGGCAACCAATAAAAAAAGTAGCACGGGCATGATGCTCATGGAAATTATTTGTCACAATAATAAATTTGACAAATCAAAATATTCAAAATTGACAGTTAAATATGTGTTCACACATGCTTGCTACTGTCAATTGACAGCAACAAGTTAATGCAATGCCCCACTTTCAGCCAATACAAACTCTCCTTCCCCAACTTGATTTTCCCCTTGACTCTCTTGGGGAGTCAGGTGTTTGCCCAAGGCACCCATTGGAGCGCAAACAACCCTTAAAATGTGAACAAGAATAACCCTTAGAAGGTAAGCAACCCATCGGATGTAAAACCGACTTGATAAGAGCAAAGAGGCACAACAAACATGAACACTCGAAGTCTCCACTCAAGCTATGAACTATGAAAGCACATGGACCGACAGTACCAATTTGAGAAACCCTCAACATATCTGAGAATCTGAGGGACTCTAAGAGCAACCACAACTGCATAAATGAAACTTTTTTCTTTACACGCCAGAAGGCTCTTTCTCAATCCAACAACCAAAATGGTGGAACTTGCAACGAACTCATCAAATGCTCACAGAAATTTTTTATGGAAAAAAATCAGTTCTTGAGTTGACAATAAATTACAACCAAACTATTATCGATGGAATATTTTGAATCTACTCCACAAACCGCTTATGGAAGCAACAAGTTTGAAGAAAGACAAGTTTAGTGCAATCATAACATAATGTAGATAAGGAAAAAAGCGACAAAAGGAGCTATTCATTGGCCCAATAGTGTTTCAGTAACAAAAACTCTCCTTTTATGTGTAAAAGTGTGACATAAAGGCGTACTGGAACTTCAAATGGTAAGACTTAAGAGTATAAGTATGCAACCTTTTAGACCCAATAATCTAAAAGATTGCACACATTGATGAAAAATAACATGATGGAAGAACTGAATTTAGTTGTCCTCTAAATTGAATGGCACCAATTGAATTAGCAGAGCTCCCGCCTTCTTGAAAAAAAACTGAATGGAAGCAAAATTACTCCGCTAGAAAGATAAGATCAAAATCGACAAAGCAGATAGCTATTGAATTCTGAAAATAGGAAAGTATTATGAGACCAAAACATGCATTACCCTAAGATTTGACCAATTAGATACTAGCTATAAAATAATTTCCACTGAAACTTAAAATATGTCCAAATTCTAGAAATAATATGGACATCTAAACTACAACCAGAAGAAGATATATAACACACAAAAAGAGGAATAATAATGTCAGAAATGGCTCTAAAGCAATTGCAACTAGAAGGAAATGTACACTGGAGAAGTTCAAGAGAAAATACAGAAGAATTTTGATAATGATATCCCTAAGCCAAGAACATGAAACACTCTCTTATCTCAAAACACCTTAAGAAATTGAGAGAACAGAGATGTTTAAGATTTGAAAAGAAGGGAATGGTTAAAACTTACTTGCAAAAGAAAGTACTTAGATGAAATCATTATATTTACAAACATGAAAAATATGCAAGCTGCTGACTTAGTCATTTTTCACCCCTTTTTTTTCTTTCCGGAAGCAGTTACCAATTACATGTAATCGTAAATCAACAGAGTTACGATTAATGAAATTTGGAAATACTATCATACATTGCCCTAAACCCATATTTACTCAAGTGCAACTCGACAGTGTACCTGTTGTGCCTAAAATAGTTCCGACACATTGCACACGGACACTTAATGGTGTCACCTTCGACTAAACTTGGATCAGAGAATGCACGATCCAAGAATTGTGTGGTCTGATCAATCCATTCATTAGAGGGAGCTGTACCACGCTGCCAACCAATATACATCCATTCATGGTCTGCCATTAAATAGTTCTATGTTTAACAACTTGAATATGTTAATTATAAATATCATATGATGGTCACGAGGTGGACGAAGGTCCTTGCGCTTGGGGCCCACTCGTCAGCGATTCACCGAAATGTTGATCAAATCGTGATGGTCCGATGAGAAATGAATGACTGAGATTAATTGTGCTGTTCGGATGGTCCGAACAGCCCAACTAATCTGGAGCGTTCATTTCATAACCAATGGCTCAGATGAAATGTGCTGTTCGGATGGTCCGAATGGCCCACTCGATCTGGATCGTCCGATAAAGATCCAACGGTGCGCGCATGTGTTTTGCTGAAACAGCCTAATAAAAAATGAGCGGCCCGGATTGCGCAAACGTTCAGACGGTCCGAACGTCCTAGTTGATCTGCGCGGTTGGTTTCAGATCCAACAGCTCACAAGGGTTGTGCTGTTCGGACGGTCCGAACGGCACATTAGATCTGGGCGGTTGATTTGCAAATCCAATGGCCCAAATCACTTGCGCTCTTTTGAACTGGTGCGATTGGGAAGAGGGTTGGGTTCAACCATGAGAGTTTGACTCGAGCCCGATGAACAGTACGTGCTTTAGGGTTTCAAATTATCAGCTGATTTATTTGCCGATTTAATTCACCACACAAACGAAGTCCAGAATTTATGAAAATTTTTGTGCAGACTACTAAGCTCAAGTAGTTTCTACATAAAAGTTTTCAGAGGTTAACACCTTACCTGAATTTCTACAAAATTCAAACAAGGTGCTGATCCAAAGAGATTGTAAATATTTTTCTAAGCAAAATTTCATGTAGAAATTTTGTTGAATGATTCTTGGGATACATAACCCGAAACCATTCTCCTACTTAGAAAAATTTTACTTCGTTCTATCTATTTCCTTTTTAGCACCTAAAGTAGCTCAAAATATATTTTTAAAACCAACACAAGATTTTCAAAAAAGGCAAAAACCCATATGCAAATGTTCAAAGGATTTTTCCTAATGCATTTATATTACTTAATCCCAAGATTAGGATTTTGAGATGTTACACTATAGACAGTAGCTGTCTGTACCATTGTACGTGCCTTTAGTACTATAGCAGAATAAAAAATTGAAGCTGTCATTTCGCCGCTCGTGCTGAACTTTTTTTTTTGCTCACGCTTTCAACGTGCGTGTGTAGGCTGTCTCGGCGTGAAGACTTTCTCAGTTTGTTCCGGGTGCAACACCACCAAAACAGTAGGCGAGCAAGCTGTAGAGGGGAGAGAAAAAGAGATCAAAGAGCACACGGACCGAGGCGTGAGGTCGATGGCGTTGCCGTGCGCACTGAGTTGACACACGCAAACCGGAATCAAGAATACAGGCGATGACGTCGTGCGCTACTCGAAGCAGGACGCCTTGCAGGATTTCTTCGGGCTCGGCGATTGGTGCGGGACGAAGCCAAGTAAGCAAGATGCACCGTCCTCTAATTAATCGGAATTACTCATATTAAATAATTAGAATTTCTTTGGGATAGGTCAATTCAGATTATTCCAAAACCAGATTATTTGTTTGTTTGTTGCCCAGAAAAACCCTTTGGTTTTGGATGCTCACAGCCGCTGGAAAATGATCTTGATTTTGCTAAAGAATAAGATTGTACTATAGAAAGATAAGTCTTTTTCTTCCAAAGATTTTTGTGAATACATTTTTTGACATCGAAGTACGTTTAAATCCTAGCACGAAAATTGCATCTCTCTAGCCCTAGAGTTAGCACCTAAACCCATCTCTATTTATAGTCTAGGGTCCAAACCATGATCTTATCCCTAAGACTATGAGTTCTTATCCAAATCCAACAAATAAGGGACCCGCAACCCTTACATAACACAGGTTTTTCAACTTTTGCCACACTACCTAATTTTGTACACTCCAAAATTGTTACGTGTTGTAGCCTCCAGACCGCACCTCCGCAGCTCCAACACGTATCATCCATTTTTGATCTCCACATGCCCCAACTCGAGCTCGACTGTCTCCTCCAGCATCCTCAACCATTTGGACCATGACTTCGCACCAAGCCATCTCCCGGTCCTCGCCGAGAGCACGATCGCCTCCGAGTTACCCTGCACATGCAAAGACCAAAGCAATATCTTTTTCCAGCACAAGTTCTTCCCAACTTGATCGACATAAGTCCACACACATGCCATACGCCTCAAATAACATCAGTAATCAACAGTACCAATTATTCAACAACTAAATTATTCTAGACCTAGCCACATGGTCTAACAAACTGGGAGCAATTAGTTAATGCGGTTATGAATTCCCAATCTTTTGGTTCTTTAGCTTCAAACAAATTGTGGCCTAGATATAGGAAACTAAGATTTCTTAACCTTCCAATCTCTAGGGGAACAATGCCACTGAAAAAGGTTATGATCGATCTGAATTCGTGACACATGGGAAGCATTAGCCAGTGGGACTGGGCAATAGTCATGAAACTGGTTGTTGTTCATGTATATCTGCTGGAGAAAGGGAAGGGCATAAAATGCATTTGGAGGTATCATAACACCTAGCATGTTAAACTCGACAGAAAACACTGTTAGATAAGAAATGTTCCAAACGGAAGTAGGGATCACCCCAATTAATTTGTTGAAGGCTACCTCGAACCATGATAAACTGGGGAGCTGCCCTAGAGATGAAGGGATAGCTCCTAATGGCCTGTTGCCATCGAGATCAAGACCCTAGAGGTTGGTGAGATTGCACAAAGCGGTGGTATCTCCCTACATAGTTCGTTAGGCGACGTAGATAGATACGAATTGATGGCAACTCGCCAATGATCGAGGGATCGTACCTCGGAGTTGGTTAATGCTTAGGTCAATCGACGTTAGATTGGTGCACTCTCCCATGGCCACAGGAATGGTTCCTTGGAGTGAGTTTGCTCTCAGGTTTAGCCAGCAGAGCCTGCTGAGACGGCCAAGCTCCAGAGATGACATCCGGCCTGGTTGTGATGGCGGTAACAAAAGAATCATACTCATTGTCAAGGCTAGAGAGCATGCACATTGATGCCAGTGTGTTCGTGAGACGTTTCACCTTGTTGAAGTACTCGATGATGGACTCCTTATTGCGCATACCTACAAGTTGCTTGCGAATCTACATGATCCTCGCATGAGGAAACACATGCGTTCTAAGGCAGTCCATACCTCTCGGGATGTACCCAAGAAGAGAACTTGCGCCAGCACTTCCTGTGTAAGAGACGACAAGATTGTGCTAAGAACCAGTTGGTCTTGCTGAAGCCACAACTGGTAAGCCAGGTTGATGATCTGCGACGTCTCACACTCGGTGGTCTGGGCGATCGTCTTCTCCTGGCAAGATTGGGTTCCATCAATGAATCCCAGAAGCTGCAAGCCACGAAGATATGGCATGAGATGTGCTTTCCACAGGAGATAATTCTCCTGTGAGAGCTTGATGTTGATTAGGTGGAAAAAGGACAGTGTGGGGAGAATGCCGGCTGTGGCAAAGATGGCTGCCACGGCAATGGAGTTAACGACAACAGAAGAGGACCCAGTTATCTCGTAGGAGTTTGTGGGCTCTAATACCATGTTAAAGTTAGTAGATTGGAAAGACAGGATTTGTTCACTGTACCAAACTAGGACGACATCTGATCACTGCCCCTTGTTGCTATCAACGGCTTTCCTAATGGGAGCCAAGATACGATTCCTCTTTGCATCTTTCTGGACAAGGGTGGAAGGTTTCCAGGAGGCGATTGCTGAGGCCTAGAAGTGCGACAACCCCATGGCCGACCCTATACAACGCCTTCATACCCTCCTTACAACCACAGGTCATGCATTGCAATGTTGGAGCAAGCGCCAATGTTGTAACATTCGGCAGCAAACCGGGATGGCAAAAGAGGCACACTGTTGGCTGGAATTGGCTGAAGAAAACTGGCTGCTCTCTCCTTGGGAGCGTTGGTTACGAATGGAGCTCAAAAAGAAAATGCTAGGGCTATGCTCCTTTGAAAGAATAATCGCAAGACAAAGGTCACATATCAGGTGGTTGCAGGAGGGGTCCGCAAACACATGGTTCTTTCACCCCCATGCAAATCATCGTAGGCGCATAAATTTCATCACAAGCTTAAAGGTCGTTGATTCCTAGGTGCTCACTCAAAAAGGGTTGGAAGAGGTCTTTCACGATCACTTTGTAAAAACTCATTAGAAAACCGATCACTCGAGGTCATTCCTTGGACTTGAATTTCCTCAACATGCCGTCCCACGACCTTCGGGAACTAGAAACTGATTTCACCAAAAAAGAGGTTTGGTAAGCAATCAAGAGCATGACATCCGAAAAGACTCTAGGGCCAAACGGTTTCAATGGTCTTTTCTACCAACACTGTTGGGAAATCATCAAGACAGACATAATGGTGGCTTTCCATGCCCTCGGTCGCTTAGTAGGAGGAAATTTTCATTTGCTAAACAAGGCTTTGATAACCCTCTTGCCGAAGAAACACGTAGCTCAGGAACCGAGTGATTACCAGCCTATCAGCCTTCTTCACAGCTTCACCAAAATCTTCTCAAAAGTTCTTGCCCGAAGGCTAGCTTCGGATCTAGCAAAGATGGTAGCTCCAAACCAATCTGCATTCACCAAAACTCGCTCAATTCAATACAATTTCCTCCTGGTCAGGCAATCCGCTCACCATCTCCACCAACAAAAAAAAACAGCTTTCCTTTTCAAACTTGACATTGCGCAAGCCTTTGATTCTTTGTCATGGCCCTTTCTGCTGCAAGTTATCAAGCACAAAGGATTTGGCCCGAGGTGGCATGCTTTGCTAAGCATCATACTCAGTTCATCGTCCACCAGAGTGCTTGTCAATGGCCAACCAGGTCAACTGGTTTGGCATGGTCGTGGACTTCGTCAAGGAGATCCGCTATCTCCATTGCTGTTCATCATCGCTATGGATGTCCTCAACAATTTGGTTCTAGCGGCGAAAAATGTAGCGCTGCTCCAACCGATCGGTGGCCACCAAGGTTTACCTCACCGACTATCCTTGTATGCAGATGACGCGGTCGTGTTTCTATCTCCGGTCAATTCAGACCTAATAGTCTTCAAAGAGCTTCTTCATCTATTCGACGAAGCCTCAGTCCTGCGAACCAATCTGGCAAAGAGCTTCTTCACACCAATTCGGTGCAACGTCCAAGAAAAACAACTCATCACCGACAATTTGCACTGCGACATCACCACTTTTCCTTGCAAATACCTCCGCTTGCCCCTCACCTTGCGAAAAACTTCCTAGGCAGATTTCCAACCTCTATTGGACATGGTCGCTAATTGCCTTCAAGGTTGGCTAGCTGGTTTGCTTTCACATAGGGACGGCTTGTATTGGTCTAGGTGGTGTTGTCAGCCCTACTGGTGTACACTTTCATGGCTCTCGATCCCCCACTCTCGGTTATCAAAGAAATTGATAAGAGACATTGTGCGTTTCTTTGGAAAGGATCACAGAACGTCGCGGGTGGTCATTGCCTGGTAGCCCGGTCCTCAGTATGCCGTCCTCTCCATCTCGAGGGGCTCGGCCTTCCCAACCCGGTCTTGCTTGGGCGAGATCTTTGCATCCACTTGCAATGGCTACAGCGATCTTGGTCAGCGAGGCCTTGGGAGAGTCTACAAACTCAAAGCAGCCGAGCAGATGAAAATATGTTCCATGCTTCGATTTTTGGTCACAGTTGGGGACGACGAAAAAACTTTGTTCAGGAGGACATTGCCGGGCGACGGCTCTATCTCTCGGATGGCACCATCCATTGCAAACATGGTTAATCAACTAATCTGAAAGAAAAGAATAGTAGCTCAAGCCCTGACAAATGAGGTTTGGATTTCAGACATTTCGGGTCGGCCAAAGGATGTTGATATTTCAGAATTTCTAAGGTTATGGGATACACTACATTCAGTCCAATTAACTCAAGGTGAGGCCGATTGGATTCTTTGGCGGTGGGAACCATTGGGTATCTACTCAAAGACGGCGTACAGAGCTTTCTTCATAGGCTCCATAAGGCTTCCTTGTGTCGAGGCCATTTGGAAAGCTAGGGCACCTCTTAATTGCAAAATTTTCATTTGGTTGGCAATCCGTCATCGCTACTGGATGGCTGATCGCCTATAACGTCGAGGATTGGAAAACCAAGGGGTGTGTGTTTTCTGCGGGCATGGCCAAGAGACCATCGACCACTTCCTAAGTCAGGTCGGATCTCTTTTGCTTAATACCGCCGCAAACCCACTCTGCAGGATCATTGGATTGCCACTAGAAACTCAACACAAAATCAATGTAGGAAGGATATTGATTCCTATATAATTCTCGTCTCCTAGATGATCTGGAAGGAGCGAAACCAAAGGATTTTCAATAATGTCGCTGCCTTTATCGACCAGCTTCTTCTTTGTATTTCTGACGAGCACCGCTCTTGGTGCCTGGCGGCTGCAGTTGGACTGGAGGTGCCCGCTGATCGCTAGCAGTTGCCAGTTCTATTGGTCTGTAGGTCTTCTCGGTTGCTACACTGTTCAACGTCATCCGTTTTTTGGAGAGGGGACCGACCGCTGCTTGCTAACCGTTTCTGGTCAAGTTAGATAGCGTTTTTATCGCCGTTTCGCGCGGTTACTTTCTGATGCGGCCAGATTATCTGTAATAAATGTTTCTGATTTTTCTCGTTTAACACTTGATCAAAACAATGGGCATGACATTCTCAAGGCTACTGCAGTGCATGAGGACGTCACTCATGTTGTTGAAAGCCAAGGAAATAAAACTTCGTGTGTGCATGTAGTACTTGAGCGGGGCATGGAGTCAAGCCATGCATATACATGTGCACGCATGTTGTTGGGTGTATTTGATCGAGGAGGAGGCCATGTAGTGGACATCAAAGAGTTTGAGTTCCTTGAGTTCGACATTGGTACATTCAAGGAAGGTCACTCGGATTTGTTTCATAAAAAGGAGATCGTTTCGGCTAGGAGATTAAGTCTACGTTTTATCTTTTCTCTGTGTAATCTTGGATGAGGGCCACCAAGTCAACTGAAGCCAGTTCAATAAGGAGAGATGGTGCACTAGAAGTTAATTTTATAATTACTTGTAATAGGATAGTTTAATCTATTTTCAGCAATTAGAGTAGCTTAAATATCTAATTAAAGTAGGAGCTTTTTGGCTCGGATTACTGTTCATGTGAACAGTACCAACTCGGATTACTGTTCATTCGGCGCACAGTACCAACTCGGATTACTGTTCATCTGAATCTAGTAGTGCTTGCGTGGGAGGCTATATAAACCCCTCATGGCCGCACCATGTAGGTGGACAAGTTATGATCTAGATAATAAAAATTAGAAAAGTCGTTTTGGCGCATATCGTGTGTTCTTGAGTCGTGAGATGAGTTGAAGAGATTGAGAGCGAGATCAAGAGATTGCCATCTATTGCTAGTCTTGGGCGCAAGTCAAAAACACTTATGTTCTTGGATTGAATCGAAGCATCTATAGCTACTTCCTTACAATTCAATCTACTAAATTGATTTGTGAGTTGTGCTGATTTCTTGCAATTCAATTCATTCGAATTGGTTTGTGAGATTGCTATTCTTTCTCAAGCTATCTAATTTGGGTACTGTTCACCGAACTAAAGAGAAGGAGACGACGATCTACTGATCTTCGAGTCTACTGTGAAAGATTGGGCTACATTACGCATCAACTACACGTTGATCTGTATCACTTTCTCATCTTGTACTCGCTATTTTTCTGTCTGTATTTTGTTTCTCTGTTGTCCTCGGCTTAATGAAAAGATGTGCAAAGCTTTTACACTTCATTGAAAAAAAAAACTAGGACGGCTTCCGTATGTATTTATATGCACTTCAGCATTGCCGGATATGCTACAGTATGAGCGTATGAAAACAGAACGCATACATTGGTTCAGATTACATGATATAATCTCAACATACTAACTGCAAAATCTAGATTACACCGAACCATGTCGTTTAACACACTTATCCTGCAATGCAAACTGTTGGAAATAACCAGCGCAGGAATCATCTCCAAACACAACTTACAAGGGGCTCAACGATATTCATGAACACATCATCGGCACATGAAATCAATCCATATAAAAGTGGAATTTCTTCCGTCTCCATGTTCTGCATTCCCTACGAAAGGGATTCTTTGATGGCATGCAGTTCCGTGATGATATCCCGGGTTGACATTCTGCTCGATGGCATTTCCTGAGAGCAAGACATTCCCAGCCTAAGTAGCGAAATCAGGCAATCAATCTTCCTCTTGCTGGAAGAATCATCCACGGTCTGAAGCTCATTTTCAAGCCGTGCGTCGACAACGTCCATCATGCTATGACGCAGAGCCTGCTCAACGTAATCACGAAGGCTCAATCCTTGTCTGAATATACTATCAGTGGGCCTCTTCCCGGTTACTGTTTCTAAAACAAGAATTCCATAACTGTAAATGTCTCCATTTGTTGATACGGGATACCACGTTTCCAGCACCATACTCTGTCACACTCAACATTTTGACAAACAAAAAATTAGGCTTCGTATAACACGTATAGTTAATATTATAGACAGAACCAAATGTTTCATAATGTAAAACTAATTTATTCTGCTCATCTTCTTGAGTTATTCCACGGGAACTAAGGACAATAATGTCAAACAAGTATAAACAAAGAAAATAAAACAGTTTAGGCTAACTTGGGGCAGCATAACCAATTGTCACTCTAAGTCCCATCGAGCTCGTCGACTGCCGGAAAGAAGAGCTTCCCTCACCAAGAATTCTGGCGAGTCCGAAGTCTCCAACATGTGCAACCATCTTAGCATCCAAGAGCACATTGCTTGACTTAAGATCACAATGTACAACAGGTGTGGGCCCATGGCTGTGAAGATAGTCCAACGCACAAGCCACATCAAGTAGTATGGTCACTCTTTGACGCAGATTCAAGTGCTTCTGCACTGCTTGGTCATTTGTGTTAGGATGTAGCCAACCTTGCAGACTACCATTAGGCATGAAGTCATACAGAATTGCTTTGAAGTCATTCCCTCTGGTATCAATGCTTGAGCAAATTGTAATTATCTTGACAAGATTCCGGTGCCGCATATTTCGTAGTGCTTTGCGTTCGGCAGTGAAACTCTTGAGTACCCCAGGAGTTTGAAGCTTTAGTACCTTTACAGCAACAAGAATTGAACTTTCACCTGCTTGACCATCTAACTCTCCTTTGTACACAGTCCCAAATGATCCAGAACCCAGCAAATTGGTTGGTGTACATCGAGGCAGATGTAGAATAGGTGCCACCAGAAATTTATGTTTTTTGTTTGGTGTACATCGAGGCAGATGTAGAATAGGTATGCCGCCGCAAAGTTTGGCATTGCCTTGGATTGAGATTTCAGAAACATTTGCGAAAACACCAACAGATGGCACTTCTCCAACAAAGCTATTGAATGAAAGGTTCAGAGAATGGAGCATAGTAATGTTCCCAAAGAACTTGGGTATCTGGCCTGACAAATTGTTGCTTGAGAGGTCAAGAGTTTCAAGACCTTTTAACTGACCCAAGAGTGCTGGAATGTTACCTTTTAAGAAATTATTTTGCAGATAGAGAATCCGTAGAAGTTGACATTCACCAAGGGTGCTAGGGATTTCTCCTGATAATTTGTTCGATTCTGCACGGAATTCTTCAAGATTTATGAGATTCCCTATTTCTTGTAGTATTGATCCCTCTAAACTATTACTCCCTCCGTTCTTTTTTACTTGATGTTGTTGACTTTTTGCGGTCTTGAGATGCAGCTTTGACCGTTAATTTTATAACTTTACATTAAGATGTAGTAATAAAATTATAAAATTATGATAGTATTTTTAACGACAAATCTAATGATATAATTTTTATGTAGTCAATCTAGATAGTTTTAAATCTATTGGTGGCCAAACTTTAGAAAGTTTGACCGCACGGATTCTAGGAAGCCAAGTAAAAAAGAATGGATGGAGTATATGATACCCAAAACAATATTGAGAGTGTTTGGATGTTGAATTATCTGCTGGGTATTGGACCAGTAAAGTTATTAGTCGAAAGATATAGGCTCAACAACTTTGTGAGGTTTCCCAAGGAAGAGGGAAGGGTTCCTGTGAAAGAGTTGTTGGAGAGATCGAGATATTGTATGCTAATGAGATTACCAATATCTTTAGGAATGCTTCCCGTGATTGTGTTGGATGAAAGGTCAAGATACGTTAGCGAAGTGGAAAGATTGGAAATTGAATTAGGAAGAGCTCCCCCTAACTTATTAGTATGCAACATCAAATTTTTTAACTGGGAGCAATTTGTTAATGTGGTTATGAATTCCCAATCTTTTGGTTCTTTAGCTTCAAACAAATTGCCGCCTAGATATAGGAAACTGAGATTTCTTAACCTTCCAATCTCTGAGGGAATAATGCCACTGAAAAAGTTACTATTGAGCTCAATTAGTGACACATGGGAAGCATTTGCTAGTGAGACTGGGAAATAGCCACGAAACTGGTTGACTCTCATGTATATCTCCTGGAGAAGGGGAAGGGCATTGAATGCATTTGGAGGTATCATACCACTTAGCATGTTATTCTCGACAGAAAACAACGTTAGAGAGGAAATGTTCCAAATAGAAGTGGGGATCACCCCACTTAAATTGTTGCAGCCTACGTAGAGCCATGATAAACTGGGCAGCTGCCCCAGAGATGAAGGGATAGCTCCTGATAGCCTGTTGTTATAGAGATCAAGATACTGGAGGCTGGTGAGATTGCCGAAAGCAGGTGGAATCTCTCCCGACAAACCATTATTCCAAAGATTCAAATAGAAAAGATTTTTCAAGCTGGCGTCAATCAAGAAGGGATCGTACCTCGGAGTTGGTTATTGCTTAGGCCAAAAACGTCAGAGATGAAATGTTCCAAATAGAAGTGGGGATCACCCCACTTAAATTGTTGAATCCTACCTGGAGCATTGATAAACTAGGCAGCTGCCCCAGAGATTAAGGGATAGCTCCGGATAGCCTGTTGCCCCAGAGGTAAAGTTTCTAGAGGTTGGTGAGATTGCCCAAAGCAGGTGGAATCTCACCAGATAGTTCATTGTATGACAGAGACAGGACACAAATTGATGGTAACTCTGCCAGCGATCGAGGGACCTGTCCCGACAAACCATTCCTCGAAAGATTGAGCTTCCGAAGCCTGCTGAGGCGGCCGAGCTCCGGAGGTATCTCCCCGACGAGCCGGTTGTCGCCGAGGTCCAGCTTCCTGAGAAAGGACAGGTTACCCAACGACGGCGAGATGCGGCCCGACAGGTTGGATGAGGCCAGGCGCAGCGCGACGACCCTCTCCGGGTACCGGCTGCCGCAGACGACTCCCGGCCAGGTGCAGTAGCGGCCGGACGTGTTCCATGAGGCCAGCAAGCTGTCGGAATCGGATGGGCCTGTGGAGAGCATGGACTTGAAGGAGAGGAGCGCGAGCTCGTCAGCCGTATCACTGCTCCTCCCCGGCGAGGGGGACGCCGGAGCAGCAGGGGAACAGAGGAGGCACAAGAACGAGAAGAAGAGCAGCGCCATTGCTCTCGCCATCTAATTTGGAACCGAACGGTAGTGGATACAAGAGGCACGAGCTAGCTCTCGCTTGTATTTATAAGCTGAGAAAGCTCCTTCAGCCCGTTGTATCCGCCTCGAACCAGGAGCTCCTTCAGCCTGCTGTATCCGCCTCGAACCAGGACCGATAAACCAGCGTTCCGACTTCCGACCCAGGTTGTTTGACTGCTATACTCGCAAGTCCAATTATAGAGCAACAAACAAAAGGTTTTGGGTTATCTATCTTCAAAAGACTAGCCTGATAAATGAATACATCCTCACCTTTATAAATCGTGCTCTGCCTACTCCTATAACTATGTGGGACTATCCCAACAGAGCACATGCATGAATTGCGACAGATAACTGGTCCTAGGCATGTATATATGTCCTTGCTCTGCCGTCTGCGTGCAGTCTGCTTGCGAGCCATAGTGCTAGATGAGGCCTCCTTGCCCTGCATGCGGTCGCGGTGGCTTTACACATCGCACGCGGCATGCAGTCTGCTTCCGAGCCGGGCACGATCTCTGTTCGTCGTCGCCTCGCACGTGAACGCATGTTGCCGTGATTTTGTTCGAATGATTAGTGTTTAGTAATCATTATTGACATAATCAACACAATTAAGAGATGGCAGGACTAACTTGTGATCTAGACCATTGGATGTGTGGTGCGGTGCGTGCAGGACCAAGATTGAAAGATGACAGGACCAACTATGAACAAAAGCTATATGATTAACTTGATATAAGATGTTAATGGAGGGGGAAGAGCCATCAAAGAAACAAGTAAAGATAGTCCCTATTGTTGGCTTTGGAGGATTAGGCAAGACTACTCTTGCTAATTTAGTGTACGAGAAGCTTAAAGAGCAATTCGACTGCGGGGCTTTTGTTTCTGTGTCTCTTAGTCCTAAAACGGAGAAGATTTTCGAGAACAGACCCCCATCGACCTGACGCAGCAGCTGTTTCCTTCTGCTGCGTAAAGGACAAAGTCTGAAGAATGCGTCAGCTAGACATTGTTCCACTTCCACGGCGTGCAGAAAACCTCCGTGTGATTGAGAGGGGGCAGCGGAAGCACTTCAAATTAGCGAGCTAATTACTCCGTAAACATTTCACCGAACACCTTGTGTGCATACACGAAAGAGCAGCTTTACAGACATCGAGCATCCAAGCTTCCGAACGAGGTTAGGCTGGCAGGAATCAGCTCGCGGCGGCATCTTCATGGAAAGGTCGAGCAAGTGAGGAACACGTGTAGGTGCCATCTCAGTGCAGGACGCGTCATCATCTTTAGATGGGCTAAATCACTACCAGAGACACGGTTTTTCCCGAGTGCCAAAAAAGCTCGGGAAATGAGGCAAAACACTCGGGAGAGATTTTCCCGAAGACCAACACTCGAGAAATAGCACTCGGAATAGATTAGTCGGGATAAAAACATTTTCCCGAGTGTTACACTCGGGAACTATTATTTTCCCGAGTGTATACATATACACTTGGGAAAGTAAAACACTCGGGAGAAAAACCTCCTCAACGGCTTCTCCACCCGTGAACGGAATCTTTACCGAGTGTGGACACTGGAATATGTGAAGAAACACTGGGAATGTTTCCAACGCTTGACTGACGAAACCAGGAAAATTGACGCGTGTCGATTTTTCCCGAGTGCATGGCAAAAATGACACTCGGAAAGCTTCGAGGAAGCCCATGGAAAATTGCCACGGGGCACATTTTCCCGAGTGTCGACACTAAGGAATGTCTTAGTCGATTTCGAGTGTCGACACTCGAAAGTTTTGACACTCGGGAAACAATCCGAACAGCAGAAACCCATTTTTCACAAATTCAAGAAAAATCCATTCCACAGCAATCAAATAATCCATCCATCCATTCCACAGCAATCAAATAATCCATCCATCCATCCATCCATTCCACAATATATGTATATATATGTATAGATCGAACAAAAGACATGATACATATAAAGGTTCCCGAGCTCACAACATTCAATTTCAAGTTCAAAAATCTAAGCATAAGGCATGATACATATAACAGTGCCAAATAGTAATTTCATAGTCATATATACATCAAACAAAAGCACATATCATCGCTACCATTTGCATGCATGTAATTTTTCGCTTCAATCTTCGTGCACAAAAGCATCATTTTTGCGAGTTCTGGAGATCTGAGAAACTTAATATTAGTGCCATCTTACAACAAAAGTAAGGAATTGATATTACATGAAAAGTTAATTAACCAAACTATTGACAAAGCAAAAAATTCCTTTAAATCATAATGAGCAACATAATAACATGGCAAATCGAGTTAAGGGCATGCTCGGGTGTGGGCCACTAGCTTGTGGCCTAATTTATCATTTACTTATGTCATCTACAAAGACATGCAAGAGAAATTTTAGTATAATGATGTACTCTTGTAAAAAGGAATGAGCTGAAACTATATATGGGCTTAATTAAGAGGTGCGAGGAGTGATATTTTGTTAGATATATAATTACATGCATGGTATCCACTTGTATTATGTACCTTTTAAAAGCTCTGGCAAATTCATATGTTGACGTGCTTATTAGCACCTAACAATATAGAACATGAAAAGCACAAAGCAAAAATGTTAAACTCCAACTCTCAATATTTTGTCATTGTGAACTCTTGATCAAAGTCAAGGCTAATTATCAAAATTTCCAGCATCTAGAAAGGTCAAATGATCCTCGAAAAAAAAGGGCAAATGACGGCATGCATGTTTGAACGAGGTATGTTTGAAAGATTCATGCAAGAACTAGAATTGCATCCTATTCTATCCTGACCGCAAAGAGCATGTTGTCACGATTGGAATTAATATTGGACCTAATTAAACTTTATCATCTCTACAATTCAAAAATAGTTATCAATTTCGAACTCAACAAAATTTCAGACATCTCAAACTTGTTTAGGAGAATTGTGAATGTTTTCTAATATTGGTATCCTTTTAGTAAAGGCAACAAAATTTGGTTATTTTCTAATGTATAGATGTTTTTTTTTCTTTTTTTAGAAGTTGACTGTTCAACATTTATGTCTCAAGCACTTATGATCAAATTCATAGAAAGGAGTGTACATACAAATTATTATATGTTCACACATTTCAAAAGAATTTATGATATAGATATAGTGAATTAGTTATATATGTAGCCATTTGATAGCAAGCACTGATTGTGAATGTTTTCTAATATTGGTATCCTTTTAGTAGATCATGAAAATAGCAAGCACCGGTGGTGGCCTCAAGCTATTACCATTGGAAAAATTCTTGTTAACTTTTTTAGACACAAATTGAGTAACAAATTGAGCAGGTTCATGGATCCTTTAACCAAGGAGACTATCCATTCAAAGATGAGGACACCGGTTGGTAACAGTTACCAAGATTCACAAAAGAGCGGTGCAAAAGTCGTAAATGGATCATTCGACTTCATTAGCCTCAATTACTATACAAACAAGATATGCTCGAATACTAAACACAATAGCAATAGTAACAAAAGCTACCATATTGATTCACTAACCAATCGAGAGGTAATCATGTAAGCTATCGATTTGTGTTCTATAATTGAATAACTTGGGTGAACTAATAGTTTTCTACATTCAACAAATGAGAAAGAAATGGAACAGATATTGGTCGAAAGGTATGACTTGCTCACAGTGAGATCATCTTGCTACATGTTTGATAGTAGAAAGTGGGTAGATAATTAACGACCCATTTTATAGTTAATTTAGCATAGAAAGAGATTCCAAAAGCATGCTGAAAATAACACTGATTTACATTTATATCCAGTCTGGTTCTTCTTGTCTCTACATCTATCCAAAAGGAATAGAAGAACTCTTGCTATACACCAAGAAGACATACAACAACCCTACTATCTACATCATATAAAATGGTACAACAACCTAACTGCAAAGTATGACAATGTATTCCACTGCTGTCCAGTGAGATTTCCCACAAGTTTGAAATCAATTACCTTTTTAAAAGTTAGAAACAGAAGATATCAGATGCACTAAGCAATGAATAAAGAGCATCAACCAACAACGAGCACACACACCATCTTCATCACCAGCCTGTACATGGAGTGTGCATACCGTCTGAAACCAGCACCTGGTGTTGCCATCTTTGCTACTTTATCAAGAGTTTAGTTGTCTACATTATGTCTCTTGAATGGTTCACAACCAAGCATCTATTTACAAGGCATTGGGTCTAAAATGGAATCAATGACACCTTGCGTGACAAACAAACCAATGCGAGTCCTATATTTGCGAACTTCACAAGCTAGAAGCTAGTATCTTCACAAGCTAGAAGCCAGTATCTTCACAAGCTAGAAGCCAGTATCTTTGCTAATAATAACGGCAACACAATATGATAGTATTTGTAAGGCACACATCACACAGCCACTCCCTGGCACATACATACGAACAACATACTATTGGCACTAATTCTATAAATATTCATCGATAAAATCATCTTGCAACCTAATAACCAGAACAGATGACCTGATGCAATCATTCGTGCACACCTTAAGGGAAAAAGACTAGTTCACTAACCAGAAGATACTACCTGCTGAATGGGAGCAGGAGGAGCGACGGCACCGGAGGCAGTGGAGGAGTGGGAGACGGCGGATGCGGTGGATCGGCGAGGGAGAAGGAGGATGAGGGCGGGGAGGCGGCGGGATCTGCAGCAGTGGAGGAGGGGGGTGGCGGCATCGGGTGTGGCGGCAGGAGACGAGGGGGAGGCGTCGGGTGCAGCGGCCGCCGACAAGGAGGCGACTGCAGAGGCTGTGGAGGAGGGGGAGACGGCAGCGGCGGAGGCGGTGGAGGAAGAGGAGGACGGGAGGCGGCGCCAGCTGCGGAGGTGGGGGAGGAGAAGAGGGGAGGCGCCGGGGCGGGCACGGCAGATGAGGAGGCGGCGGTGATTTCAAGAGCTTGAGACGGCCAGCTGCGGTGGTGGAGGGGGAGGAGACGAGGGAAGCAGGCCATTCGTGGAGGTGGGGAGACGAGGGGAGGCGGCGCGGTCATGGAGGTGGGGAGGAGACGAGGGGAGGCGGCGTCGGTCGCGGAGGTGGGGAGGAGACGAGGGGAGGCGGCGGTGCAAGCAGGCGACGAGGAGGCGGCGGCGATCGAGCAGACGGTCGAGGCGCGGGAGGAGGGAGACGGCAATGGCGGAGGCGGTTGAGGCGCAGAGACGGGAGCGGCGCCGTGGGGGAGGAGAGGGGCAAGAGGAGCATGGGCGATTGGGGAGGAGAGGTGAGCAGCAGTGGAGAAAAACGGAATTGGGGAGGAAAAAACGGGCGAAAAAAAGGGCGCGCGGTTGGGGAAAAAATGGCGCGACTTTTTTTTAGTTCCCGAGTGTCTGTAACGACCCGACACTCGGGGAATTAGCTGTCCCGCTTCGGTTTGCTCGCTCCCGTCAAAGTTTCGAGTGTCCGATTGGACACTCGGGAAATGTTTATTTCCTGAGTGTTTTTTTCCAGCCCCGAGTGTTTCATAAGGCACTCGGGAAGTTACTAAGTGTTTTATTCAAAACACTCGGGAAACTTTCGGGCACTCGGGAAAAGGAGGAATTCTGGTAGTGAATTAGAAGCCAAATTCTGTATGCGCGCTACATGCATACTGATTCTTGTTCCTTCAAGCATGCATGGAGTGTAGAGTTCCGTTTGCCGTTAGCATGACGGTCTTCGATTAGGCCGTTCTCGCAAAGTCGTGGTTAAGGGAAACGAATATATAATCCTAATGGATGTGTGCGCGAACTCCTAAGTGAAAGAGTTGCTCTTGAGTCTTGGTCTCTTCAATTGCTTATGTAGATATAAATGCAGATGTGAAAAGGAAAAATTGTGACTAAGAAAGAACTCTCTCTCTCTCTGCAGGTGAGCATGTTTGTTTTTCGGATCCCGAGCCTCCTCAACATCCATATGCTCGCCTTGATCATCTTAGTAATCGCCTCAAGCACATTGAGGACCTAGAAGAACGCCTAGATTGTGCACGAGATCGGACGGAGGATCGATGTAGCGAGCTTCTTGCGTTGATCGATGTCACCTGGGTGTGCATGGGCACGGACGATTCAGATGGACACTACTTAATTATCTTTTTTTGGAAACCCAATGTCTTATACTTGTAACAGAATCTTTTTTTAAAGAAAAAACTATGTGTACTTTTCTGCGGAAAAAGACAGCTTCCTCCCGCACAGCTTTTAACTCCTTCCTAGTTGGTAGATAGCGTGATCATATCCGTTATAATTATATTTGGGTCATTTGTCGGACCCAAGCGTTGAATACCTGAAATCATCGTGTATATACCGCTCTAGTATCATGATCGTGAGCTAGTACACACATCCACAACATTAGCACACACATCTATACACAATTACATACAACATAAAACAAATATGGTACATAAACTTTAGAGATTACATAGTCTATAATACAAGGTAACCGCCAAATAAAAGTTCAAGTATCGAAATAGCATGAAATTTAAATAGATTTACACTCTGCAGAGGTGTACAACTTACCCACATCATCTGAGTTCTCTAGTTTATCGACATCCGTCGATACCACCGCACACAACATTATAGTATGCGCCTAGAGCATGTATCGAAGCCTTTACAACACCTAGTCCTAACCTTGCACTAGCCTGACAATGACATCCCTCACTTCAATCTCGGGTACCTCCCGACAAAGTGAGGCATTAACCATTGTGCCGAAAGGCTTTGGTCCGAGCGCCTTTGTCAAGGGAGCCCCTTCGAGCAATCATACATGCTCGCACTATGACGGCCTACCAACATGCAAGACTAGCTTTGGATGACTTAATTAGTTAAGATCGTCCCGTACTGGCACATATGGTTGTACGCTTAGGCTTAGATATGATCCACCGACGTTCGATCCTTCATTGACCCGAGCGAGAATCTCCCCCTATGTACATCTGAGAAACCCTCTCATATTCATCAGTTCATAATATTACTCGCCCGCGTTGAAATCTATGTTTTCTATTTTTATCTTTATACAAAATTAATAGAGGGGACCATTATTCCAAAATCTCCCAAATCATGTTCAATATTTCATCCACTCTCAAATTTTAGTAAAGACTAAAGCCCGGCTAAGCATATATGCGATATTCGCATTTGAAAGGCCCAATTCGACATCATTTATTGCCTAAACTATACCCTAATGCCTACAACAGCAAGGATATCAATATTTCAAGGAGGATCATACGTTGAATAGGAATATAACTACCGTTATCCTCAAATATAGCAATTTTAAGCAAACATACACGCATCCATAATAGATTTTGTAAAAGAAGTACAATAATTAAAATAATAGGATCAACATGGTCATAGTTGGTTCTTGCCTTGCTCTCGTATCTCAAAGTATGAGGATGAAGGATCGTCGAAAATTTCGTTCGAGGGATTGGCGTCTATTCAAAAAGAGCCGATAGCAAATTATTTAAATAAAACTAATTTAAACATAAAAAACTATTTTTTTGCATATTTAGATAGAAAATGATTTTATATTAATTTATAAAAAAGATTCATTCAATTTGGAGTTCGTATGCAAAAGTTATTAACATTTTAATTTTGCCCGGTTTGAAAAATAATTAAAAATTAAAAAGGTGACGTCGAAAGCGTATTCTCTGAGGTTTTATACTTTCTAACAGAGAAAGCATATTTTCCTCTGAGTTCTCTGAGGTTTACACTTTCAAACAGAGAAAACATATTTTCCTCTTAACTAAAAGCGGCTTTTCTCATTTTTCTATATTTCTGAATTTTATTAACTTACGTGTGGGGCCTACTTATCAATGACTCACATTTTTATTTTTTTTTGATTTTATTTATAAAAGCAGAGGCGGTCCTACATGTCATAGACTCATTTTATCATTAACTAATGATTAAACCTATTTTTTATTTTAATTTACTTACAGCTATAGGGTCCACATGCATGTCAGTCTCTCAGTTTTAAAATATGTTTTAAAACCAAAAACAGTGGGTGGTCCCACATGTCAGTGACTCATATACTAAACATGTTTTAAATTAGATTTTTGACTAAGTTTTCAGCTGGTCCCACGTGTCATAGACTAAACAACTTTAACATATGTTACTTAGAGCTAAACATCTCCTAATCACGCGGGGCCGACTGTCATTGAGTGAATGAGAGGAAGAACAAATCCACGACGCATCGAAGCGCCATGGCGAAGCTTCGGCATGGCGTAACGATGCAACGACTTGGCTCGAGGATAAGAAAATAGGATCCCCACTTGATGGCGATCCTGCCAGGTGGTAGCAGTGGCCGGAGAGATGGACGGAGGTGGCGCTACGCTAGCGAGAAGCGGTGGAGTGCCTCGGATCTGCGGTGGCATTTGCGAATGTTGCATATCAGCGATGAAAGATGGTGTGCAATGGATCTAAGGGGCAACAACGATGCTACTAGCAGCGGCTCAGGGACCAATGGTCACTGGAGCGGCGGCAACACCATCTCCCACGGAGATGCCATGGGCGGCTACGAGGAACTCTATGCTACGCTAGCTAATCCACTGATCTAATACGTGCAATAGCTCTAAGGGGCTACTAGAAGATCACCAAGGTCCTTGATGGCATCGGGGAATGACCGGTGAAGCTTGTAGACCCTGAACAGTGATGGCACAGAGGAGGCTCTCAGTGCTGGCAATCTACGACAATGGAGGGGCTACAAAAGAGTGTGCATTAGCTCATGGGTAGGCTGAGGGTGATGTAGATGCGAGGAATTGGATAGGGACTCACCGGAGTGGCGACGAATAGAAAAGGAGTCGGCGGCGGTCGAATTTTGCTGAAGGAGCTCGATTTCGGTGTTTCCCTGAGCTTGGGTCCATATTAAGCAAGGAAGAAGCATTAGTGGAGTATGAAACGCAATATGACACGGTTAGGTGACATTCAAGCTCACCAGAGCGCCATGAATGTGGAGGTCTAGTTCGGGGTGTGCACCGGAGACAAAGAAGAGGACGACGCAATCACGCTACAGAGTTCCCAAGGCTACATCAAGCAAGGAAAGAGTATCAGTGAGGTAAGGGACGCATGGTGACGTGGTTGTCGTGGGCATGGAAGCTCACTAGAGGAAATGGCGGTGTGAGGCCTACTCATCGGCGTCGAGAACGACGCTCTCGTTCCGGGCAAATTAGAGCGTGAGAAGCTTTCATTCTTGGTAGGAGGTGAGAATGGCGAGCTCAGGAGTTCGTGACGTGGTTTGGAGTTTCAATATGGCAGAGATTGGCATGAGAGAAGTGGCGAGAAAACGCAACCGTGAATGAGTTTCTCGCACCCAGCTTCGGTCTCTTCGTTCGCACGGGAAAATGGCACGTTAGCGTGGTGGCTAGCATGGGCTAGGGTAGGTAGAGGTGATGGAGGCAGTTGGAGCTCAATTCTATGGTCTACAGTCGTGAACCGTGGGCGGAGCTGGCACGAGTGCGGTGCACTAGCGCACGGAGATGAAGGCGAGGTAGAAGAAAGGCACCGACAGGTATGGCCACAACGTCAACGAGAGGGAGAGCAGGGGCTGGAGCGAGCGCAAGTGAAATGGGATGAATTGGGTTTTGACCCAAAGGTTCGGTGGGAAATTCAAAATAGGTTTTGAATTTTCTAGAAAGTCTGATTGGTTTCTGAATTTTTAAACTTCGAAAATGGGCTCCAAAATTTATGAAAATATTTTTGGAAGCTTCTGACATAGTATGGTTTCTTGTGTAAATTTTTCAAAATTTTATGTATTCTGTATGTTTCTCGAAAATTCTTTCAAGCTTCTATTTGCATGTAAATTCAGTATTTGATTTATGCAAAAGTTGAAAATCATGATAAAAATATTTTTACCACACATAAACATTCTCAAAATTATTCTCCCATTTATTTTCATTATACTTTCCCAAAATGTGGCTTTTGGGATGTTACATCATCCATGAACGCATAAGATCTTTCCTTTTCTTTTTTCTCTCGATTTATAGGAGAATTTAAAATAATTTTCTAATTTTATGAGTGTTTGATTATTCTGGGAATTTTTAGCCCCCAAAGTGCTCATGGGCTCAATCCTATGTTCCTATGAAATTCCATAGGAATTGGTTTATTAAAAAAAATTCTATGAAATTCCTTCAATCCAAAGGGGTTCGATCATATGATTCATTCCCTACAAAACTTCTCCAAAAATCCTTTCTTGCAATCATCCCCTAATTCTATTTATTTTTATACAAATATTTTTTGCGTGAAGGATTTTTAATACGGATGTTGGAAGCCAATTTCTTGATGGTCATTATGGACTTCAAAATTAGTGTGGTTGCTAGATGACTATGGGATGTCGGACTGCGGGTGTGGAATACCCAAAATCCTCGTGTGTACCATACTAGTCCCATAATTAGTGGCTAGTACACATATCCACAACACTGGCATACACATCCATACAAAATTACACACAACATGAAACCAATATGGTACATAACTTAAGCGTTTACGTAGTTTACAATACAACAGCCAACTAGGGATGGCAACGGGGCCATTCCCTGGCGGAGAGTGATAGACCATCCCTATCCTAGTGACAAGAAAAAATCCCCGTCCCCGTCCCCATCCCCGTCCTCGGGTACTATTCTTCCCGCTCTCTGCCCCTCGCCGGGTTATCGGGAACCTGGGAGCCGGACCAAATTTGGTAACGCTTATTTCGGATTTCTATTTGCAAAGAAAGAGAAATTTCTCAAGCCATGGATTCATGGATACACTCATACTGTCATACACATACAACTGAATCATGAATTCATCATTCATGGATACACTCATACACATAAATTATGCAGCGTTACGGGACTTAATTAAGGGAGTGGGCTGTGCCTGTAATTGTGTTATCGCGGGCCCATTGGGTAACAGGGATGGGGAGCAGGGGAATAGCCCCGTCCCCATGTCACCCGATAGGGAATGCTTTTTCATATTAATATCCCCGTGGGGAAAGAACTAGTCCCAAACCCACCCCCTAATAGGTGAATTCCCCATCGGGGAATGGGGAATGGGGCCCCATTGCCATCCCTACGGCCGACCGATCAAATAAAAGATCAAGTGTCAGAAGTAGAGCGGAAACATAGTAATTTAAATGCAAAAGTCCAGCGGTATGCCCATCCAAGCCCTCAGGCAACCGACAAGGATAAGACCCTAGCAAAACCTGACCTCGTTGATCAGCGGCGGTGCAAAGGAGGCTCACGGTGCTGGCTCTCTACGACGATGGAGATGCTACAAGAAGTGTAGCATTAGCTCACTGCATCCTAAGGATGGTGTAGACACGTGGAATTGGTCGGGGACTCACCGGTCTTCGAGGAAGATAAAAAATGGTGGCGGCGGCCATGAATGAGAAAGATTATGGTGATGCCCAGTTTTACTGTGAGTTTTCCTGCGTTGAGTGAGGGGATTAGATGAATGAGGGCAGGAACACATGATAACACGCTTGGGAGAGGTCCAAACCTTCTGGAATGGTGAGAACACAGCAGCTCAGATCAGTTGCATGCGCCGGAGTTGGGGGAGATGATGGCATTTCAGCGCTACATGGCTCTTGAAGCTGCATTGAGCAAAGGAGAATGATGAGTGAAGTGACACTACTACGTAAAAGGCTTTCACAGACGGTTCAAAAACATCATCATGCATTTGCGGTTTCGTGAGCCGCCCGAGTTTATGGGTCGTTGATGACATGAGGTCATCACGCATGCTTTGAACCGCTCGTGATGTATACTTTCGCTGCATTTGTGGTTCAAACCGCTGCGATAAGCAATATCACGACGGTTTCATCCACAAACCGCCTGCAGTGATAAGCACATATCATGCACGGTTTCATCCACAAACCGCCCTCGTGATAAGCACATATCATGCACGGTTTGTGGCCGGAACCGCTTGTGATGACTTTTTTCTATAAAGGCCCAAGTAGTGTTGCTTGTACCATTAAATCCGCATCATATATATATTGTTGATCGCAAGGTATTTGGGATTGCAGCATATTGTATCATTTAATTCAATCGTTTTAAATCCAATCAAGAACACCAAGCAACCATTCTCATATTTCAAAAGAATTCTCAACTTGTTGCTTGGTGTTCTTGTTGGCTTTAAAGACAATTACATGCTCAAGAATTGTTGGTTGCTAATACATGATGCCACTTCCCAGTCGGAGTAGTTGCGCATCAATGTCACTTTCTGAACATAGCGACGTCCAATCCATGTAATTGGATGTCCGACCGCTCTTTTGCATCCATACTTTTTAAACTTACAAGGGCTCAATGAGGTTGCCTGTGGATACTGCCTCATTCTTCTCATGTCATGTGGACGCACTCCTAAAGTGGCCGAGGACTACTTAATAATATATATATGATGCCGCTTTTAATGGCACAAGCGTACCATCGCTGGAGACTTTATAGAGAAGAGATTATGAATGGAATGGTAGGACGACTGCACGCAAGAGGTAGGAGAACTTGACCGCATGAACAAGGGGACTATTAATATGAACTAATTATCAATTCAATTTCAGCATAAGACTATTGACACCATTACATCACAGAGCAAGGGGACTATTAATATGAACTAATTATCAATTCAATTTCAGCATAAGACTATTGACATCATTACATCACACAAAGAAGAGGACTATTAATATGAACTAATTATCAATTCAATTTCAGCATAAGACTATTTACATCATTACATCACGAGCAAGGGACTATTAATATGAACTAATTATCAATTCAATTTCAGCATAAGACTATTGACATCATTACATCACACAAAGAAGGGACTATTAATATGAACTAATTATCAATTCAATTTCAGCATAAGACTATTTACATCATTACATCACAGAGCAAGGGACTATTAATATGAACTAATTATCAATTCAATTTCAGCATAAGACTATTAACATCATTGAGCAGTTCATCGCAAGAAGAGAACAAGACCAAGGGTGTCCAAACCCACCACACCAAGAGTAGCCCTCAAGATCCATCGCAGAGCACTAGCTAGCCATTTTCATCACAGAGCAAGGAGGGTAGAGACAGAGAGGGACCTTAGTACAACAAGAACCACGGTGGCGACCCCACCACCAAAGACAACCTCATCCATTTCCTTTACCTTGCATGAATCACACAAACATCGTGACACAACTTAAGGCTCATGCATAAAAATCAAACTCAACAAAAGACATTAAGCTAACAGATCTAGAGGAGAATAGAGGAGGATGGGGAAAGCAAAGTCGCCGGGGGCCTTAGAAGGGCGCAAAGGGGTCGAGCGACGGGCGACGAGGTTTGAGCGGGCGCCGAGGTGGGGAGGAACGGAGTTAGGGCGGCGCAAACCCTAGCGGTTCGGAGTGGGAGTGACGAGTTTGGCGTTATCAGAAGTTAGAGTAATAACGGTGACGCTGAAAAAAGACACTCTTATCGCATTTAGTGTCTTTTGCAAGGTCACCAGATGCTGCCAACCGTCGGCGACGGAAGAATGGCGGCGGCCAAGAGCGACGGGAGGGAACGGACGAGAGTAAGGCACCGGGAGTGATGAGTTTAGAGCGCAAACCCTAGCGCAAGTCGGGCTAGCTCCTACTTATAAAGAGATTTATCGAGACGGTTCTATTATGGAACCGTCGGTGATATTATCACAGACGGTTCCATAATAGAACCGCTCGTGATATGGACATATCACAACGGTTCCATAATGGAATCGCCCGTGATATGGTATATATCACCGACGGTTCCATTATGGAACCGCCCGTGATATGGTACATATCACAAATGGTTTTTTCAAGTATATACACTTACATGACATGAAGAAATTACATGTTTATATTAAAAAGCAGTAAACCTATAATTAATAAACAAGGTTTTTCTAGTGGCGAAGGTAGGTCGCTATCTCCATCGCAATACTTCATAGGCGGCGGTGTCGGCATCGAACGGTTCCTGATCATGAACGAACGAAGCTCAAATGCGCCCACCTGCTGGACTTTTCGCTCGAAAGTGTCTCCGAAGACCTCGATCGCTGGAACCAAGAAGAATTGAGCCCATAGGCTATCTTCCCTTGCTTGAGGGGTCTCACCGTCGACTCGCCGCCGCCGCCCGATTTCCATTACCCAAGTGATGGCAAGCCTCCCGAGACGCAACGTCATTTTGGAGGACTATGTCGATGACGCCAGAACTCGCCGAAGTGGGAGATCACCCGAAGACACGGCGGAGGAGGATGTCAAGACGGCGAGAAGGGCCGCCACCGCCTCCCGCAAATTCTCGCAGTAGAGGAGTGAAGACATCATTGATCAAACAAAGTGTTCTTCCACAAAGACGGCTCAACGACACCGAGAGAGGTGCTCGCATAATGCGCCAGAAGGCCATTAGTGCCGGCGACAAGGAAGAGGCAGCCATTTCGTTTTTTATAAGTATGTGGGGATGATCATCTTGGATGGCGGATGATCCTTTTATAAAACAAGAAATAAATTCGAGCGTGAGATTTAAGAGACGACGGGAGCCGAAGCGGATCGATGCGATGAAGAGACGATCGGGAGCCGGGCGGATTGGCGATTTAACAGACGATCGGCGATGAAGAACTCACGCTGGAGCGATATTATCACAGACGATTATTGTTAAGAACCGTCTGTGATACTAATTAATATCACAAACGGTTCGTGTTCAGAACCGTTTGTGCTATTTATAGACGGTTGTGTTTTAAAACCGCTGCGGATATCGATAATATCACAGCGGTTCTTGTTCGTAACCGCTCGTGATACTTCCTAGACGGTTTTCAACATGAACCGTCTGTGATATTGCCTCTTCATAGACGGTTTTTTAGTGCAGCCAGTAGCACAGACGATCTCTAAACCAAAATCGTCTGTGATTGAATGTAATACCGACGGTTTTGGTCAATCGTCTGTGATGAGGCGTCCAGTATTAGCCTTTTTGTAGTAGTGTGAGAGGTGCACGATGACACAGGTGTCACGGGTAAGGAAGCTCACCTGAGGCAATGGAGGCAAAAATCTCTCATTCCCGGTGAATCCGAGCGCGAGAAGCTTTGATTCTTGGTGGGAGGCGAGAATGGCGAGTTGAGGAGTTCGTGATGCGGTTTGGGGCTTAAATACGGTTGAGATTGGTGCGAGAGAAGCGGTGAGAAAATGGCGGCCAAGGATGAGTTTCTCACGCACGGCTTCGGTCTCTTCATCTGTAAGGGAAAATGGCGTGTCATTGGGGTGGCTAGCGGAGGTGATGGGGGTAGTTCAGGCACAAAACTATGGGTGAGCTGGCGCGCAGGCGAGAGGTGGACAAAAGGTCCTGACGAGCGGGGCCACTGCATCAGCGAGAGGGAAGCGAGGTGCTGGCACGGGCAGAGGCACGACGCGGTGAAATGGGCCGAGTTGGGTTTTCGCCCATCGGGCGAGCGGAAAATTCAAACTAGGTTTTGAATTTTCCAAAAAAGGTTGAGATTTTGCTGCATTTTTAAACCTATCAAACTGGCTCAAAATTTTATGAAAAGTTTTGTGGAGGCTTCCGACACTGTATGATTTCTTGTGTAAAATTTTCAGGATTTTATCTATTCCGTGTTTTTCTCAAAAATTCTTCCAAGTTGCTATTTTCATATAATTGCAATTGTTGCTTTGATGAAAAAGTCCAAAAACTTAATCAAATAAAATTTTCTACATATAAACATGCTTAAATTTATTCCCTCACTTATTTTTAACACATTTACCCAAAATTAAGATTTTTGGGATGTTACATGGATGACCTAAAACGAAGATTAGAAGGAAGCTTTAGCACATTCAATATAGATGAGAAATCATACATTGTTCTTGACGTCACAACCCAATTAATTTGCTCAGCCGAGAGCCCGAGATCGAGTTGATGCAAACAACTTGTTTAATTTATTTCAGCAGAAATTTGATCTCATGCAATGTACTTGCACAATTTATGTTTATATAATGACAATACTATTTGTGTAAGAGTAGAAATTAGCAAACCAAATACAGGAGTTCTTGTGTTTTCTGGATTTGGATATAACAATATGGAGGAATTAATAATATTGAGTTGTTCGTATCTGTGTGCAGGGCCCATGTTAGCGTAGTTGTAGTTTAATAATTTCTCCACCCAATGAGATACATTCAGGGTTTAATAATTTTACTAAGCCAAGTTGCAGTTTGCAGACTTGTGGTTGTACTTGTTTTACACAGGAGGTCGTGACAAAATTAAGTCCTTAATCCATCCGGGCGGTTCATACCACATACCAACCACTCTTGTGCGCCGTGAGCACCCACCACCTTGCCATCCGCCCAGATGTGGTATTAGCAATTATTAGGGTTTTGAGGAGTAAAACCAAATTATCTCATTCATTTCAGTCATGGACCACCAATAACTGCCCAAAATTATTTCATGTTTGAAGGATGATGATTGGGGTATTTAATACCCCGGTACTTAAGCAAGACTAGCATGTCACTTAAGTACAACCTATAACTAGTAATTACCACATAGTTAATATGGTGACATGGAATAATGGATTCAAATATCAATGGATGGCAAATTAATTAATTAATCATCAAATGGGTATTTAACTACCTTAAACTTTAACATACATTTGATTAAAGAATTAAGGCATGCAATTTTGGTAATTTAAAAAGAATATAATTTACATAAAATGTAGGATCAAAATGATCAAAGCATTGACTTGCCTGGATTATAGGTAAGAGAGTCTTGATATTCTTGTGCTTGATTAAGTTGGAGATCCTTCGCATCTTCGAATCCTAATCGGATGAAGGTACTGGAAAAGGAACAACAAGCAAACAAAACAAATAAATACACAAGAATAACAAATGAACTCCAAATTAAACAAGACCTATAGCATTAGCAATATCTTGAATTTACAAAATTTTAGAAACAAATTTCATAATTTTCGGAGTTACGACGAGGGAGAACGAGACTTTTGAAGTTCAGGTTTGAATTAAACCTTAAAAGAAAATTACAAGAAAAAGAGGGAGAGAGAGAAAGCCGGCCGTGGGGCCCACGGGGCGGCCTCACAGGCGTACGGGGGACACGGGTGGACCGAGTCCACGCTGGGTGCACGGTCATGCGTGAACCGGCCGAGGCTGGGCCCATTTGGTAGCCAAAGGAGAGGAGGCGTTAAAGCCAAAAGACATGGGGCCACCTTTGCTTTGGTCATAGAGGAAAAAGGCGAGACGGGCTCGGAGGCATCGGAGGCAAAGTGTTGGCGCCCGGTGGGTGGAGGCGTGAGGTGGCGGGCTCGCCAGAAAATGGGCTCCCGAGGAAGGTGGCCTCACGGCATGCACAAAGAAGGAAAGGAGCGGGGCATGGGCAGGCAAGGCAAGGAGGCGGCGGCGGTGCACTAGCTTGGAGGCGCAGCGGTGGGGCGGCTACAGGCAAGGTGCACGAGCTGCGCGGTGATGCGGGAAAAACAGAGGTGGAGCTGTGGTGGCTCTGGGCTGTGGGCGGTCCGGCGGGCAAGGTCGTGGGACGAGGAGAAGGAGCCTGTGGCGGCTTGGCTCGGCGGCGGGGAAGACGAAGGGAGGAGGGGAATGGCATCCTCGCATCGCGGGGCTTCTCGTGATGTGGTCAGCCGAGCGAGGCGCTCACCAGAGCGGCGACGAGGCGGCGCGGCCAAGGCGGGAGCTCCGGCTTCGACTTGGTGGAGAAGAAGAGAAGGTAAGCCAGGGGGAGCAAGGGAGGTGAGGGGCTCTTATGGCCGATCAAGGGGGGAGCTGTTGGAGGGAAGCTTGGTCCCGAGGCGCTGCGAGGATGGGCGCAGAGGCATGGGTAGCGGGTGCTGAGGCGACAAGGCGAGGCGGGTGCTCGTGGGGTGTGGTAGAGGAGCGACATGGGGGTGCTCAGAGGGTGGCTTCACCCAGCACTTGAGGGTGGCAGTAGCGGTGTGGGCGCAACAGAGGAGTAGGTGCGCGGGCTCTTGGGAGTGGCAGGAGCAAGCATGGTGCATTGCACAACGATGGGACTGGGCACAAGCTAGGCGCCGGGTCAAGGAGTTGGTGGCGACATCAGGGAGCACGTGGCTGTGACAGAGGAGCTCATGGTGGCAGAGGGAGCCAGAGGCGCACGAGGGAGAGAGAGAATGGAGGTAAGGGTGTGGAGTGCGGCTAAGGAAGAAGCCGAGGTGGTCATTGGGCCAAGAAATGGCTGAAGGAAGGAGGGGGCTGGGGGAGGCTACTGGGCCGGGGAGGAGGCAGGCCGGGCCAAGGAAGAGATGGGCCGGTGCCAAAACGAATGGGCTGGGGCCCAAGATGAAATGGGGGTGAGCCCAAGACAAGAGAGAAGGCCAAAATTGAGAAAGGGGCTCAAATCCGAAAAGGAGAATTCAAACGCGAATTTTGAATTCAAAAGTTTCAAGGAGGTTTGAAACACAAACCCGAGCTTAGAGGAAGCTTGAAGATTTTGAAATTATTTACTAATTTGAAATATGAATTGAAAATCAAGAGTCAAGGTAAATACTATTCGCCGTTTTCGAAAACGGGAATGTTACAAAAGTTGTAGAACACAGTACACTCGAAAGATGCATTAGAGGCTTTCTCAGAATAAATATGAGTATGGAACCGAGTTGCTGTCTTTCCTGACTTGCCATGTTCGATATTGAGGATCTTGTTTCAGTGTGCTCCATATATTGCTCACGTCTAAATCAGCAAGTCGTCGGTTACTAGTCATCTAGTCGCATTTGCCAGTCTTCGGCAGCTAGTAGTCATCGGTTAGGGCCAAAGATCACTAGTCATCTTTGGTCGATCGGGACTAGCTTTTAAATAGTCAATCAACGAGATGGAACTCGCTATTTCTATATATATCTATAAACAACTAGTGAGATTAAAGACATCTTCTTCGGCTAAGAATTTCCATAATAATTTTTAAATAAAAAAACAATTCTTAGAAATTATCACGTTAATCGATAGAAAAAAAATACACAAGATCTTACTCATCTATTAGATGGCCCGCATATAACGTGGGGATCAAAACACTATTGTTGTTCGTAAAATCCATACAAAGTAGGAGACATAACCTTATCAAATTATATCAGATTTGTGATCAAGTGAGTCTGAGTATAACTAATGCAACTTAGAAAAGAGAGAGAGAGAGAGAGAGATCCTTGTGTCATCGTAGGAATGACCATGTAATTTATTTTCCAATTTGTCTTGCCAAGCACGGAGGTTTCGACGGCGGCGGCCGTCGTGTGCGGGGTCTCCAACAACGGTAGTCGTGCGATCAACCACGTCCACAGCTTAAATATGCTAGTTTACTTAAATAGATTAGCCTACCATAGCTTCAATGCTAGTCTCTAGTGGATATATAATTATAGATAGGATGTAGACATGGGAGTTGGGTCGTGCCGTGTCGTCTTGACATGGGCCCGGTGGGCCATGGACTAGGACTGTGTCGTTCTGGCACGGCCCGAGTTCAAAGTCGGTCTTCATCAAGTCATGACCAATTAGTCTTTTCAAAGTCAGTCTTCATCAAGTCTGTATGCATGCATGGAGAGATGCTAATAGAAAGTTGGTCTTAAAAGCAAAAGTTGTTAGCATCATCAAAGAAAGTAATGATTTTTGTTGTTAGCGTGACTTTAATCCAAAGCTAATACAACTTGGTCTTCACTTAATTTTTCTCCAATTTTTTTATAGCTTTGATTGGATTTTAAACTCCACTTTAATGCATAGACAACAAACGCACTATACAATTTAAGGCCATGAATTCAACATATCGGAGTTTCTCTTGATCTACACTTTAATTTAAGGCCATGAATTCAACATCTTTGGTCGGGACTAGCTTTTAAATAGTCAGTCAACATATGGAACTGTCATATCTATATATATATCTATAAACAGCTAGTGAGATTAAAGATATCTTCTTCGTCTTTAGGGCTAAGAATTTCCGTAATAATTTTTAAATCAGAAAAAAAACAATTCCTAAAAATTATCACGTTAATCGATAGAAAAAAAGACAAGATCTTACTCGTCTATGAGATGGCCCGCATATAACGTGGGGATCAAAACACTATTGTTGTTCGTAAAATCCATACAAAGTAGGAGACATAGCCTTATCAAATTATATCAGATTTGTGATCAACTGAGTCTGAATATAACTAATACAACTTAGAAAAAGAGAGAGATCCTTGTGTCATCGTAGGAAAGCAAAGCCGTTGCCCATGCTTCTCCTCACCCATGATTCTAATACCAATTTGATTATTGCAATGATCATGCAATTTATTTTCCAATTTGTCTTGCCAAGCACGGAGGTTTCGACGGCGGCGGCCATCGTAAAGGAGTCTTGAACAACGGCAATGTCACTAACAACCACATCTACATACGGTTCTACCGGTGGAGGCGGACACCTAGCAATAGCACTACCAGAACACGATTTTTCCCGAGTGCCAAAAACACTGGAAATGAGGAAAACACTGGAGAGATTTTCCAAGGCCAACACTCGGAAATAGAACTCGGGATAGATTAGTCGGGATAAAAACATTTTCCCGAGTGTATACATATACACTCGGGAAAGTAAAACACTCGGGAGAAAACCCTCCTCAACGGCTTCTCCACCCGTAACAGAATTCTTTACCGAGTGTAGACACTCGGGAATATGCTGAAGAAACACTCGAGAATGTTTCCAACGTTTGAAGGACGAAACTAGGGAAAATTGACACGTGTCAATTTTTCCCGAGTGCATGGAAAAAATGACACTCGGGAAAGCTTCTGAGGATGTGTAACACCCTGGCCCAAAATCCGCTCAATGCTCAGAGCATCAACCTTATTTGCATGGGCGTGTGGGACGGTAGCGAGCATATGGCGCATGGCGCGGTGGTCTGGAGTGGACACACGGCATGGCATATGTGCCGCAAGACTGGACGCAGCGGACGGTACCGAGGGGTGGTTTCGGGCATTTGTCACAGCGTATGCGGTGTCCGCCTAGGCGCCACCCCATAAGGGGTGAATGTAATACCTCGGCCTACTCAGATACGGCCCATGTGGCCCATGAGGAGTTGTGTGGTGGGATTAGTCCCACATTGCTTGTCTAAAGTGAGTTGTACTAGTATATAATGCTGTTGGGTCCAAACATAGCACCTCCGTGTTAACCCTTTTACACTAAGCGAGGACGAAAGTGTAAGTGGGGTGCTATGTAAGTACTGGTCCGCCCCACGGTGGGCTGGGCATTGAGCGGATTTTGGGCCAGGGTGTTACAGGATGCCCAGGGAAAATTGCCATGGGGCACATTTTCCCGAGTGTCGAGACTCGGGAAAGTCTTGGTCGATTTCCCGAGTGTCGACACTGAAAAGTTTAGTCGATTTCCAGTGTCGACACTCGGAAATCGACCGAACAGCACAAACCCATTTTTCACAAATTCAAGAAAAATCCATTCCACAGCAATCAAATAATTCATCCATCCATCCATTCCACAATATATGTATATATATGTATAGATCGAACAAAAGACATGATACATATAACAGTTCCTGAGCTCACAACATTCAAGTTCAAGTTCGAAAATCTAAGCATAAGGCATGATACATATAACAGTTCCAAATAGTAATTTCATAGTCTTATATACATCAAACAAAAGCACATATCACTGCTACCATTTGCATGCACAGAATTTCCTGCTTCAATCTTCTCTGCACAAAAGCATCATTTTGCGAGTTCTGCAGATACAACAAAACTTAATATTAGTGCCATCTTACAACAAAAGTAAGGAATTGATATTACATGAAAAGATAATTAACCAAACTATTGACAAAGCAAAAAAATTCCTTTAAATCATGATGAGCAACATAATAACATGGCAAATCAGTTAAGGGCATGCCTAGGGTGTGGGCCAGCTAGCTTGTGGCCTAATTGATCATTTACTTATTTCATCTACAGCACATGCAAGAGAAATTTTAGTACAATGATGTACTACTGTAAAAAGGAATGAGCTGAAACTTTATATGGGCTTAATTAAGAGGTGCGATGAGTGATATTTTGTTAGATATATAATTACATGCATGGTATCCACTTGTATTTTGTACCTTTTAAAAGCTCTGGCAAATTCATATGTTGACGTGCTTATTAGCACCTAACAATATAGAACATGAAAAGCACAGGTGCTAAAAATGTTAAACTCCAACTCTCAATATTTTGTCATTGTGAACTACTGATCAAAGTCAAGGCTAATTATCAAAATTTCCAGCATCTAGAAAGGTCAAATGATCCTCGCAAAAAAAAGGGCAAATGACGGCATGCATGTTTGAACGAGGTATGTTTGAAAGATTCATGCAAGAACTAGAATTGCATCCTATCCTATCCTGATTGCGAAGGGCATGTTGCTGTCATATTGGAATTAATATTGGACCTAATTAAACTTTATCATCTCTACAATTCGAAAATAGTTATCAATTTTGAACTCAACAAAATTTCAGACATCTCAAACTTGTTTAGGAGAATTGTGAATGTTTTCTAATATTGGTATGCTTTTAGTAAAGGCAACAAAATTTGGTTATTTTCTAATGTATAGATGTTTTTTTCCTTTTCGAAGTTGACTATTTCTACATTTATGTCTCAAGCACTTATCATCAAATTCATAGAAAGGAGTGTACATACAAATTATTATATGTTGACACATTTCAAAAGAATTTATGATATAGATATAGTGAATTAGTTATATATGTAGCCATTTTATAGCAAGCACCTGATTTTGAATGTTTTCTAATATTGGTATCCTTTTAGTTGATCATGAAAATAGCAAGCACCTGGTGGTGGCCTCTCGGCGATGGACACATTCACATGATCTTCAACATTAGCACCAACATCTTCAAAGATTAGCACCAAAGATTAACACGTGCACCATCTTCAAAGATTACCACTAGCATTAGCGTGAAGCAGGCTAACCGATCCCGCCTGCTTCCTACATTTTCATAAGAAACGATTATAAGAAATTTGCGAGAGCGACCAATAATTACATTGCATGTCATTTCAATGTCTTCGCATCAAGCACTCATAAGAGACTAACAATATAATAATCAGTATGTAGTTACTAACCGGAGCAGATAAGTTAGGCAGTGGTTCCCCCGTTGTAGGGCCATTAAGTTGAGTCCCGGTCCCGAGTGCCTCCATATTTGTTTGCACATTGCCATACCTTAGCTAAATATTTAATATATATATATATATATATATATATATATATTTTGCATATTACTTTGTTATTGTACTACCACGCTCCAACTAACCTGCAGGAGCATTTGCTCCAACCGCTGCCTAGCCTAAATTTCCTCTTGCAGCTTCGCCTGAAGCTCAGAAACCTGAGAATATATCCCATGTGATGGTCGCGGTCGACTTTGAAGGTGTACTTCATCCGTTGATGGAGTACTCGTGGTTTGGACCTCCGAGAGGGTTGTCGGTGTGCTAATGTAGCCGGCACCCATGAAGAAATGACCATGTTTCTTCCCCTTTTCAGCCTTGTACACAGCAGTCGCGTCTAGTGGTGAATTCATTACGTCGTAGTCTGGGCCATGAATCTCCTTAGCAGCGTCAGTATATGCAGCCTGTTGGACAAAATCATCAGGGAGCGAAAATCATCAGGGACAAAATCATCAGAAATCGTACCAAGTTCTGTTTCAATGCCCGATCATATGTCACTATGCCTTGTTCCCAAGCATGTAACAATTCATCCACTACCGGCTCCATGAATACACTCATATTCTTCCCGGGGTATTCAGGACCAGGGATTATCAAGGAAAGGAATATGTACTGTTTCTGCATGCAAACGCCGAGTGGGAGGTTAAGGGGAATGACAAATACAGGCTAACAGCTGTATGGCACAGCCCCCAAACCAAATGGGTTAAACCCATCAGTTGCAATTACAATTTGAACGTTCCGAGGCTCCGCGGCAAACTCTACATAGTCTCGGTCAAATTGCTTCCATGCTTCACCATCAGACGGGTGGACCATCTTGTCATTATGGTACCGACGACCATACTTGTGCCATATTATTTGTTTGGCAGAAACCTCAGACATGTATAACCGTTGGATTCGTGGCACAAATGGTAGATAGCGAAATATTTTTCTGCCAATAGGAAGCTGCCTCTTCTAACTATCACCGAAGTCAACCTCAACAAACCTAGACTCACCACACTTATCACAGTGATCTTTGTCCACATTCTCATTCCTAAATAGCATGCAATGATTTGGACAAACATCTATCTTCTCATATGGCATATTTAGTGCGCTTATCAATTTCTTGTCCTCATACAAGTTAGCGGGCAGTTTGTGACCATCTCGGAGAAGGGTGCTAAACATGCTTAAGCATGCATCAAAGCAACCAATGGACACTGTGTTTGCCCATGAAGTGGTTGACTCGCCATGACAACATATCAAAGAAAGCCCTTGTTGCGAGCTCCGGTTCTTCCTCAAAGACGTGGCCCATATGCATGACGACATCATCTAGCATGTCTTCTATCCTACTCTCATTGTGGCCGCCATCGTCCGTTTCTTCCTTAGCACATCTCGACCGCTACATTGTGACTCGCCGTGATAGACCCACACGGTATAGCCTGCCCTAAATCCGTACTTGCACAAGTGTGCGATCATTATTACCCTCCTTTGTGGCCGTGTGTTCGAACAACGAGAACAATGGCACAACACACCCCGTCCATTACTCCTAGCAAATGCTCGATCCACAAAATCTGTCGACTTTTCCATCCATTCTTGGCTACAGTCACCCATCGCTCTATGCCCAGTGTACATCCAACTACTATCCTTAGCCATCCTAGTGTGCAAAACATAATGCATATTTTAATCCGACTTTTATTTATGTCAAAAATTACAACTACAGAGCTAGCTACAAGCTACCATAGGATGCATGCCCTATATATGTACACTAAAACAGATTGACATGAAGACAATATACATGATCAATGGAGCATAAAAACATTGTCTTTCAATATATATGAATACCATTATAAATGAATATCATTATTTATTAACACGTTAATGTAGCATTGTAATGACAGCATATCAATCCACCATAAATGGACAACACAAAAGAAAATAAGCAAACTTTATTTCTTTTTCCACTTAACAACTACCTTACAATACTTCTTGGAGCTGAGGGAGCCGAGGAGCTGTGGTGGGGAAGATGGTCAGAATCAGATGTCGGTGGAGGCGGTCGTAGGGAGGCAAAGAAAGACTTGTGAGGCAAGTACCAAAAACAATCAAGCCTCACGAATGTAGTATCTCTTGACTAGGACTGTATAGAAAACCATGAGCTATATTAGGACAAAATCGGCACTTAAGCATCGAAATTTAGACAAAACAAAACAAAATCCAATACGAGATAGACTTGAGTGTTCATCCTTGCATGCATGAGGTTTCTCAGAGAAGAACCAAGACATAAGAGATATTCACCTCATAATCTACTCCTAGAAACAAGAAATGACATCTTTCACGCTTAAAATGGACAATATCTATAGCATCGCCACGATTTTCTAGTTAAAGATTGACAAATGTAATCGCACAAAAGAAGGTATATAAGAATAGAGTCAAAACAATGGACTAATAAAGGTATCTACACATGGTATCCATAATGACCCAAAGTTACATTACCAATTTAAATTAATTAAAAGTTATTATTTTGTTGGACTTTTCAAATTTGAAAGAGTTTGATTGCTTTATTTGAATTTCTGAGATTTCAAAAGTCAAAATAAAATTTATTAAAGTTTTGAAGTTTATTTGAGTTAAAATTGAAAAATAATAAAAAATTAATTTCTAAAATTTTAAAAGCTTTCCTTTAAATTGTTTAAGTTAAAAACAAATTTAAATTTAAAATCTGTTGCCAACTTTAAATTGAAATTATTTTATTTAAGTCCAAAACAATTTTAGAGATTTTTGTGAATTTTTCTAGAATTTTTTGAATTTATTTGCTATTTTCTCTAGCTAAAATGATTTAATTGATTATTTTAAAAAGAAAAATCAATGTAAATCCGGACATGAAATCAGGCTGAATCCCTTTACTCAGCCCGTTTTTCTCTTCCTCTGCACGTGGCCCAACTCCCGCTTGCCCACTCAGAGCTACCGCTTTCGGTCCGATCCGCTAGTTAACACCGATCAGTCAGATTCGAATCGGACGGCCAAGACGCCCATCGTCATGACGACCGTCCGACCACCCGATCAAGATCCAACCGCCCCGGCCTTTTCTCCCTCCTCCCGTTCTCTTCCCCATGCGCACAACCCGCCACCATTTTTGGCGCACGCGAGCTCCACAAACTGCCGCCTAACCGCTTCCTCATGAGCAGCACAAGACGCCAAAGACGACCACGACGCACAACCGCTCGACCCCACCTCCTCTCCCTGTTTTCACTACCGTTCCCGCAGTGCCCCAACCGCCGCCATTGCACGTCTTGCCCACGATCTCCACCCCTCTCCTCCCCGCCCCTATAAAGGGAGCACGGGGGAGCTCTCCTCTCACTCAATCTTTCCCCTCACTCACTTCTCCTCTCTCACGCTCGTCTCGCCGGAATTCAAGCTTTCGTCGCCACCAGCCGCAAGCGCTTCGCCACCTATTGCACCACCGTCGTCGACTCCCCGGCCACTCGGACCACACCAATGGCATCGCCACCACCTTGTCGTCCCCGTGCGCACCTTCCCCCGGCCCGAAGACCACTGGAGCCCGTCGCCGCCGTCAAGCCCGTTCCGCCGCCGCCTTTTGAGCTCGCGTCAGCCAAATACTCGCCTTCCCGAGCAACCACGGTGAGCATCGTGACCCTCACGATCCCCTCTTTCTGTTGGTGCCCTCGCCGGCCTCCGCCGTGCCGCCGTTCGTCGGCGCCGATGAGACCCGAGCCGCCGCCGGAAATGGCTGACGTGGCACTGCCACGTCGCCTCCATGTCACTACCACCTCACGCCACGTGGGCGCCACCTCAGCATCGGATCCGACGTGGCATCAAAACCGCACCAAATCAACACCACCCTCTAAGCCAAAATCCCGTGGGCCTGGTCCATCTAGACCGTGTCTATGACACGTGGGGCCCACTGGTCAGATTTATTTATTTTCACCGAGAACCTTAGGGCTGATGTCAGCACTGCGCAATAAATAGATTTTCCTTTAGAAAAATAATCAGGAAATTGTTTAAATTGCAGATTTAGGTTTAAAACTTGTAAAATTCATATCTTTTTCACCCCAACTCCAAATTGGATGTTTCAAATTGCTAAAATCTTAGAAAATTATTATCTAGCCAAATAAAATAAAATTATTTGATTTGGAGTTAATTTAATTGGTCTTTTTGAATTTATTTGAATTTTATTTGAATTTGTCGTACTTTCGCGTATAGACTTTGATGATTCCGGAGAGTTAGATCCTTCGGAGGATTTAGAATTTCAAGACTTCAGTGAAGGCAAGTTATACTTTGACCATTTTGCCCCTATTATTTTAAAGTTAATTAAATTCTGTTTTTAAATTATTAAATGCATGCATACTTCTATTCAAGTATTTCAAATTCCTGTTTAAACAATTAGATATTCCAACTGTCATTGTATGGTCAATTTTAGATATTGACATGCCATTCCTTTGTCACCAATAGATAAACTAGTATGGTAAAAATTCACATGCTTAGCAAATGCTTAGACCATGTTTACGAATTTGGGGGAATTTAGCCAAACCATTTCAAATTGATTTAAAATTTGAATCTATGGTATTGTCTTACCATAGAGGCTTATTAAAGGTGGTTTTACTAAATAAAATTAAAATGGTTTAGACTTGGGCTAAACGGATGAATGGTGGGTGCGAGTTTATGCACCGGGTTTAATCTGGTTAGGATTAAAGCCTGTGGTTTGATTTGAAAGACGCCCAAGTCGATTAAGGACCGATCTTTGAGCCGCATCTTGCTATGCCTTACCGCACTACCACACGCCTTGTTTGGGCGGGACTCGCTTAATAATTTGGGATACCTCATAGATATTCGTGCCATGTTGTATGTGTGGGTGTTGGTTAGACAGTAGTCCCACCTAGCGCAAGAGGGGGCTCCCGGAGGATGGGTAGTCCAATGGAAGCGAAACCTTAGCGGGCATGAGTACTTTGGGGTAGATCATTGTAACGGCCTTGTGATAATTGCTTTGTCACACGCCTTAGGAAGCATGGATTGGCCGACTCAAAGAGCAAATTATCTCGTGTGGGTAAAGCTGTACAAACTCTGCAGAGTAGAAACTATTCGAATAGCCGCGTCTACGGTCATGGACATGCTAGCAAAGCCACTTTGAGTTAGATTTGTTTTTGGTTTTAAAAGTGATTTCAACAGATGTTTTCAGGATGGTTAGTCTTGTGGGAAAATTGGGCGGTTAACCATTATGATTGGAGGATATCCATCATCTTTCATGGAGGTTATCCACATTATACAATTGTCATTTAAAATATGATTTTAGATACTGTATGAAAGTGGCCTTGTAATCTAATATAATTATTTAAACTAAAACTGATGCTTTACGCAAAATAACCCTGCCAATATCTTTTGTCTACGTTATGCATGCATTACAATTCAATATTGGGTGTAACTTGCGAGCACGGTAGTAGTGCTCATGCTTGCTGAATATCTTTATTCAGGTGAAGACTATTATCAGGACGGTGAGGACACCGACGCCTAGGCTGCGCCCCCAGATGATTGCCTGTGGCGGATCATTTTGGCCTACTACTACTGTTTTTATTTCCGCTGTGTTATTTAATCTTTTATTTGGCTTCAAACCCAATTGTATTATACTCTGATTTACTATTAATGCAATGTGAGATATGTTTATGTTATCATTTTTGTAATCGGTACACCGAAATCTCGGGACTGGTGTATGAACACAGAGGGTTCGGGATCTTTCGTTCCCGGTCCCGATAAAGATCTAAGGGATGTATATATAGCTTTTACTACTAAAAACACTGGACTATGATATACATTTAATCATTTCCATGTATTTTGCTAGTGTTGACACTTGACAGTGATAACCATTAATCACATAGGTGGAGCAAAAAGGAAAAATAGGCATGACTATAGTTACCAATTGGATAACCCCCTACTCAAATTCCAAGGAAGACAAGGATGCTACCAAACGTGCATTGGACTTCATGTATGGATGGTGAGTTTTCATTAAATCCAATACGAGATAGACTTGTGTTCATCCTTCAAGTTTCAAGCTATTACCATTGGAAAAATTCTTGTTAACTTTTTAGACACAGCTCAAGAATATATTGAACAGGTTCATGGATCCTTTAACCAAGGAGACTATCCACTCAAAGATGAGGACTTTGGTTGGTAATAGATTACCAAGTTTCACAAAAGAGCGAGCAAGAGTCGTAAATGGATCATTCGACTTCATTGGCCTCAATTACTATATAGCAAGATATGCTCAGAATACTAAACACAATAGCAATAGTAACAAAAGCTACAATACTGATTCACTAACCAATCAGAGAGGTAATCATGTAAGCTATCTGATTTGTGTTTTATATTTGAATTACTTGGGTGAACTAATAGTTTTCTCTACATGCAACAACAGTGGAAAGAAATGGAACAGATATTGGTCAAAAGGTATGACTTGCTCACAGTGAGATCATCTTGCTACATGTTTGATAGTAGAAAGTGGGTAGATAATTAAAGACCCATTTTATAGTTAATTTAGCATAGAAAGAGATTCCAAAAGCATGCTGAAAATAACACTGATTTACATTTGTATCCAGGCTGGTTCTTCTTCTCTCTACATCTATCCAAAAGGAATAGAAGAACTCTTGCTATACACCAAGAAGACATACAACAACCCTACTATCTACATCATATAAAATGGTACAACAAACCTAAGCGCAAAGTATGACAATGTATTCCATCTTTGTCGTTGAGATTTCTACAAGTTCGAAATCAATTACCTTTTTAAAAGTTAGAAACAGAAGGTATCAAATGCACTAAGCAATGAATAAAGAGCATCAACCAACAACGAGCACACACCATCATCATCACCAGGCTGTTCATGGAGTGTGCATTCTGTCTGAAACCAGCACCTGGTGTTGCCATCTTTGCTACTTTATAAAGAGTTTAGTTGTCTACATTATGTCTCTTGAATGGTTCACAACAAGCATCTATTTACAAGGCATTGGGTCTAAAATGGAATCAATGACACCTTGCGTGACAAACAAACCAATGCGAGTCCTATATTTGCAAACTTCACAAGCTAGAAGAGTATCTTTGCTAATAATAACGGCAACACAATATGATAGTATTTGTAAGGCACACATCACACGTACCACTCCACGGCACATACATACGACCAACATACTATTGGCACTAATTCTATAAATATTCATCGATAAAATCACCTTGCAACCTAATAACGAGAATAGATGACCGATGCAATCATTCATGCACACCTTAAGGGCAAAAGACTAGTTCACTAACTAGAAGATACTACTCTTGAATGGGAGCGGGAGGAGCGACAGACCGGAGGCAAGTGGAGGAGGGAGACGGCGGATGGCGGGATTTGCATCGAGGAGGAGGGGGCGGCGGGGTTAGGGTGTGGCAGGAGACGAGGTGGCGTCAGGGTGGCGGCGGACGAGGAGGCGGCTGCAGAGGCGGTGGAGGAGGGGGAGACGGCGGCGGAGGCGGTGGAGGAAGAGGAGGACGGGGGAGGCAGCGCCGGTCGCGGAGGTGGGGGAGGAGACGAGGGGGAGGCGTCGGGTGCGGCGGCAGACGAGGAGGCGGCGGCGATTTCAGTGCTTGAGACGGCTGCAGCGGCGGTGGAGGAGGGGGAGGAGACGAGGGGGAGGCGGCGCCGGTCGCGGAGGTGGGGGAGGAGACGAGGGGGAGGCGGCGCCGGTCGCGGAGGTGGGGGAGGAGACGAGGGGAGGCGGCAGTGCGGGTGATGACGAGGAGGCGGCGGCGATTTCAGTGCGTCAGATGGTCGTGAGGTGGTAGAGGAGGGGGAGACGACGGCGGAGGCGGTGGAGGCGGCGGAGGATGGGGAGTGGCGCCGGTCGTGGGGGAGGAGACGGAGCAAGAAGTGAGCGCAAGGCGATTGGGGAAGAGATGCGAGCAAAGAAGTGAGAAGCGAGGGGAAAACGGGATTGGGGAGGAAAAAACGGGCGCGCGGTGGGGGAAAAAATGGCGCGACTTTTTTTTTAGCTCCCGAGTGTCTGTAACGATCCGACACTCGGGAATTAGCCATCCCGCCGGTTCTCCCTGCTATCAAAGTTTCTGAGTGTCCGATTGACACTCGGAAATTTTATTTCGAGTGTTTTTGTCCAATTCGAGTGTTTCATAAGGCACTCGGGAAGTTACCGAGTGTTTTATTCAAAACACTCGGGAAACTTTCGGGCACTCGGGAAAAGAAGGAATTCTGGTAGTGTAGCTTGCTTGTGCCTCTGTCCGTAGATCTATGATGCCCTTCGGCGATGATGCATGTCCTCCTCCGGCAAGCGAAACATCGTGAAAGTTCTCCTGGGTGATTTGCATTAGGTTGGGAAGGCAAGACTTCAGCATGTGAAGCGTTTGTCGGTCAAGTCATGAACCAATTAGTCTTTTCAAAGTCCGTCTTCATCAAGTCATGACCAATTAGTCTTTTCAAAGTCGGTCTTCATCCATGTCTCAGATGCATGGAGAGATGCTAATAGAAAGTCGGTCTTACAAGCAAAAGTTGTTAGCATCATCAAAGAAAGTAATGATTTTTGTTGTTAGCGTGACTTTAATCCAAAGCTAATACAACTTGGTCTTCACTTAATTTTTCTCCAATTTTTTTATAGCTTTGATTAGATTTTAAACTCCAATTTAACGCATAGACAACAAATGCACTATACAATTTAAGGCCATGAATTCAACATGTCAGAGTTTCTCTTGATCTACACTTAAATTTTTTTTTTCAAATATTTGGTGCGGTTCTCAATTGGATCTTTGTTTTCTGTTCAATATTCAAGCTACTTATATGTTGTTACTTTAATTTTGTGGTCCCCTAAATCAACAAATTAGCTGGTGGGGGGTGCCGGCGTGCTCCCAGCCCACCCGCGCTCGACGCCCTGCCTACCCTATAGCTGGTTTCATTAATTCAAATCGGGGGATTTAAGCTCGCCTTAAATAAAAAAAATCAACAAATTAGCTTACGTGCTCCATCTAATACTATTTTTTTAAATGTATGTACAGAAATATAGAATAACAACTATGGAATGTATTAACCCTTAATTGTAGATGTACCCCTCAAGTTGTCTACAATTATATAAAAGTTTGTGTTCAAAATCAACTTATGGTATGACAATTCAAAAAGGAAAATTCTACGTAATTTCATTGTCGATGTACATAACAATGCCTTGGTTAATGTCAAGTTCTAATGACTAAACTACAGTGGTAAAGAAAAATCTATACTTTATAATTAGTTAATAATTGGTATGCAAAAGGTTCTTATAGAGATGCTCAGTATATGAAGTCGATTTAAAAGAGAGAAATATGCTATAAATTCTCACAAAAAATAAAGAATATATCACCCTTAATTTGGTGGACCCTAATTTTAAATGCTTAGATTTGATAGTTGACTTAGAGATATAAGGATTTGAAATAATAATAAAAATAAAACATCTATCTCTTAATTTGGTGAACTGTAATTTTAAAGTCTTAGGTTACACAGCTTGGCTTAGAGATATATTAATTTAAGAAAGAAAAAAGTAGCATTGCCTATAATTCAAAGGCTGAGACTGTAAATTTGTTTGCACCTCCCAATCCTTTTTTTCAAATAGGGGTAGAGATTTTCAAAATAAATTGGGATCATTGAATATAATATCAAATATAAATGTATTTGTTGCTGAAATAGGAATTCCAACATTTGGAATTGTGCAAACAAAACTTTTATACACTATACTATAGCACATTGCACAACACAATTATGTGGCCAATTGGCTATAAGGTCTACAAATTCCCACATTAATCCATAAAATGGACAAAATCCTAGAAATTCGCTCATTAATCGAGAGAAAAAGATAAAGATTTACACCACTTATTTCGTGTGCCAGACATAATAAAGATGATTAATCAGATTACAACAAAGACAGATTAATCGATATAGATATTCTATGTAGCTCTAATGCTTAATATATTGGCATGTGGGAGGACAGGACCGCCCACCAAAAAGGATTTGTTTTTTCTAAAAATAGACCACTTGCAAAGGATGTCCATTCGGTTCGCAATCAGCAAGGCACTTTTGAATAATGGGATTCCTTTCTTCAATTAACAAAGTAGGCAAAGTATTTAGTCCGTGTTATCTTTAGTTTGTATTAGTTCTAACTTTTAAGATCCTCATGGTTAGTCAAGATAAAAATTGTCATGAATCAATCTTTGATGAAAATGAATTTGGCCTAACTAGATTAGTCCACCCATGGTGAACATGGATAGGTAGTGACTAGTTAGGTTCAACTCAACTCCAAATGATTGCCCCAATTCCATACAACCTCAAAAGCTATTTCAAGAACACCTCAATGCTACACTCAAAGACTCAATTCCATGCTCAAAATTTTGAATTGCAACAGTTGATGCATTCAAAAGAAAAAATTTTGCAAGTCAAAAAAAAAATGTTGGTCTTCGCTTGGCAAATAAGTGAAGTCAGAGTAAGAGAAAGTAGCTCAGATTAAGTGATTAAACTTACCCTCGATGCCATATTTTGTCCGGTCACTCCGGTGTCAGTGTGTTCACCGCCAAGAACCACGAAATCCCATCTCCGTCGCCGCCATCTCCTACTCACCCTCGTGGGGCCCTCCGCGCCGGTGGCGGCAATCCTCTAGGTCGTCGTCGTCGTCTGGGGCCGCAGCAGCAATGCGCCTATTGAATGATCCAATATTGGAGTTTCTTCGGTTGTAGCGGAGCAATGCGAGGTCGCGTCTTCGCGAGGACTCACAAGGAAGGAGGAAGAAAGAAGGGAAAATTGGCCACATGACACTGAACTTTGACATGCCTTGCCAACAGACATCTAAAAAATGGGGTTACGCCAGAACACACTGTAAAAAGGTGTAATTTTGACGTAGGACACTAAGGCCATTATTTTATCATTTCTGGACCCGAGTGGAGAGAGAAAACAAGTATATGCCAGACGCAATCAATTTCAAAATTTACTATGGTCAATGGACTGTTCTGTAGGATCCCGAGGGGGTTGGTTTGCATTATTTTGAATCGTGACCATCGGCCCTAACAAGACCAGGAGCAACAGATATAGGTATTTGTGATGCGATGGTTGTATTACACCTTCGAGTTGGATCATGCTTTGCACGATTTGAAATTGAGCTGCCTTGTCACCTGATCACCATAGGGCACACATTGGGAGTTGTTGTAGTTCAAGGGAACGAGGTGGTGGTAGTCATACCTAAGCCTAGAGAGGGAGCGTGGGTTAGATTTGATCCTTCTGGCTCAGGCATATACCAAGACAATTCCTACATCTGCAGCTGAACAAGGGGTAGTTGGTGGTGATGACGAAGAAGTTGGGGACTTCAGCCACAGCGCAACGCACACAACAACCAAAGGCCGGGGAGTTGTTGATGTCACCGATGAAGACGGGGTCGAAGAAGCTCCTTTGGTCCAGGAAGCTAGTGGGATTGCAGTGTAAGGTGAGGAGATCGAAGCCCTAGTTGAAAAGATGGCGCTCGAAGACTAGAACTACGAGGCATTGTCGGAAGATGAAGATTTGGATGATGAGGATAATGGGGAATAGTAGATGGTTCCATCCAAGTGGAACACGTACCAATTCGACAACCTCGTTGTGGATTGTGTGTATTGTGGGAGTACCACATAAACAAGGTCAGGCAAGGAGCAATGTATAAAGGCAAGGAGACGGTCCAGAAAGCTATGAAATTCTGGGCCTTATCACTGTGGTGGACATTCACGGTTGCAAATTCTAACCCGAGGTGGTACGACATGAAGTACGACATAGAGGGATGCCTTTGGCGAGTGCATGTATTCCAGCCTAAGTGGGACATCTAGTGAAAATGCTCTATAGTAATCTCCCACACACATGGCATCTCAGAATCAATGCAATCTCACAAGAACCTGTCATCGGGCTTCATTGTGAAAGTCATGTACAATGAGATCGTGGATAACCTAGATTTTAAGCCACGATCCATCGTTTAGGCAATAGAGTTAAGGTTCCAGTATGTCGGACCCGGGAGTAACACCCCAAATCCTCTGTGTATTCTACACTAGTCCCTGTAATAGTAGCTAGTGTACACAGTAAACAAATATGGTAACATCCATAATTCGCACAACTTCATTAATAAATATGAAAGTTTATTACAAGAAAGGCTTACGAGCTAGCAATAAAGAACACAGCAGAAGACGAAGAAGTAGTAGAGCCTAGCTAATCTGCCACAGACAATCGACTGGGGTAACGGCCTAGTTGTCGAGATCCTCACCAGTTGCAAAGTCATCCTCCTTTGAGAAACATTTTATTAAGCAAGGGTGAGTACAAAAATGTACTCCGCAAGTTACACCCAATAACAGATTATAATGCATGCAGTGATATATCAAATGAAGATTTGTATGGTTACTTGTGCAAAAGCAATGTTTGGCATTTTTAAATACATTTACTAAGTTCTAAAGCAGTTATACTATATCTAAAATTCTTTGATTTTAAACTGTCAAGTTAGTGCAAGATGCACTTCTGGTGAAGGACTAACCCTCTTACACCAAGTTCTTTTTGCCCAATTTCGCACATCACTACCAGAAACCGTTTAATTCCCGAGTGCCTATATATTTTCCGAGTGTCTTGATGCAAACACCTGGGGAGGTCCCAAGTGTTTCATAGGACACTCGGGACGGAAAGTCAGCCCTCGGTACAAATAACTTTCCCGAGTGTTTCCCATAACACTCGGGATATTAAAATATAATCTCGAGTACCTATAAAGAAGCACTTGGGAGAGAGAGACCGCACCCTTTTTTCCCCACCACACCTTTTTTTCTACTAACCCTACATCCTCGCAGTCGCCTCCCCGTTCTCCCTCCACTTCACCCAATCTCCCCCTTCTTCCCGTGCTGCCTCCTCCTAGCACCGCCTCCCTCCTAGCGCCTCCCGCCTCCGGCGGCCGGCGCCTCTCGGCTCACTACCGCCTCCTACCACTCGCCACAGACTGGCTGCACTTGCACAAGACCACTCAGCCCAGCTACTTGCAGCTCCTGCGCCCGGTCCTCCCACGCGGCTCCTCCTGGCTCCCCTCCAACCCGGCGCCGCCTCCAGCCTCCGACACGCTCATGCTCACCTCCCCGTGCTGTGCCTGGCTTCCTGTTGCCGCCGGCCTCTGGTTTGGGCCGCCCTTCGGCCCTCTTCTCCGGCCTCTACCTCTGGCTCCACGTCCTCCTCACAGCTCGCTTTTCTCCCTCCCTCCCTCCCTCTCTCTCTCTCTCTCTCTCTATGGCACCCTACTGGCGCCTCCTCGGCTACCGGATCGTCGCCTCATGGCCTGCTGCTCCATGCTCGGCCACGGCCCAAGCCCTTGTCACTGTCTGCAAGGCGTTTCCCTGATGCCCGTGGGTCTCGGTTTGGGTCGCCGAGCCTTGGCTTGGCCAGCGCGCCATGGTCAGCCCCTACTCGGCTCACGCTACTTGACCACCCGACCGCCGCCCCTATGGGAGATGGATGGGGAGTGAGTTACTGCCCCCAGTGTTCATCATATGCATGTAGTGTAACCACATGTGACTTCTGAATTGTTAATTTTGCTTGTGTTTTCTTGCAACAGATGAAGGCTGAGCTACATGAGTAGTTCTATGAGTTTGGAGATTAATTTTAGGAGCTTTGAAAAAAAATTGGTTCTACCATTCTTTTAACACCTTAATCAAAATGTCAGTTCGATGATATGCACATGAGGATGGTGAATTTATCACTTATTGTTATTGTAAGATCTCAAAGGGATATATATTCGAACTAGTTGTATGCGTCATTTGGGAGTTGGAGCATGTTATGAGGTTAGGAATTTACAATGCGTAACTCTTGATCGAGTTGATGTCAAGATTTGTTGGCTAATCCATGTGCAAAAATATATGCTCTTTGCTATTGAACTAGAGATATGCTCCGGATACAAAATCTTATTCCCTATTGTGCATCCTTTAAGCCCATTTACATCAAGTAGGTCCCAACATGATGGCTGATATTGTAACAAAGGGCAATGCTTACTAGGCGAATCCTTGGTGAAGAAAATGACAAGGTGCTTTGGTACTTTACCGCATTTTTCATCTACCATACCATTTTTAATCTAATTGTCGACCGCTTTCGCCAGCTTTTGTCAAGATGGCATCCACAGCAAAGTGATTATTCGCTTCCCTTCTCCATATCAAAGTTAGATCTATCTTCCTCAAGTACGAACACTCATGTAATTATTTGCCATTTTAGCATCCATTATGTACTACTCAAAGAAAAATACATAGTTCCTGGAGGTTGGTGACATTGCCCAAAGCAGGTGGAATCTCACCAGATAGTTCATTGTATGACGAGACAAGACACAAATTGATGGTAACTCTACCAAGAATCGAGGGACCTCTCCGACAAACCATTCATCGAAAGATTGAGCCTCCAAAGCACGCTAAGGCGGCCGAGTCTCGGAGGTATCTCCCGATGAGCTTGTGGCCCAGTCCAGCCTCGAGAAAGGACAAAGTTGCCCAACGACGGCGAGATGCAGCCCGACAAGTTCGACGAGACTAGGCGCTTGACGACCCTCTTCGGGTGTCATGGCGCAGAAGACTCTGGCCAGTGCAGATGGCGGCGGACGTGTTCCATGAAGCCGCAAGCCGCCGGAACCGGATGGGTGCGTGGGACAGCATGGACTTGAAGGAGAGAAGCGCTAGCTCGTCAATCAGTCGCTTCCTCCCTCGCGAGGGGGACGCTTGAGGAGCAGGGAACAGAGGAGGCACAAGAACAAGAAGAAGAGCGCCGTTGTTCTCGCCATCTAATTTGGAACCAAACGATTGTGGATGCAATAGGCTCGAGCTAGCTCTCGCTTGTATTTATAAGCTGAGAAAGATCAGTGTCAAGACTCAAGATAAGCAAGCAAGCTCCACGCCTTCAGTCCGCTGTATCCGCCTCCAAAGCCAGGACCGCTAAACCAGCATTCCAGACCTAGGTTGTTGGACCGCTATACCGGCGAGTTCAACTATAGAGCAACAAACAAAGGGTTTTGGGTTATCTATCCCCAAAAGACTAGCATGATAGATGGATACATCACCACCCTTATAAATTGTGCTTTGCCTCCTATAGCTAATGTGGGACTATCCCAACATAGAGGACATGCATGAATGGCGGTAGAGAACTGGCCCTAGACATGTATATATGTCCTTGCTCTGCGGTACCGCTTATGAGCCACAAGATGCTTCGTCGAGCCGCATGATCTCGCTCGTCGTCGCCTCGCACGTGAATGCATGTTGCCGTGATTTTGTTCGGATGATTATTGATTAGTGTTTGGTAATCATTATTGACATAATCAACACAATTAAGAGATGGCAGGACTAACTTGTGATCTAGACTAGGGATTTCAATACCGGTATATTTTTTTTACCGGTAAATGGGCCGATAGGGCCAATACCGATTATCGATTTTTTCGGAGAGTTTCGGCCGAGATTTTCAAACAAAAAATTGAATTTTCAAAAATTTTAGCCGAAAATCGGCCGAATTTTTTTGAAAAAATTGGCCAGATTTTGGCCAAAAATCGGCCATCCCAGATTGTGCCTAGAACATCTAGAAATCACATTTGCTGATAAAAAACAACAACACATAATTTATGCATTACAGAAATCATGCGAACACTAAATTCATGCATTACAGAAATCATCCAATCATCCGCAAACAGTCTTCAATCTTCATCATCTGCTTTCAGCTTGCTCCCTTCATTCATTATCTGTCAAACACAACAATTTAGAGCTGACATGACAATAGCCCTATATTAATAAGATTGTAAAGTGCAATAACTTTTCATGTAACCTTTCACTGCAGCTACAACTTTTTGATGAACTGAAGGCCATATGCAGTTCAGCTTGCCTATGATCTACCCAAAGGGACATAACTATGAATTGAAATGGACATGTTCCATTTGAGAATCAACTATACTAGAAGCCTTGCCTTGACATGCTGAGGGCTTTGCATTTTAAAGATTATCCTAGACTTTAGTTGTTCATTTTCAAAGAAAACAAAACTAAAAGAATGAAGTTGCCGAGGCATTAAGGTACCTAAGGTGCATCAACTTGTCAATGGCATTGGCTGTCTTTCAAAATGGCAATATTTGAACCTACATGGCAGTAGAATTTTAGCACTACCAGAGTCAGCCAGCAAACTTGAAAGCTTAGGTGATTAATACTTGAAAACATGCAAAGCATATAGGCAGAAAGGAGGACATATACCGGCAGTCTAGTAGAGGCTGGAAAGATCCTTCGTCTTCTTTGTCTGTGCCTTTGTGATCTCACCTCCTTCAATGTGACCATCTACATCATCATCACCATCATCATCACTCACAGAAGTGCTGTCAGCCGTGTCTACATAACTAAGGCTTCCAGAAGGAGTCGAAGTGTCCTCACCGCTTCCTACTTCATCTTCATCTTCATCTCTGTCCTTCTTCCCTTTCTTCGCCTTTTTCTTTCTTATGCTATCAAGTCGTTTCCTCTTTGATACCCAAACATTGAGAGGCTTGTCGAGGAGTGCTTCACCAGACTTTCCAGGTAGAACCCTTGAAGGCATCGAAGGATCTTCAAGCACAACCCTTGAAGGCATTAGAGGATCCTCAAGCACAACCCGCACCTCTTCAAGCAAAACCCTTGAAGGAGTAGGAGGATCACTAGGTTCATCCATAACAGGCTCGGATTCCCTAATCGATCTTGCCAACCAATTCATAATTGGGTTGTATTGGTCATGTAGAGCGGTATCCATTATAATGGCACAAGGATCTAACTCCTTCTCAAGGTGGTCTGCTTCTTGCATTTGGAGGCGTAGCTTCAAGTTGTAATGGACATATACCAACTTGTGGAGCTTGTCATAACCTAGTCTATTTCTCACTTTTGCGTGAACCAATGCAAAGGTGCTCCAATTGCGCTCACACCCGCTTGAGGACACGCACTGTAATACAATCTGCATTGCATACTTTTGCAAGACCTTCGCATGTCCTCCATACTTGTACCACCAAGCGGCTGTGATAAACACCACAAAACATTCATACAATGGTATATTATATCTATCATTGTACAAGTAGACAAAGACAAGTATAAGCACTTACATGGGCTCATTTGTGATGATGCAAGTTGTGCGCCTCTACTGTCAAATTCGCCTCTACAAGAGCGGAAAGCATCAAATTGTGCACCGCCTCCTCCTCACGGCTCGGTTTGCTCCCTCCCTCCTCTCTCTCTCTCTCTCTCTCTCTCTCTATGGCACCGCCTACCCGGCGCCTCCCCTCCGGCTACCAGCGGCCGGCGTCGCCTGTGGCTGCCGCTGCTCCATGCTCGGCTACGCCCGGCCCAAGCCCTTGCTGTGCTCCCTGTCTGCTGCGTTTCCCCTGCACGCCCGTGGCCCTCGGTTTTGGGCTGCGCTTGAGCCTTGGGCTTGGCCGGTGCCGCGCCATGGTCAGCCCCCTACTCGGCTCAGCTCGCCCAGCCACCTGGCTGCTTGCCCCCTATGGGAGATGGATGGGGAGTGAGTTACTGCCCCAGTGTTCATCTTATGCACATAGTGTAACCACATGTGACTTCTGAATTGTTAATTTTGCTTGTGTTTTCTTGCAACAGATGAAGGCTGAGCTACAGGAGTAGTTCTATGAGTTTGGAGATTAATTTTAGGAGCTTTGAAAACAAATTTGGTTCTACCATTCTTTTAACACCTTAATCACAATGTCAGTGTCGATGATATGCACATGAGGATGGTGAATTTATCACTTATTGTTATTGTAAGATCTCAAAGGGATATATATTTTGGAACTAGTTGTATGCGTCATTTGGGAGTTGGAGCATGTTATGAGGTTAGGAATTTACAATGCAGAACTACTGATCAGAGTTGATGTCAAGATTTGTTGGCTAATCCATGTGCAAAAATATATGCTCTTTACTATCGAACTAGAGATATGCTCCAGATACAAAATCTTATTCCCTATTGTGCATCCCTTTGCGGCCATTTACATCGGCAGGGTCCCAACATGATGGCTGATATTGTAACAGTGGCAATGCTTACTAGGTGAATCCTTGGTGAAGAAAATGACAAGGTGCTGGTACTTTACCTTCATTTTTCATCTACCATACCATTTTTAATCTAATTGTCGACCATTTCACCAGTTTTGTCAAGATGGCATCCACAGCAATGACTATACGCTTCCCTTCTCCATATCGGGTTAGATCTATCTTCCTCAAGCATTTAACACTCATGTAATTATTTGCCATTTTAGCATCCATTGTGTAATCGCCAAAGAAAAAATACACGCTTTTGTATGTGTTGGGGCTCATTGCTATGTTGTTCATCCTAATTCTCTTCTTCTTTAATCGCCGCTTGTTACTGATTATTTTATTATCGTAACTTTAGAATTGAAATATTGTCTGTGAAAAGAGTGGTTAGTAATATTTGTTATGATACCCATTCTCCTTTTGCAAAGGCATATGAACACATTGTGCTTTGGTACAATATAGAGAAGTAGCCGAGGTATGTGACATATATTTGTATGCAAGTATACATTTGCATGTTATGAATACACATGCATGCACTTTTGCTCAAGGCCTTAATTATTTTCATGATGGATTGTATTAGATCAGGTCTTTTCTCAATTCTAAAGAGATGCTTTCATGATATTCCAAATAAAATGAACAATTGAGCATGAACTTGAAAGTAAGATTCTGTTGTTTGATCTTCTGCTGTTTCTCCAATCGATACTTCATATTTACAGTACAACATTTAATCCTTTTCAATGCTTAATTTCAGCTAATTTGCGTCGTGTATCTAGCTTTGACGCTCTTCAATCAGCAACAAAGTATGTTTCTATGGCATATTCTTCTATTCATTTTCCTGTATAGTTATGTATGTTATTGCTCAATCAACTTGCATTTGGTTAATTTTTACTCATAGAAAATTCGGCAGCATCTTCTAAACTGTAGTGCTTTTGATGTATAATTAGTGAATGACTAAGTTGAACCTTTCTTTGTCTTGTTTTTTTTACATTTGGCTACTATTGTCAACTCCATGACATTATAACTTTCTCCACTGGTCAATATCCTCCGAAAAGCTGCAAGCTCTTCTATTGGCGTAGTGCATGATGTCTATACTAGGTGAGAATTGGTTGTTAGAAGATTATAAAATCCTCGTTAATCGTAATGTGATGCTGCTGACAAGTAAGTTTGACATCATGTCTCAGTATCCCGTGGAGGTACCTTTTTCATTGGTATAACGATTTGTGATTTTTGCATATTTGTACTGCTTGTTCTAGAATCTGCAAGAGTTGAAGTTGTTATCCTTCTAAATGAACTCGCTTATTTGAAGTATTAGTGATCAAAAAATTCTCAGACAAATGATGCCATCAGTTAGAAACTGATAAACCTTGCTATATTATTTTCACTAATAGAAAGAATAATCAAAATGATATCAAATGCCAGTAGTGGTGAAGGTATATTTACCATCTTCTTGGCTATTTTTGGTTCCATGGGCTACAAACCTCTCTCTCTCTAGCTTGTAGCCGATGTATTATGTCTGTTGATGCAATAATACATGGTAACCCTCCATTTCTGCATTGTTAGTTTCTCACAAGGGCATTCCATGTTATACGTACATGTGCTACTACATGGTAACGCAATACTCATAAAAATATCTAATGTAATGTCCCATTTTTGGACGAGTAAATAGTGTTTACTAATTCAGTTTTTGGTTTTCCGCCGTATTTCAAATTAGCAAGTATTTCCGAAAATCTTCTTTCTTCTTTAAGCTCGGGTTTGTGTTTCAAATATCCTTGAATCCTGAAATTCAAATTATGGTTTGAATTTCCTCTTTTTCGAATTCCGGGCCTTTCTCTCGAATGTGCCCTTTCTCTTTTCGGGCGTTTCCTTTTTGGCCCAACCCCTATTTCTTTCTAGGCTCAGCCCATTCTCCTCTTTGGGTGGCCCATTTTCCCTTTTCTCTCCTCCCCCCTTTTGGCCTTGGCCCATCCCTCTTCTCCTTTGGCTTTGCCTCGCCTGCTTTTCCCCTCTTTCTCTTGGCCCAACTGCCATTTCTCCCCTGCCCAAATTTCTTTTCTCCTTGGCTCACTGCCCCTCCGGCCTTTTCTTTTTCACCCGGCACCCATGCCTCTGGTCTTCTTCTTCCTTTGACCAAGCGCCCGTGTGCTCCTCTCTCTCCCTCGTGCGCTCTGGTGCTTGCCTGTCACATTCTCAAGTTAATAAAGAGTATTAGTATGCATCTCATGAGCATGCATCATTGTTTTCAAGCATTTCCTTAGATATTACACTTGGAAAATCTTGTGCAAGTCTTAAATCTTCACTTAAAGAAGTTAACCCAAAAGAAAATTGAAACTTATACTACTAAAGTTCCTCTAGAAATAATTTTATACAAATACTACAATAGTTATTTTTAATTAAAATAATTTTCCCCAAATTTTTGGGAGTATTTTCAAACCTTAGAAAATTCAAACTCAATCCAATAACCTATTTAGGTTATGAATGTATTTTGTATAAAATATTTTGGAAACAATGAGGATTAATAATTTTTAGGGACACTAGACCTTCCTAGGAACTCCTCTGATTTATTTCAGATTTTAGGAATTTTATTTCTATTTTAGAGGCCTAGTCAACTTACGATCGCTTTGTTTTAAACCGGTCAAAATCCTAGACCTAACTACCAAACCAAGTCGGGCTCGAGTCCCGACTCGGTGAACTAATTCGGCCAAACCAACTAAGTGCACCTTGCATGAGCCATCTGATGAAATTTCAACGGACCAGATCTCGCGGCCGTTCGGATGGTCCGAACGGCCCACCTGATCTGAGCCGTCCATTCGTGATCGTGTGGCCCACGTGCATTGTCCGATCGGACAGTCCGAACGGCCCATCAAATTCAAGCCATTCATTTGTGATCAAAGGGTTCCAAGTGAACTCACCTAACGCACCGGACCCTGGCTTGCCCCGCTCCACACCTCTTGTGAGCCACTGACCAGTGGGGCCCACTGGTCAGATCTTTCTCCCACCTCCCGCTGCAATGTACTGGCCGCGCTCGCCACGCACCCACCATGCTCTGAGCACCTCCGTCACCTTCGTGACCGCACCGCCCTTCCAAGCCAATCCTAGGGCATCACCTCTTAACCCCGTTTCCATTTCTGTCATCTCCTTCAGTTTAAGACCCCTTCCTGCCCTTTTGTTTTCCTCACTTCTCCTTTGTTGACTGAGGGGAGGGAGGCTTGCTCGATCTCATCTTTTCGGTAAGATCCGTAACTCATGGTTCCTTAGCTTCTACTTTCCTTACAGTCCCCATTTTTCCTAATGCGCGACTTTGATTCCAATTGTAGCTCACGGGACATGATCGTGCCATTGGAGCTTCCAGAGCGTGTACCAAGCGACACCTTTTTGGCCATCTTCATCTCCGGTGAGTCCTACCCTTGCTCATGTGCGTCATATTGTGTCCCTTAGCACAATATTACTTTCCCCTCAATCTATTTGTGCAAACATTCACAGGAGCTAGTGAATTTGGTGTTCTTCCTTTTTTGTCAGCCAAGAACCCTATTCGTCATCTTTTGTCAATCGGGTAAGCCATTTCCCGATTGCATGTTGTATCACCATCTTCTAGTCACCCTCAAGCTTTCTCAACCCTTTGCTGCCATTATTTTTGCCCAGGGAGTTCTCTCCACGTGGTGCCGCACCGCCTCCACCGCCATTACTGTGGTCAACCACTCACAGAGCTTCTTCGGCTGCTTCAACCCTCTGGTGAGCTTCTTGGAGTACGCCAGTAGCTCACTCATGCATTAATTTGCTCAATGCACCACTGAAGCATTGCATGCATGTTAAGTCGTAGGTCACCGCCGCTCACCGCCGGCTGGCCACCGTTTCAGGCCATCTCAATCGCCACCACCACTTCTTTTAGGTGCGCAAGCTTATTGCGAACTCTTTCATACCTTTGGTTCGCGCCGCCGTGGCCAGGAATGCCGGTGAGGCTCTGGTCATCACCTGCCATTTTTGTCGGAACGCTAGACAATCGAGTAGCGGCATCATTAGGAATTAATGGTGATGATTAGCTTTTAATTGCGAGATCTTTGTCAGAAATCTCAGAGGTTAGCTGCGTATTACTTAGCCTTCAGAGAATGACATGTGAACCCTAGCCACTTAAGCCACTGCACCCTTTTCACGTGGTCAGTCCAAACACAACTAGGACCTTTGTGGACCGTTCGATTTAAAAGCGACCGTCCACATTAAGTGGGCTGTTTGGACCGTCCGAACGCGCCACGAATATGGACCGTCCGATGCGAAATGAACGCTCCGGATCAGTTGGGCCATTCGGACCGTCCGATCGTGCCACGATTGTGGATCATTGGATTTTAATCTAACGGCCCACAAGCATGGTCCGAACGTTTCACTCAGGCGCGCCCCTCTTGTTTCACTAACAACGCAGGCCCACTTGTCAGCGCCAAGACGCTTGAATCAAGAACAATTTAAGAAACAAGACTTTACAGGCCCCCACTATTAGAAACTGAGGCTAGGGTAGACCTCGGTGAGAAAAGTCAGAAAAACTTTAGGAAAATCGAAATCTATTAATTCACACACTGAAAATTTGGATAACTTCATAAATACATAACTAATTCTTCTCAACTCCAAAATGGTTGAAACCAGATGTGATAATTTTCATTTCTAATGAACTTTATTACAAAATTGGTTTCAAACTTGTCTCTGTAACCGAAATTATTATTTTGGAGAATGATCCATAAAACTATTATCTTTACAATAGAAAAAGGCTGAAAACTTTAAAAATGCATAACTAATTCTTGGAAAGTCCAAATGAGTTAAACCCAAATGTTTTGGACTTATAAAAATATTCTCTATTTATCTGTATAATCCTTGTATCCCCTACTGTTCTGGAAATTTTGGCCAAATAATTAAAATACATGAACTTAAACATATTGAAATCTAATTTTCAAATAGCCATAACTCTCACACACTAACTCCAAATGGAATATCTCTTTCACCTTCTTTCATCTAAAAACATGCTCTAGCCACTGTAGAAAAATCATGCATTTTTTAGCAATTTGATTTTCGGAGTATTTCTCGGTGTTTATCGATATCGTTATTTCTCTAGATTCCGGAAATATCGATATTGACTCCTACGCTTCTGAGAGTGAACAATTGAGCTACCAGCAAGGCAAGTATCATTTGAACTTTCTTTTGCATCATATTTGATCCCAGTTTTGGTTAAGTTAGTGCAATGATAATCGCTTGCATGCTATTTTGATAATATCGCTATTTTTGTGATGTGTAGAATAGTTATGTCCTATTCATTGAGGTTAATCTTGAATCACTCCAGTATCACATGCTTAAGATAGGACTATATGAATCATTGTTCGAGTTTGCTTAACCATGCAAGTCTAGTAACGTTAGTTCGATTGTCGGGAATAACCCGACAATTATGGGAAACACTCACTTCCTTATATTCATTTTATTTCAGATCTTCGTATCTATTTTATGAGATAAATTTTATCATTTTTTAAAGGAGTTTTGTGTAATACCCCAAACATTTATTGGAGAAAATATCATTCGGGAAAGCGAAATTTATTCAATTTCAAACTCAACCAAATTCTAGATTCGAAATTAAGTTCAAAAATTCAGAGTTTGGGGGAATTAAGTGTAATACCCCGTTTAAAAATTAAACAAATAAGTGATTAGTACTGAAATTAAATAGAATTAGAAATGAAATAAAAATTTAGAATTTGGATCGAGGAGGAAGATCAAGGAAGAGAGAAGAAGAAGAAGGGAAAAGAGGGGAGAAAGGAGGGGATCATCTTCTCCAAGGATCGTTCATCATTCTCCGGGGTTCTTAAAGGGTAACAAGATGTTTCCCCACTGTTTAATGCTGATTAGATGCGAAATTAGATTATTTAGTTTGGATCGAATTCGTTCGGTTGTAAGTTCAGTTCTGTCCAGTAGCTTGCGTGGCATATTTTGGGTTCATAGAGGCCGATTTGGAGGTGTCCATCTCCTAGAGATACTTATATAATGTTCTTAGCTTTCCGTAGCCGCCAAGAACACGTAATTCTGACGTATGGATCAAAAGTTATGGTGTGATCTTTACCGCTGTCCTGAAATCCTAATGAGAGTGAACTGTCAAGTTGTCTCCTAAATTATGATAATGTTATTGGCAGATTCAGGGTTTTCACCCAACTAGGTTATTGTAGAAATTTTTGTAACCTTTCCATAATGATAAAGAATGCCTTAATCGGAGTTGTATATCAAAAGTTGTGATATATTCTTTACTGCTGTCTTTTTCGTCTAGACAGAAACTGTCTTATATTTTCATCTACCTATGAGCAAATTATTTTGGCCAAATTGGATTGTCTCGCCAACTAGGATTTTGTGGTTATGTTCGTTAAGTTTCCATAGGATCTAGGCTCACCTCGTTCCAAGTCCCAGATCAATAGATATGAGTGATTCCGTGCTGCTGTCCAGATTCAGTTCTGTGATCGTGTTGTCTGTTTTGCAGAATAGATCTAATTAGTTAATTCGTGGGTTGTCGGGAAGGTGTTGTAGAACGTTAATGGTAGTGTCCTGTACCATGTTGTTCTTATTTCGAGTATATACTTGTGTAGGCAGAGAGGCTTCGAGTTTAGGAGCACCTTCCTTGCCTACTAACAAGTCGATCATGAAGGCAAGTACTTTGATGTTCTTATGATTAGTGAATCTTTGGATGCTTGATGTTCAGATTGTGCTTTTCGTGATTCATGAGAATGTTCAAAGTTTATGTTCCTTTCTTATGTGTTAATTCCAAGTGTAGACATGATGTCTTTCATAGTTCATATTTCAATACATGCATCCATTTTCATGTTCCTTCCACGGAGTGGATTACAAGACCCATCAATTCCAAGATGGGCATGTAAGACCCACCATTCCAATGTGGGCAGATTTGGACACCAGATGAAACGTTCTTCATACGGGATTTGGATCCCGTATTTTGTTAAATGCGGGCTTAGGTGAACACCGACGGGTGTGTCACTAGCTATACCGGTATAAGCATGTGTGTAGTCCATTCAATTCATTCAATCCATTCATTCCATTCATTCGTATATTCATTGATTGCTATGTTCATATTTGATGTATGTCCACTTATTCATCAGTACTTGCCGAGTCTCGGACTCATTCTTGCTTTGTTTGTTTATTTTAGGTGATCGTTGGTGATGGCTCTATTGGGAGGAGTAGACACGCACTATTCGCTCACTTCACCATAATTCATTTCAATAATAGGACTTGGTTCTATCCTTTATTTGTTAATTGATGAACTGTAATAAATAAAGTTAGATGTGGTTGATAACCCTCTCTATGTCATGGTTGATTATATCGCTTGTGATCTTCGATCACCCTTTTATATACTTGCTTGAATTCAGACTATATTCATGCCATGGTTCTATTAAACGTTGATCTCTTAGATGATATATTATTCAAATTCTTTCGCATTATGGTTGTATGTTAGATTATTTAGGTGACATCTTGGCTTTCGAATAGCCAGGGTGTTACAGTTGGTATCAGAGCGGGCTTTAGGTCCGTGGTAATTAAGTTATTAAAATGACACACTGTGCACAGTAGGTGGGGTTGGGTAATTCATTGTTTCCGCATTTCTATTGTTATGTTTCATTCGTTGAGCAACTGTTGAATTGCTTCTGTACTATTTTTCTTGTTGTTAATCTATGATATGATGTGATATCTTATATCTATGAATCTATTCTACGATTGTCATGAGATGATCCTATATATTCACAACTGATTACATTGGTTATGCACGTTGATAACGGATGTTAAGAGGTTGAGGACGTGGTTGTCACTCTGGGATTCACTAGGTTACACCACTGTTCGTGGTATGTGGTTAGGGGAGTAGTTACCACGAGTACCCTAGTTTCAGGTGTTGAGCGCGAGTTGCTTTAGAAAGTTGTTCTCTTCCTTGTTTTCTGTATTTGGCAAATTCTTGTCCGGTGGTGGTTGATGAATTTCTCTTGGGTTCGTGGTTCATGGCAGTTGATGAGTTTCAATGGGTCTTTAATGGTTCTCTGAAACAATTATTGTTTTTCGACTGTTGAGTTGCTTTAACTACTTGTGATCTTCGTCAATTGGCAATATTGATATTTCCATGGTTATTCCTTCTTTCTCATTTGGAAAGGACGACTCATTTACTCATTTGATAGTTTGGTTAATGAGAGTTTTCCGTTGTAAGTTCGTTAGCATGTGAAAGCTTTGGCTTTATGTGTTTCTTTTGGATTACTTCAAGCGTTGAGGTTTAAAGTCTCTCTTTTGCTGAATGAAGGTGTCAGAATCCTTTTGTGATGTCTTATCATGCTTAAAAATGAGGAGTTATACCTAAACGAATAAATTGTTATGATATGAGTTACCAAGTTGGGTTGCTAGTATAGTGCAAATCAATTATTCTTAACTACCATCCATGAAAGTGAAATTGATTAATTTGAGATGTCCTTGTTTCTGATACATGGTGTGTGTTAAATAAAAGACTATCCATATCCGTTCAAAACCTATGGATCTTACATAGGTGCTAGATTTACCTATTTCCTGATATGCTAAAATTGTTGAAACTGCATAAAGGACCGGATGGATCTTTGGTGTAACGATTCGTGAAACCTTGTTTATAGAAAATTATGTTAGTGAATCGTTAATCATGTTTTGAAATGATTTCGAACAAAGGTGAAATGTTGAATCTATGTTTATAAATGGTTATGTGATTGCAAATGGAATTAGTACTGTATGTACACACATGATTAGTACAATCATCAATTGTTAATGAGCGCTGAAGATGGTGTTGAGCTACACTAACAGTTGAATAGATGAATTTCGTAAGTAGTCTTTGATAGCGTGCCTTGTGAGGTTGTTATTGCTTAGCATAATCTTGATATAATAAATTTGTTTCAACCTTGTGGTTTGTGTTTCCTTTGGGAAGTTTTAGGATGGAGTAATAAGGTTTGACGATTCTTGGTACTAGTGTATGTTGTCGTTTTTATTAAATAAATCGAATGTGAGATTGATGTTAATTCTTGTAGTAATATGGTCGCCCGGTGATATCGCTTAAAAGAGAATATTTCAAGTTTAGCTTTCGTGATCTTTTGGAGCTCGTGAATGTTCTGGTAGCTAAAGTTATTTAAAATAAAATGGTGTATGGGAATGTCCTATTGGTTCTTAAGAGTTCTGTATGATTTAGTCTTACAGGTTCTTTGGTTTGAGTTCGCAAAGTGAGGTTGCATTCAAAGAAAACTTTTTGTTGATTTCTTCAAGAGGAAATTAATCCGTTTGCTTTCCGTGAAATCCCGTAAATGTAAAGTTTTCAGTTTTGTGGCTGGGATCATTTGGATCTCATGTTTCATGAATAGTTGAACTGCTTAGAGCAAATATGACGTGTTGAAGAATTGTATTGGTCCTTAATTAGTTCTTGTGGTTTGGACTAAAGACCTTATCTTGTTCGTTGTGGCAAAGTGTTGCTAGTCAAAGGATTAATCTCAGAGTTAAAGGAAAGAGTGCAATAGGAGTATTTGAGAATTTGAGTCAAGTTTTGTAACTTGTGGTTATTTGAATCGTTCCTAAACTTTCTGCTCTTTCCGCTCAAGAGATGTCGAGTTTCAATCGCAATGTATTTTTTTTCTTCTTATTGGCTGTTATTTGCTATTCCCTTTTGACGGATGTGTGCCCTCAACTGTGAACCCAACTTTCGTTTTCCAAGATCACCATTATCAGAATATTTCTTTTGGTTTCGTGCTCGCTGTGAGGAGCAACGTTTTCCTATGTGACGAAACTTGTCCTTGTTCGCCTGTTTCTTTTGAGAAAGGATCAACTGTTTTATGTTGCAAAGTTTTACCAGGCGTAAGTTGGCAACTGTTTGGTGGTGGTTAAGTAATGATAGTGGTGAGATTTTTCTACCAAACTATTGGAGGAGTAGTAGAAGATGAATTGGTTTTGACCTGTACCTTTTGGAGGAAAGTTGATTCAAATGGAATGTTTGGCTTCGAAGTAAATTTGAACAGTGTTACGACTGAGTAGAACCTATAGTATAGCGAAATTCCATAACTTCAGGTCATGTTGAAAGGTTGGGGATATTCGAAGGTATGGAATCCTTGATCAATTTAATTGAGTAACGCAGTTGGAAAGCATTGTGATAGTGTGTGGGTGATTCCTGATGATGTCAATGAGTGAGTATGTTAGATTTGTGGGGATGTTAGAGATTTAATCCGATGATTTCACTATCTGTTATAAGAGAAATTCGTTGTAGAGGTCTTGGAGGTTAAATTTGGGCTTTGCATTTTTATGCTAGACTTTTGGTCGCCCAAGGATTGTGTGTAGAGGAGATAGAAAACCGGAGTATTCTGAGCAGTGGAATGATTGTTGATAGAACCCTTCTGATGTAGTTCATAAGCGGGTGTACTAAGGATTCTGAGTTGTTATTCTGGGAAATTGGAGGTAATGTGATTGCGTGGGACCTAGTTTGTGAAGTTTTGGGTGCCTTCTATCAAATTAATTTCGTCAGTAGGATGAGTCGCCTAGAGTATTCGGTGGATTCAATAGAGTCTCTCCACAATGGTGTGGGTGATGTATTTCAGTTTGAGCATAATTTGAGGAGGTTTAATTAAGCGGTTGAAGCTCGTGTGGTAAGTGATGAATTCGAATTCCAAGGTTCGAGAGAGTTTTATTCCTAAAAGAGAAACTAAGAAAAAGGATGTTTCCTCGGGTGGTGAAGCGTTTTCTTGTTTCTTGTTTGAGTTTTGTGTTGTTGGCTGGTGTCTTCCGCCCTTTGAGTTGGCGCATTGTTGGCATGTTTGATTCGTTCCAATTCAGGCAAACCAAAAGAAGTATTTGGTTTGGGCATTCGAGTGATTTCTCCTTTGGCTTTCGTGGTATTCAATAAAAAGCGCCTATTTGGAAAGTGGGATTGTTTTCGTGATGAATTGTCAGATTTGGAGTTTTACCCTTTTGGTGGAGAGTTAGTATTGCGTGGATACGACGAGAACTCTCTATTTCTAGTGGGATTCTCTTTGTGAATCAGTGGTTTAAGAACCAGTTCTGTTGTGTATTCCTGTTTAAAGGAGGTGACCCTTGTTAGATGAAGAGTTTGATTTTGAGCATCAACCTTCGCTGCATGAGCGTGTGCGGGACAGGGGCGTGGGCATATGGCTCATGGCGCGTGTGGTCCCAGAGTGGACATACGGCATGGCATATGTGCAAGACTTGGGACGCATGGGACGTGTACCGAGGGGTGGTTCTGGGCATTTGTTGTGTATTTTCGTACCAAAGGGGAGTTTGGTCAAGGTACTTTGGTTCGTTTTCGACAGTTACAGAAATTAGTAAGTTGGTGTATCGCTTTGACCGTCTCGGGTCCATACGCGACGTACGCACGTCTGGTGTGTTCTGGTGCTAAGTAAGTAGCTGAGCAATTCAAAGCTTGGGATTTCGTTAAAGACGTTGACCATCGAGTAGGGTCTTATCTTCGATCCTCTTCTGATGAGTGCACCTAGAAATACCGGATTGAGTGTTAGGACGGATGTTGTTTTGCGTCGTTGTGCTGTGGTCTCATCAGTCCGAGAGAGAGGCTACTTAGGAAATTGAAGTCTCGCATGCACGAACAGTATTCGGATTTGTTTGCAACAGGTGCGTGTTTGTCGTTGTTTCACTCCAGTCGCAGTTTTCTTTCGGGAAGGTCGGTGAGTAGATTCGGGGTCGAATCCTGTTAAAGGGGGTAGAATGTAATACCCCAAACATTTATTGGAGAAAAATATCATTCGGGAAAGCGAAGTTTATTCAATTTCAAACTCAACCAAATTCTAGATTCGAAATTAAGTTCAAAAATTCAGAGTTTGGGGGAATTAAGTGTAATACCCCGTTTAAAAATTAAACAAATAAGTGATTAGTACTGAAATTAAATAGAATTAGAAATGAAATGAAAATTCAGAATTTGGAAGGTGTATTAGAACTCGGGCTTTTGGCCCATAGCTTTTTGGCCCAAGTAGGGAACCACTTAAGAGGGTGGGGGGAGGCAAACCCTAACACTGTAGCGTGAATACTGTAGTGCCACTACTGTAGCTTCGCTGTTACTGTAGCACATCCCTTCCTCCTGTTGCTGCCAAGGAGAATCGAGGAGGAAGATCAAGGAAGAGAGAAGAAGAAGAAGGGAAAAGAGGGGAGAAAGGAGGGGATCATCTTCTCCAAGGATCATTCACCATTCTCCGGGGTTCTTCAAGGGTAACGAGATGTTTCCCCACTGTTTAATGTTGATTAGATGCGAAATTAGATTATTTAGTTTGGATCGAATTCGTTCGGGTGTAAATTCAGTTCTGTCCAGTAGCTTGCGTGGCATATTTCGGGTTCTTAGAGGCTGATTTGGAGGTGTCCATTTCCTAGAGATACTTATATAATGTTCTTAGCTTTCCGTAGCCGCCAAGAACACGTAATTCCGACGTACGGATCAAAAGTTATGGTCTGATCTTTACCGCTGTCCTGAAATCCTGACGCGAGTGAACTGTCAAGTTGTCTCCTAAATTATGATTATGTTATTTGCAGATTCAGGGTTTTCACCCAACTAGGTTATTGTATAAATTTTTATAACCTTTCCATAATGATAAAGAACGTCTTAATCGGAGTTGTAGATCAAAAGTTGTGATATATTCTTTACTGCTGTCTTTTTCGTCTAGACAGAAACTGTCTTATATTTTCATCTACCTATGAGCAAATTATTTTGGCCGAATTGGATTATCTCGCCAACTAGGATTTTGTGGTTATGTTCGTTAAGTTTCCATAGGATCTGGGCTCACCTCGTTCCGAGTCCCAGATCGATAGATATGAGTGATTCCATGCTGCTGTCCAGATTCAGTTCTGTGATCGTGTTGTCTGTTTTGCAGAATAGATCTAATTAGTTAATTCGTGAGTTGTCGGGAAGGTGTTGTAGAACGTTAACGGTAGTGTCCTGTACCATGTTGTTCTTATTTCGAGTATATACTTGTGTAGGCAGAGAGGCTTCGGGTTTAGGAGCACCTTCCTTGCCTACTAACAAGTCGCATCGCGGAAGGCAAGTACTTTGATGTTCTTATGATTAGTGAATGCTGGATGCTTGATGTTCGTATTGTGCTTTTCTGTGATTCATGAGAATGTTCAAAGTTTATGTTCCTTTCTTATGTGTTAATTCCAAGTGTAGACATGATGTCTTTCATAGTTCATATTTCAATACATGCATGCATTTTCATGTTCCTTCCACGGGAGTGGATTACAAGACCCATCAATTCCAGTATGGGCACGTAAGACCCACCATTCCAATCTGGGCAGATTTGGACACCCGTATGAAACGTTCTTCATATGGGATTTGGATCCCCATATTTTGTTAAATGCGGGCTTAGGTGAACACCGACGGATGTGTCACTAGCTATACCGGTATAAGCATGTGTGCAGTCCATTCAAGTCATTCAATCCATTCATTCGTATATTCATTCGGTGCTATGTTCCTATTTGCTGTTTGTCCACTTATTCACTGTACTTGCTGAGTCTCGGACTCATTCTTGCTTTGTTTGTTTATTTTAGGTGATCGTTGATGATGGCTCTATTGGGAGGGAGTAGACACGCACTATTCGTTCACTTCACCATAATTCATTTCAATAATAGGACTTGGTTCTATCCTTCATTTGTTAATTGATGAATTGTAATAAATAAAGTTAGATGTGGTTGATAGCCCTCTCTATGTCATGGTTGATTAAGTACTGCTTGTGATCTTCGATCACCCTTTTTATATACTTGCTTGAATTCAGACTATATTCATGCCATGGTTCTATTAAACGTTGATCTCTTAGATGATATATTATTCAAATTCTTTCGCATTATGGTTGTATGTTAGATTATTTAGGTGACATCTTGGCTTCCGAATAGCCAAGATGTTACATTTTGGGTCTGGACAAGTGCTTGCTAGTGATGGTGCCTTCGTGCACGAGACTTGGGTATGTGGTTTGTCTTGTCCGGACCATTAAGGACCGAACTTTGGTAACGTCGTTGATTCAAGTACACTCGTGCTACCACACATGGGATATGGGTACTGTATGGTTAAGTAGGGGGAAGGTTTTAGTGGGTGAAGTCCCATGGTGGTGTAAGGACATAGAGACCGTGAAATCCTATGTTCCTTAGGAGCCGATGTAATTTTCTATAGAGTGCAAGATACGCACCATTTTTCTTTATGTACATTGCATCGGTATTTCCAGTACAACTTGTGAGGCCCCTAGAAAGTGCTATCAAATGCTTGTACTAGGTACGGAAACATCTCACATGGGGGACCTAACTCAATAGAATTTTCTTGCCAAAAACGACCGTATCTCGACTCTCCCCGGCCGGCATACCTAAGGAAGTGTGCTATTTTCAGAGGCATCTGGAGGCTTACGGGCTAATCGAGTCGTGTGGGTAAAGTAGTACACCTCTATAGAGTTAAACTATTCGAATAGCTGTGTCCATGGTTATGGACAATCGCTTGAGTTCAGGAGTTACTATTGTTGGACTTTGTGTTTTAATTGTGGGTAAACTTGGTATCCGGCATGAATGGGATGTTCATGCATTTGTTGTATTAAAGTGGGCAGCCACTTTGCTGTTGTTTGATTCATTGATTTTTCAATTTTATCACTTATTCATATGCTTTACTTCTACTTCAAATATGATTTCAAAAATGGCAAATGAAAACTAGTATGTGTAAGTTGTCAAATTGTTGCATTTTTCGCAAAACCTAAACCACTAATGCCATCCTTTGAATATCCTCTATGCATAACTAATTTTTATTTGTGTAAGACTTGCGAGTACAACTTTGTATTCAATCCGGTTGCTGCAATTTCAGGTGAGGAAGACTATGAGCCTGTTGAGCTCGTTAGCACCGATTTAGGCAACGCTAATGAGTAGTGCTATTATTTAACTCCCAGTCAGTTGCCGATGGGTTATGGGGCATACCATGCTGGACTTTTGGATTATTTATCTTGCTTCCGCTGTCACTTTATGATCTCTTTTTGAATTTGGCCGACCGAGCCACTTGTAATAGTTGTAGACTGGAACTATTATGTTGTATGTCTTTTGAACTATTAATGTATGAATGTTGTATGAATGTGATCAATGTTGTATGTGAGTTTGTGCTATGTTGGTCGTTGGTCTTGGGAACCAACATGACCTCATGCTCGCTATTCATGGCTTTCCATTTAACTCATTAGTTGTAGTGCTTGGACTGTTGGAGAACAGATTATCATGTAGTACTCACAGAGGTGCAGTATACATGATCGTTGGGGCTCTAGATTTCAGTCAAGTCTCTCACTTAGATGGAGTTAAGTTGGAATCCATTTACCTGGGAGACCCACGGTTGTCTCCATAAGGCCGGAATTGCTTCGGTCTTACGGAAATAACCACAGGGCCCCCCACGTTAGTATCGAGCCATCTTGTTGAGGTTAGAAATAGCACGGGTGTTAAGTTTAGCAAGTCCATTGGTCTAAAATTATTTTTCAAATACTGAAACTAATTTGAGAAACTTAAGTTAGGATCTCTTTTATTCCTCATCCATCCTAGTATCATTTATTCCCTTATTCTTGTTTCAATTTACAAAACTAACTCATCTTGTCTTTCTTGTCCTTAGATGAGTCGTCAAGATCTTGTTAAAGAAACCCAAGTCAAGATGTGAGTGGATACCCGGCACTACTTAGAGACATGTTGTGGAGGGCCAACTTCACATACCAACCCCAATACTCCATCTACCGACGCGATGAGGGTCGGGATGGAAGAGTATCTGGCGGTGGCTAACATCATTGCTAGACGCGTGACAAGGAGCATCCCATATGGCTTGCAGGCACATGGCACCTCTGAGGCCACAGCAATGCAGGAAGTAGCTCGTATAGCCATGAGTCATCTTCGTCATGACCTGACGGAGTTGGCTCAACCACCATATGACTATTTTCCAATGCGAGCTCGTGGCATGGAGGTGAACACCTTTGCCGAGATTCCGTATGGGGAGGACCCTCACGTACGACAACTGGCAAGATTGGTTCACATAATGGACTAAATGCGTCATTGCACCATGCATGAGCTATGGGAGACACGACGTTGTCTCATCGTAGCTCAGGAGCATCTACAACCCATATGCAGCATGGGGCTTGTAGACCGACACGTGCTTTATGGAGATAATGAGGTTTCTCCATATGCTGCTGCACCCTCAGCTTTCCGTCTTCTGAAAGTAAGGGGACGGGTGCAGAGTATGGACAGAGACATCAAGCCCGCATGTCTGTAGGTTTTTCTCATGCTCAGATGCCAGATCCGGTAGGAGGCCATGTCATTGATGAAGGATCCCCTCTACGACTCGTCAATCTGGATAACCCTGAGGACACGGGATCGCCTAATTACTATTGGTTAGACTAGTTTCCGAAGGGATTTAACCGTAATCCTTAGGATTGTAGCATGAGTATGCTCGCTGTCCGGACCTGGGTTCAGTGAGCGTGTATCTTTAAATTTTATGTATTAGGTCTGTAGTGGTTGAACTTTTGAGGTTTCTTTGCAAGAACTTTGGTTTCGGGCAATTACTCTTGGTCTACGGGCCTATATGGGTGTAATTGTAACCGGAAAACTACGAATTGCTTCAATGGATCTTATGGTGGCCTTTGTGCCTTTGTGTCTTTATTTGGTGTTAATTCTTGTGCATTTCATTGCCTTGATTGCATGATAGTTTAAGATCTTCTCCTTGCTGTCCGAATTTTCTTTCCACGCTCATTCGAGTGTATCTCTCATCGGTTCCCTAACCATCCGTGTGATAACAGGATGGCAGGACCTAGTGCTCTTTCAAACACTCAACCAGGGGAAAGGTTACCATCTCCTAGGGTTCAGCACACTGTTGTATGTTTCAGATGCAACAAAGAGGGACACTATGTATCCCGCTGCCCCAAGGAACCACGAGGCCGTTATGTTTGCTTTAACTATGGTAAAGGGGGCACTTCGCTAAAAGTTGCAAACTATGGAAGTTAAAAAGGGCCATGGCGGAGGCCACGGTCTGTCGACACTATGGTGAGGAAGGACACTACATAGATCAGTGTACTACAAGTTGTCCCAACTGCAATGGAGACCATCCACCAGGAAACTGTCCGACTACCAGAGTCACTTGTTTTCTCTGCAAGGGACAGGATCACTGTCACCAGGAATGTCGTCTACACCAGATGATCGCCAAGTCAATCCAAGTAGAACAAAGGATTTTCCATGCGGCTGTCATTAAAGCGAATCCTGAACAAAAAGATACACAAGGGCAGCCCAAAAAGAAGTGTCGCCAGCCCTGCCGCCAATGCCCTCATGGCCGCCGCCCATCCCTTGCCCTTGCCGGTACCACCGTGCTTTCTCCCACCGATGGCCAGCCCGTGCCCGAGTCTAAGCCGCACCACCCGATTGCCTCCCCAGCTCCCTTCTCTACGGCCAAATGGACATAAAAAGGGGATTGAGTATTTTGCTTGAGGACCCCACTTGTCAATGACTTTGAGCCCACTCCCTCTCTCTTCCAAATGGGCCCACTCTGAGAACACCGACAAACCCAAGCATGAACCCAGCCCACACTGTGCGGTGCACCGACTTTCTTTCTCCCTTCCTTACTTCCTTGAATTAATTCCAAACCGAACGTCAGAAGCTCTGTTCTCCCTCGTCGTAAATCCAAAAATTATGAAATTTGTTCTAAATTTTTTTTAATTCAAGATCTTGCTAATGGCAGAGGTCTTGTTCAATTTGGAGTTCATTTGTTAATACTTTATTATTTATTTGTTTTGTTTGCTTGTTGTTCCTTTTTCTAGTACATTTGTCCCACTAGGATTTGAAGGCTGGAAATCTCCAACTTGATCAAGCACAAGAATATCAAGATCCTCTTACCAATATCCGAAAGAGTCAATACTTTGATCATATTGATCCTACATTTTATGTAAATTATATTCATTTAAATTAACCAAAATTGCATGCTTTAATTCTTTAATCAAATGTATGTTAAAGCTTAAGGTAGTTAAACACCCATTTGATGATTAATTAATTAATATGCCATCCATTGATAATTGATCCCATTATTCCATGCCACCCTAGTAACTATATGGTAATACTAGCTATAGGTTGTACTTAAGTGACATGCTAGTTTTGCTTAAGTACCAGGGTATTAAAATACCCGAAACATCATCTCGTTAAACATGAAAATGGTTTTGGGCAGTTATTGTGGGGAAATGACTGAAATGGTTGAATTGGTGTATTTTACTCCTCAAAAACCCTAATTTCTAATACCACACATCTGGGTAGATGGCAAGGCGGTGGGTGCTTATGAGCACGAGAGTGGTTGGTATGTGGAATGAACCGCCCAGATGGATTAAGGACTTAATCTCGTCACGACCTCCCGTATAAAACAAGTACAACCACAAGTCTGCAAACTGCAACTTGGCTTAGTAAAATTATTAAACCCTGAATGTGTCTCACTGGGTGGAGAAAGGGAATGTGCAAGCTTGCGGTACATCCAGCTTGAATGGGTGAAGTTGCCAGTTGTTGTGGTAGTCCAAAACTACGCCCAATGCTACAGTACAACGATCCCGCACAACGTATGGGCGTAACGCCATATGGGTGAGATGACAAAAGGGCAAGGTAGTTTGAAAGGTTACTATGATTTGCCGCTCAACTACATGACTCTGAGAATCATGTGGGGTATTGAGTATGACTACTCTTGTGGGTGCAAGTGCACAACCTCTGCAGAGTCTATACTTTTTAAACAGCCGTGCCTACGGTCAAAGGCGGACATGGGAACTTAACTTGAGTTAGTTCTATTTCAAAAACTTTGTGGGTGGTATGAAAAACGTGGTGGGCTCACCTAGCCCTGAGTTTGGATTTTACCGAGCCTTGAGCTCGGCCGGTGGTTAAAATGCAGGTAACTCCAATCAATGATGCATAGGTAGAGTTTCCGATGGGGAACCTCATCGACAATAAATATTGCACAATTACTCTCTTTAATTAAATGCAATTTGTTAAAATGCTAAGTGATAGGACTTTTGTAATTATGATAATTGAAAATACTGCTTTAGCAAATAAAAGAACCAGAGCCATCCTTGTTTAGCCTTGCATATATATTATTGCATTGTGTGTTGGCTTGTGAGCACGAAAGTTGTGCTCATTCTCACTCTTTCCCCCAAAACCCTCAGAAGTAGGAAATCCTGAAAACTACGCGTACTACAAGGATCCAAAAGTTGGAGGCCCAGGAGATGATGAAGCTTAGTTTAGTTTCTTTTAGTCTAGATCTCACCTTAGTCTAGTTGACTCCGTTGGTGCTTGCGTGCATCCAATATTATCCAAGTCCTTAGTTAATATTGAACGCACACGGGTTTTCCCAGTCACTTGCCTGTGGAGAGATGTGATCTCACCCTTTTGCTTCCATTGTCACTTCCGCTTTTGCAATGTAATCAGTTTGTCCTGTTCGGTCTTTATTGTAAAAATTGACCCGATGCGGTCTATGTAAAGCTCTGATGTGTTGTTTAATGAGTGGTATGGTTTTATCTACGCCATGTATGTATTGATTTAGTGATGTATCTGTGAGTGCTATCTACTTATCCCGGGAATAGCACAGTGTCTTTCACAGAGGATTTGGATTCTCGGAATCGTGTCCCAAGCAGTGGTACTAGAGCATACGACTGTAGGAGCCTTAGTTAGATTGGTCGATCCCTAAGGACTTGAGTCCTATTTTCCAAAAATTAAGAAAAGATTTGTTAAAATATAGTGTAATTATTGCTCCTTCTCATCTCTCTTAGTTCTTTACTTACCTTGACTTCACTTGAGTTTTTACTCAGCTCTGACCCTCTCTCTTGTTTCAAAATCTGTAGATGTCTGGTGCTTCATTCAATGCCCCATGGGACTTTTTCTCCCATGGAGAGGACTTCGGAGAGTTCATGGATATCCTCTACTAGCTCGTGCAGTACCTGGGCTACCGTCGCCAGCCTATCTTCAGAGGCCGGAAGACTCAGGTCCTAGACCTTGAATCTTGGTCTATGGAGGTGAACCTCTACCCGAGGGAAGGCGAGTTCATCACCCACACCTTCAGAGCTGAGTATTCCAGGAGCCACTGTTCTGATGCAGTTCAAGACACAGCTCATTTCGCCTCAGCTCGCCTGTGCCAGATGCATGAAGATGACCTACTAGGATCTCCATTCCGCTTCTACTCGTCTCTTTAGGAAGGATTACGCTACCCCGAGATCTTCGAAATCAAAGCAGACGACCCCCGCCTGACTCATCAAGTACAGCTCACACAGGCAATGACAGCTTTCCTTGTTAGCGCTGTGTACAAGATTGGACAACTTCGGATGCTGCTCACTTCCAGCTACGGCCTCTCCAACACTTTCCGCATCCGGCTGAGGAAATGGGATGCAGCCCTCTCTAAGGTGAAGCAGGAGAGACATTCCGCCATTGCAGAGTTAGCACGGATCACAGCAGCCACTGCTATCTCTACCCCAGCTCCAGCTGTGTTTGTCGTCATCCCCAGCAACCCGGCGCAAGCCCGACATTTAGGATCTCGCACCAGGATGACTGCGCGGAAGAGCGTGCGATGCCCCAGTCCATCGCCCTTCATCGACCTTGGAGAATCCAGCCGTGGACGCAGCCTCAACTATTCTCGCTCCCGCTCCCTGGGCAACTGCACCGTTTGTGGTAGCCTATACCCCCGTTGGAGTAGTCAGGATTAGTCTAGGTTAGCTAGCAGTGCTTGCTAAGTAGCCTTTTGTTGCAAGCACTTTCTGTTTCCTTATTTTGTAGACGTTGTGTTTGTATCTTGTGTCGTGGCTTAGCATCGCCTACACTCTGTGCTTTAGGAGTCATGTAACACCTAACCCCTTAATATAATGCAGCCGATCTAGGCTTTGTATTGTAATTGATTCTTTCTCCTCGTTGGTTGAAGTTCTTCATTGTGCTATAGAGGGCCATAAACCCTCATATATCCTCTAGTTCTAAGTCGAGCTATTCCTCAGATGGCACCAAAGAGAGCAGCTGATTTCAAGGAAGTGGTGCTAGTTGCAAAAAAAAAAAAGATGACAAAGATAGAGGCGCAAGACACTACCCCCAACAATCAATGATTTTCGGCTCATCATTCAATCGACCAACAACCCAAAGACCAAGAGCTCTTCTTAATAGCTTTCCATCTATTTGTTCTTTGGGTTAAACCAATCTCCCCCAGTAGGATGCTTCTGTCTTCCTCCTTTGTTCTCTCTCGTCTAGTGTGCTTTTCCTCTCACCTATCGTGCTTTCTTCCTCTCATCTTTGAAACCCGAGAAGAATTGTTGAAGATTGTTCAAATAAGTAAGTCGCATGGAAGCTATTCTTGTTGGGATCCATTATCGTGTTTGGATGCCAAGCTAGATAGTTTCGGGAAATCCTTCATAGGACTGATTGTGGGAATTGAAAATCTTAAGAATTGCCGATGTTATAAGAAGTTCTTGGGAATATTAGATTATGATGATGGATAAGCCTTGATTATGAAAGGTTTAAAGAATAGCAAATTGGTGGATTATATAGATTATGGAGAAAGAAAATGATCATAGAGGAAAATTTTGATCAATCATGAAGTATATAGAAATCGAGGTACTTATTTGATTATTAGGAGAAATTGGATTTTCATCAAATCTTAAGTTGATCATGGTGTTGGTTGGAAACTTGAAATTGAGAGGTGTGTGCATTAAAGGTAGAAGTAAAATGCAAAAAGAATTGGATTTGCCTTATCAATTCATGATATTCATTTTGGTAGAGTGGGATAAATCTTGGTTGGATTGTAGAAATACATGATTATTGGATTATGAAAATATAATTGTTGAAGATTGGATTATGGGATTACCAATTCATGATGTTGATTTAGTGGATTAGATTGAATCCATAAATGTGGAATTAATTGGGTACGTTGGTAACATTGGATCCAATTGGATATGATTGAATAGATAAGTTGGGATTTAAAAGAAATTTTGGTTGGATTATAGAAATATGTCTTGACCAGATTGTAGAAGGGTATAATTGCGGGATATTGGATTATACAAACATTTGATTGTTGGATATTGGAATATATGATTGAAGGATACCTTACTGATATTGGAGTTAGTCCAAATAATTGTTGTATTGATAAATATCTTACTGATATTGGAGATGGACTAAATAACTGTTGGATAGATGGTGATAAAATAATTCGGCGAATTAAATTTAACTTTATGGATTAAAAGCAGTCCTTTTGGAAGGTCCTATAATAAAGATATTGGATGTATATAAAAACATTTCGAGAATTGCAATTGATAAATATGCTTGAGGAATTAAGTGAATGATGTCATTATAATCTTAGGAGAATTTCGTTCCACAAAGGGATAGAAGGAATTTAACATGATCTTGGAGTTTATCGGATTGGAAGATGCGATTATTACTACTAAATTTTGTGGATTTATGAAATAGAGAAATCATGAAATCAAAGTGGTGAATCTATTGGATTGGCGGAAGAAAGATTTGGGAACTATGTTATCGTATCAATAGAATATGAGATTTATTAAATGATCGGACGTTCTTCTAATTGGGTGACCTTATGCTATGCTGGAATGGTGGATTTCAATAATAGTGAGACCTGGATCCAACAATTTGGAAGACAAAATGGATAGCTTTTTAGCTTGGCACTCCAGTACATAGTTGTGAACCAATAGATGGCATCTGTTTACCAAGTTGGACCTACCACTGCAGTTGTCAGGGGTGCACAACATCTTTACTTCGGGCCACAGTAGAAGGAAATGTCTCAGAGTACCTAAAGAGCATACTCCAGTCGAAGCCATCGCCCTACGAAAAGATCTAACTTATCTGGAGCATCCGATCAAGATCATTGACGTCACCGAGAAGCAAAAAAAGATGCCAGCCAATCCACCTTTATAAAGTCTAGTGGAACCACCACTCAGCGAAAGAAGCCACCTAGGAGCGCGAAGATCAACTGAAGCAGGATTTCCTGTTCTTGTTCCTGAAGCAGCTCGAATCTCGGGGTCGAGATTCTGTTTAAGGTGGGTAGGATTTGTAATGTCCCATTTTCAGACGAGTAAATAGTGTTTACTAATTCGGTTTTCGATTTTCCGCCGTATTTCAAATTAGCAAGTATTTTCAAAAATCTTCTTCCTTCTTTAATCTCGGGTTTGTGTTTCAAATATCCTTGAATCCTGAAATTCAAATTCTGGTTTGAATTTCCTCTTTTTTGAATTTCGGGCCTTTCTCTTGAGTGGGCCCTTTGTCTTTCCGAGCCTTCCCTTTTTGGCCCAACCCCTATTTCTTTCTAGGCTCAACCCATTCTCCTCTTTGGGCCAGCCCATTTTCCCTTTTCTCTCCTGGCCCCTTTCTTTGGCCTTGGCCCACCTGGCCCTCTTCTCCTTTGGCCTGCCCCGGCCTTTTTCCCCCTCTTTCTCTTGGCCCAACCGGCCATTTCTCCCCCTGGCCCAGCGCCGAGGATTCTATCCCCCTCCTCCCCTCGCCTTCCCCGCTGCCAAGGAGCCCCGCCGTCGGCGCCTCCTCTCCTCCGCTCCCAGTCGCCACTGCCGGACCACCTAAGTCGCTCCCGAGCCGCCTCGACCCTGCCTCCGACTTCCCACGCTCCTTGTTGCCCATGCGCGTCGGTTCGCTCGCGCGCCACAACTCTAGCGCCGCCAAGACAATGCGAGCCGTCACCGCTTTTTGCACCATCGACGCCATTGTCAGGCGCTTCTCGCCACCACCCTACCGCCCGGTGCCTTCATGGCCACCGCCCCCTTCGCCGCCCATTCCCTGCCCTTGCTGGCACCGCCGCGCTTTCTCCCACCGACGGCCAGCCCGTGCCCGAGTCTAAGCCGCATCGCTTGATTGCCTCCCCTGCTCCCTTCTCTGTGGCCAAATGGAAATAAAAGGGGATTGAGTATTTTGCTTGAGGACCCCACTTGTCAATGAATTTGAGCCCACTCCCTCTTCCAAATGGGCCCGACTACAGTAAACACCGACGAACCCTGTGCATGAACCCGGTCCACACTGTGCGGTGCACCAACTTTCTTTCTCCCTTCCTTACTTCCTTGAATTAATTCCAAATCGAACGTCGGAAGCTCCGTTCTCCTTGTCGTCACTCCAAAAATTATGAAATTTGTTCTAAAATTTTGTTAATTCAAGATCTTGCTAATAGCATAGGTCTTGTTTGATTTGGAGTTCATTTTTTTAATTCTTTAGTATTTATTTATTTTGTTTGCTTGTTGTTCCTTTTTCCGGTACATTCGTCCGAATAGGATTTGAAGACGCGGGAAATCTCCAACTTGATCAAGCACAAGAATATCAAGATCCTCTTACCTATATCCCAGGCGAGTCAATACTTTGATCATATTGATCCTACATTTTATGTAAATTATATTCATTTAAATTAACCAAAATTGTATGCTTTAATTCTTTAATCAAATGTATGTTAAAGCTTAAGGTAGTTAAACACCCATTTGATGATTAATTAATTAATATGCCATCCATTGATAATTGATCCCATTATTCCATGTCACCCTAGTAATTATATGATAATACTAGCTATAGGTTGTACTTAAGCGACATGCTAGTTTTGCTTAAGTACCGGGGTAGTAAAATAAGCCAAACATCATCTCGTTAAACATGAAAATGGTTTTGGGCAGTCATTGTGGGGAATTGACTGAGATGGTTGAATTGGTGTATTTTACTCCTCAAAAACCCTAATTTCTAATACCTAATGCGGGTGGATGGCAAGGCGGTGGGTGCTAAAGGAGCACGAGAGTGGTTGGTATGTGGAATGAACCGCCAGATGGATTAAGGACTTAATCTTGTCACGACCTCCCGTGTAAAACAAGTACAACCACAAGTTTGCAAACTACAACTTGGCTTAGTAAAATTATTAAATCCTGAATGTGTCTTTCTGGGTGGAGAAAGGGAATGCGCAAGCTTGTGGTACATCCAGCTTGAATGGGTGAAGTTGCCAGTTGTTGTGGGTAGTCCAAAACTACGCCCAACACTATGGTTCAACAATCCCGCGCAACGTATGCGCGTAACCCCATATGGGTGAGATGACGGAATGGGCAAGGTAGTTTGAATGGTTACTGTGACGATCGCTCAACTACATGAGTACAGAATCATGTGGGGTAACGAGCATGACTATCTCTTGTGGGTACAACCTCTCAGAGAGTCTAAACTGTTTAAACAGTAGTGCCTACGGTCAAAGGCGGGCATGGAAAATTAACTTGAGTTAGTTCTATTTCAAAAACTTTGTGGGTGGTATGAAAAACGTGGTGGGCTCACCTAGCCCTGAGTTTGGATTTTACCTAAGCCTTCGAGCTCAGCGGTGGTAAAAATGGAGGTAACTCCAATCAATGAAGCATAGGTAGAGTTTTCGATAGAGGGAACCTCTACTAACAATAAATATTGCACAATTACTCTCTTTAAGTAAATACAATTTGTTAAAATGCTGAGAGATAGGACTTTTGTAATTGTGATAATTGAGAATACTGCTTTAGCAAATAAAAGAACCAGAATCATCCTTGTTTAGCCTTGCATGTATATTATTGCATTGTGTGTTGTCTCGCGAGCACGGAAGTTATGCTCATTCTCGCTCTTTCCCCCAAAACGCTTAGAAGCAGGAAATCCTGAAAACTACGCGTACTACGAGGATCCAGAAGTTGAAGGCCCAGGAGATGATGAAGCTTAGTTTAGTTTCTTTTAGTCTAGATCTCGCCTCAGTCTAGTTGACTCCGTTGGTGCTTGCGTGCATCTAATATTATCCAAGTCCTGGTTAATATCGGACGCACACGGGTTTCCCCAGTCACTTGCCTGTAGAGAGATATGATCTCACCCTTTTGCTTCCGTTGTCGCTTCCGCTTTTGCAATGTAATCAGTTTGGCCTGTTCGGTCCTTATTGTAAAAATTGACCCGATGTGGTCTATGTAAAGCTCTGATGTGTTGTTTAATGAGTGGTATGGTTTTATCTATGCCATGTATGTATTGATTCAGTGATGTATCTGTGAGTGCTATCTACTGATCCAGAGAATAGCACAGTGTCTTTCACAGAGGATTTGGATTCTCGGAATCCAGGTCCGACATCTAAACAAAGAGAAATTGCTTCATCAGTTTGGCCTATTCGGTCCTTATTGTAAAAATTGACCCGATGCGGTCTATGTAAAGCTCTGATGTGTTGTTTAATGAGTGGTATGGTTTTATCTATGCCATGTATGTATTGATTCAATGATGTATCTGTGAGTGCTATCTACTGATCCAGGGAATAGCACAGTGTCTTTCACAGAGGATTTGGATTCTCGAAATCCAGGTCTGACATCTAAACAAAGGGAAATTGCTTCCTGAAAGTGTAAAAGAGTGGATCAAATACTATTGGATCCCCAGATGTGCTAATTTAGCAGCACGTTCAATAGCATCGTGGTTATTAGTTCCATGACTTAGTCATCTAAGCTAAGCTCCATATGCTCTTGTTATTTATATCAAATTCTAGTGATGTATTCGCAATTCATTTATGAACCTAAATTGCCCCCAACCACTTTGAATATCTGGCATTAACACTAGTTTTGCATGGTCTTTCTCAATTCGAAGTTTGGGGTGAAATTAAGACTTTCTGCAGGATTCAATGGTACATATTCTAATCGGCCGATTATGAGCATTAGTGTTGGAAGATATCTTATAGGATGAAACATGATAGGATCATGGACAACGGAAAGGTGATGATCTTTTGGCACCGTGAGAATAGTAGGAAGGTGTGCTACTCCTCTTATTATTGTTGGACGGTTTATGGATTATTTATCTGCATTTTTGTTTTGTTGGGAGTTGCTCCTTGGAGATAATAGTTTGACTTAATTATTATCATGTTAAAGGTCCATTAGCTGTCACTTTTGTAAACACTAGTTCCTCCACCTGCTTGTGCTGCTCATCATGATGAACTATTTACTCATTTTAACATGATAGACATAGACTAAGGTGTTTTTGACTTTTTAGTTCTGACCATGTGAAACATATACATCTACACTTCGGCCACTTCATATTTCTTATGCACATCATGTACATAAGCTGTTAACCAAGTGGTTCTTAAAGAGTGAAGCATCTAAAACAAGCTCCTATACAATATATGCTGTCTTTTGTTAGAAAACCACATTTACATGTTACTCTGTTGTAGTTATCTGGCAAAGGCACCATATGCCTACAAGGAGAAGACTAGACATCTATTGGAATTTATCCTTTCTATCGAAGGTCAAGATGAATCAAGGTTGCTTCTCTATTTTGTGCTCCGCAGATGTAGATATCTTCTTTTGTAATGCAATGTACTGATGATATGAAGTTACAATTTTGCACACAACCCCTTCTACTCTATTGTCTTCATGCTTCCAATGCTATCCCAAATAACAATGGAGGCTGATGGATGTAGAACTTTGGCATCATTTGTGTGGGAGCTCCCCCGTGGACCGGGGTCCCCACATGAGATCGATTCCAACTTAACTCCACCTAAGCGAGAGGCTTGACCAAAACTAGAGCTCCGACGATCATGCGTGCTGCACCACTGCGAGCACTACATGATATTCGGTTCTCCAACAATCCAAGTGCTACACTTAGAGAGTTAAACGGGAATCCACCACAAAAATAGCAAGCATGGGATCATGTTGGCTCCCAAGATCAGCGACCAACACATCCCAAACTTAAATATAGCATTGACCACATCCATACAACAAACTTACATTCAAAGTTCAAAGGACATACAACATAATAGTTCAAGTCTACACTATTACAAATGGCTCAGTCGGCCAAGATCCAAAAGAGTTAACAAAATGACAGCAGAAGCAATATAGATAAACCAAAATTCCAGCATGGTATGCCCCATAACCCATCGGCAACCGACTGGGAGTTAAAAGATAGCATTACTCGTTAGTGTCGCCTAAATCGACACCAACAAGTTCATCAGCCTCAATGACTTCCTCACCTGAAATTGCAGCTCCCGGGTTGAGTACAAACGTACTTGCAAGTCTTACACAAATACAAATTAGTTATGCATAGAGGTTGTTTCAAAGGATGGCTCATATTGGCTTAGTTTTGCAAAAGACGCAACAATTTTAACAACCTACACATACTAGTTTATCAAAAGCCATTTTAAAGACAGATTTGAAGTAGAAGTAAATCATGTGAATAAGTAATGAACTGAATAATAAAATGAATCATAAAACAACAACAAATTTGCATGAACACCCATTCATCTTTGAACCACAAAATTATCCACAATTTAAACACAAAGTCTAACGATAGTAACTCCCGAACTCAAGCATTTGTCCATAACCGTGGACACGGCTATTTGAATAGTTTAACTCTACAGAAGTGTACTACTTTACCCACATGACTCGATTAGCCCGTAAGCCTCTGGAATAATGACACACTTCCTTTGGTATGCCGGCCGGGGAGAATCGAGATACGATTGTTTTTGGCAAGAAAATCCTATTGAGCTAAGTCTCCCATGTGAGATGTTTTTGTACCTAGTACAAGAGTCCGATAGCACTTGCTAGGGGGCTCACAAGTTTTACTAAAAATACTGAGGTAATGGAAAGGTTAATTTGGTGCTCCCCTGCACATTATAAAAAAATTACCTCAGCTCCTAAGGAACATAGGATTTCACGGTCGCTATGTCCTTACACCACCATGAGACTACACCCAATAAAACATTCCCCCTATTTGATCATATGTTACCCATATCCCACATGTGGTAGCACGAGTGTACTTGAATCAATGACGTTACCAAAGTTCGGTCCTTAATGGTCCGGACAAGACAACCACATACCCAATCTCGTGCATGAAGGCACCTTCACTAGCAACCACTTGTCCAGACCCAAAACTCCTTTAAAATGATAAAAGTTAACTTGAAAAACAGAATCTGAAGATCTGGGATAAAAAGAATATAAGAGTTTGAGTGCTTCCCATAATTGTCGGGTTAATCCCGACAATCAAACTACTGTTTCTAGACTTGCATGGCTAAGCAAACTAAACAATATAATTCACACAATCCTAACTTAAGCATGTGTCACTGGAGTGATTCAAGATTAACCTCAATGAATAGGACATAACTATTCTACAGATCACAAAAATAGCGACATTAACAAAATAGCATGCAAGCAATTATCATTGCACTAACTTAACCAAAACTGGGATCAAATATGATGCAAAATAAAGTTCAAATGATGCTTGCCTTGCTCGAAGTCTAGCTACTCACTCTCGGTACAGTAGGAGTCAATATCAATTTCTCCGGAATCTAGAGAAATAATGATATCGATAAACACCGAGAAATACTTCAAAAATTCAAATTGCTCCAACATGCATGATTTTTCTACAGTGGCTAATGCATGATTTTATAAGAAGAAAGGTGAAGGAATGATACCAATTTGAGTTAGTGTGTGAGAGTTATGGTTGTTTGAAAAATAGATTTTAATAAGTTCAAGTTCATGCAATTTAATTATTTAGCCAAAATTTGCAGAACAGTAGGGGATACAAGGGTTATATAGATAAATAGGGAATATTTTTATAAGTCCAAAATAGTTGGGTTTAACTTGTTTGGAGTTTTTATGAATTAGTTATGTATTTTCAAAGTTATCAGCCTTTTCCTATTGTAAAAATAATAAGTTTAAGGATCATTCTCCAAAATAATAATTTTAGCTATAGAGACAAGTTTGAAACCAATTTTTTAATAAAGTTCATTAAAAATGAAAATTATCAAAACTGGTTTCAACCATTTTGGAGTTGAGAAGAATTAGTTATGTATTTTTGAAGTTATTCACATTTCTGTGTGCAGATTAAAACGTTTTGGAATTTCTAATGTATTTACTCTTTTCTTACTGAGGGTTACACCAACCATAGTCACTGCCCGTGGGACCCTATCTGAACGCAGCGCCCTAACTTGACTTCTTGAGTTAAAGTCTTGTTGACAATGGGCCCTACGTCGCTGAAAGCGGCAGCGTCGCGTGAGTGGGACGTTCGGACCATGCTCGTGAGCCATTGGATTAAGATCCAACGATCCACGTTCGTGGCGAATTCGGACGGTCCGAACAGCCCACAAGATCTGGAGCGTTCATTTTACAACAGAGGGTGTAGATTTGCTGGCGCGTTCGGAGCGGTCCGAACGGCCCACTTAACTTGAAGCATTCGATTTGCATCGGACGATCTAGATTTGCGGCGCGTTCGGATGGTCCAAACGGCCCACTTAATATGGATCATTGATTTTACATCGAACGATCTAAAATGGCCCTAGTTGAGTTTGGGCTGGCTATGCACAAGGACATGGGGCTTAAGTGATTTTGGGCCCACATGTCAATGGTTGTGGGTTTCACTTAGCCCGCTGAGTTTCTGTACAAAGGACCAGCACGTAAGTGACTAATTAGCGTGGTTAAGACAACCATTAAATGCTAATCATCACGCTACAGTGCATGTCCATGTACGACAACGGATTTTTTTCGCGTGCATCACCGGGCGGCTCGTGGCCCGGCGTCAGGCCTGGCGGCGTGATCAAGGGTTGGGTTGGATCGCCATGATCTTCAAGACTAAGGGAAGTGATTGCAACCACTGAGATGGCCCTCACCGGCGGCTAACCGGAGTTGAGCTATGGCATGCAACACGGTAAATGATGCAAAAAGCGATAAAGCTCCGCAGCAGTTCTGATAAGCGGGTGCCCAGCATCTAAGGACTATTAAGAGGTTACCTAAGCTGGGAATAGAGCTCGAGGAAGCTTGGAGCCACAGGAGCAGTGTCGGCGCCAGAGAAGACAACGACGACGGTGCGGCTCAAAGTACAAAGAAGGTGCTGAACAAAAAGAGACAAGGTGAATGCTCGGGATAGATCAAGGATCCCATAAGGATGCTACATGAGCAAGGAATCGACAAAAGTCTTACCGAAGCAATGTGGGAGATGAAAAGTTTGTTCTTCGGTTGACAAGGTCCAATCCTTAAATTAGCGAAATACTTGCATGCATTGTCCCAATAAGTTTAGGGGTTTTCAACGTTATGTGAAATGGCACAAGATGACACGAAAGGTTTATCAAGAACCTGACCAGAGACGAAAATGACAAAGTGATGCTCTCGGGTGCGCGCTCTAGAGCTCCAGAGAGCACAAGGATGGTCCAGAAGCTACAAGAGAGAATGGAAGCTTGCATTAGCAAAAATGGACAAGGGATTGAACATAGAATCGAAGGGTACCACCCGGTTGGAACTCACCGCAGTAGAGAACGAACTCAAGCGTCCCTTTCCTCAGCCACCGAGAAGAAAAGTGAGCAAAACCTAGGGTTTGGATGCCATTTAAGCTCAAAATCGTGATGGAGTGGAGGCGGTGTTAGTCAACAGAGCTCCCGGATAGGTTGCCATGGCGGTGTGATCATGGTGGTGAGGGAGCAAAGTCCACCGTGTGGCAACAAAGCTCTGTGCGAGGTGACGGGAGGTTGAAGACGACACTGACAGCGGGGACCCGCTTCTCAATGAAAGAGAGTGGCGCAGGAACGCGCGTAACGCTCAACCATGACCTCCACCGTTAGATTCAAATCCAACGATCCAAAAGCGTGGCGCGTTCGGGTGGTCCAAATGGCCCAAAAGATCTCAATCGTTTAATTTGCATCGGATGGTTCATAGCATGTGGCACATTCGGAATGGTCCGAACGTCCCATTCGATCTCGCCCATTGATTTAGTATCGCACGGTCCACAAGCATGGCACGCTCGGGTTGTCCGAACGTCCCAAAAGATCGGAGCCGTTGAGGCAGCATCGGACGGCCCAAACGTGGCCTGTGCGGTGAAGGGGTGTAGGGGTGCGATTAGTTGACTCAACCGAGTCAAATGGCTCCGTGCGGTTCGAGCCCAAGGAACAGTACTGGCCAGGGTTGAGTTAGGGTTTGACTAGGATTTAAATCCAGATCCTCAACTTTGACCTGACATTTAGAAATAGGAATAAAATTCCTAAAAATATGAAATAAATCAGAGGTGCTCTTGGGGTGACCTAGTACCCAGATAAAAGTTTAAACCCCTCTATTCATGACATATTTTGTGCAATTTTAAATCCACAACCAAAATAGGTTAATGGATTGAGTTTGGATTTTCAGCGGATTCAAACCTTTCCCAAAAAATTGGGAAAAATTATTTTAATCCTTGAAAATCAAAGTAATAATTTTATAAATTGTTTTTAGAGGAACTTTACTAGCATTTGTTGTAGTTTTTCTTTTGAGGTTTATTTCTTTATGTGCGGGTTCAAGACTTGCACAAGATTTTCCAAGTGCAATAAATTATGCAAATGCTTGAAAACAATGATGCATGCTCATGAGACACTCTTTATTAACTTGAGGATGTGACAATTTGGAGGCTATAAAATAGTAAGTAGGCTTATTTTTTATTCAACTTACGGAAGTTGATTGTTGATTCCTTGCAATTGTTTCCTCAAATTAATTAGCAACTTCTTGGTTAGCCTTGTTCATATTGCATGTCCCTTGACATTTCTCTCTCCTATCAGCATGTTATTGTTGGAGTGTAAAAGGTGCTTTACTTTTACATCAATTGGAGCCTCTATTCAAGATGAACATAGTAGAGCTCTCAAGAGCTAATATTAAGTGATTATATATTATAGAATGTCATGGCATAACCATTCTAGTTGCTTGTAGGTGCCAATAAATTTTGATGCAAGGCTTACTGATTGAAATAAATCCACAAGATAGTTACCACTACTACAAAAAGGCTATCTTGGATGCCTAATCACGGACGGTTGCCCAAAACCGCTCATACATATGCAATCACATACGATTTTGGTTTTGCTACCGTTTGTATTCTTGTTGCACTAAAACCATCTCGTGAAGAGGTAATATCACAGACGGTTCATGTTGAAACCATCGTGAAGTATCACAGAGCGGTTACGAACAAGAACCGTCGTGATATTACTAGAATCGCTGAGCGGTTTCAACAAACAACCATCTAAGATACTCACAGAGCGGTTTTAATAATGAATATGCGTGATATGAATTCATATCACGAGCGGTTCCATTGTGGAACCATCTGTGATAAGTATCACCGATGGTTCCATAATAGAACCGATTGTGATAAGTCTCTTTATTAGTAGGAGCCGCTAGGGTTTCGCTCTCCACCCGAGTGACCACTGCCACCGATGCGCCATTCTTCCCGTCACCGATGGTTGTGACACCATGGTTCATTGCACAAGACACTCGTATGATAAGAGTGTCTTTTGCAATGTCACCGTTGTGCCACAACTACGGTGACGTTGTGCGCCTTCCCCTCTTCCTCCTCCCCAGGCGTCGCGACCACAGCTACCTCGCGACCTCCCGGCTACCTTTAGCTCCACCGGCCTCGGCCCGGCTACCTCACCACAAACACCGCGATGTCGTCGAGTAAGACAGATCTATTGGTTTGTCTTTGTTGGTATTCATGTGAACCGAGTTGCAATGTGGGCTACCTAGCTAGCTAGCTTGATGGTTGGTTTGGACACCCTTGGCCTCGTTGTCTTCTTGTCTTTCCCTCTTGTATTTCGTTTGGATGGATGGATGGATAATCGGAAGTGGGGAATGGGGTTGTGTTTGGGTGTATTTCTTTGCATGGTATGTTCCTAAAGACATTTTTGTTTTCACGGGGTGTCTTCTTTGAAAAAACACATTGATGCAACCTTAAGTGGCAATCTAAGGGAGGCAATTTGGTTGCATCCTAGAGAGGATCTTAACAAATAGTATGCGGTAATAGTAAGTCTGATCACCATCTATTCTTAGGATAAATAACATAGTTTGCACATATGAATGTAAGCGAACTTCTACATGGATAGAGGTGAGTTTCTATAGGTTCTTTGCTCTTATATTCTTTATAGATAGAGAGTTAACCATTAGGGAAAACTCTTTTTTACATCCTAACATGATATCGTCAACTTACCATATATTGTTATCTTATTACTATTCATGTTTCAACATATTTTATATGTTTCACTGGACTTGTATTCAAGTATTATCCATGAGAGTTTTGTCTCAATCCTTGTGAGAGTTTTCCAAACAGTGGCCGCCTCCTCCCTAAGCCCGCCTCCCCTTTCCTCTATTTCTTGATCTCTTCTCTACAAAATCTCTAAGTAGTGGTTGCTTTTGCCTTTTAAAACCGGCTTCATATATATATATATATGTGTATATATATATATATATATATATATATATATATATATATATATATATATATATATATAGTTTAGCCTTTGTTAGCTAACTCGAGGCACGATCAATTGACTAGCTAGCTCGCTCCTTGGTGATTCATCCAAAATGTTCAATTGAAACACGACCTGCATTGTCGATCTGACACTTTGGAGTGTGCGATTTGCTTCATACCTTGCCATGAAGCAAATTGTACACTCAAGTCTCAGTTCGATGAAGTAATAAACTCAACCTAGCTACTTCGCCGATCGACACCTTTGGAGTGTACGATTTGCTTCATGGCATGAAGCAAATCGTACCTCCAGTGTCAGATCGATAAAACCATGTTCACCTGCACGTTTAGGATGAGCGGCCAGCGTGCCTAGCTAGATATCAATTCGGGCATCGGTTAGCTAACTAGGGACTACGACCTATATATATATAGGAAAATGGTATGGTACTCACGGGAGATCGTACTCACTTCTCATATACCCTTTGAAATCGTATGATGATGTCTCTTTATCTATTTGAATATACTCCAATAATGATTATAAGATACTCCAATGTGAGTTCTCTGAAAAAATTAGTTAAAGTCCACTTTTATAGCAAAATTTGTGTATATACTTCTTTTATATATGAAAAAGGGTATATAGCAAAAATAAAGGACTCAATGAAAATTTTTCAATCAAGTCGCATTGGAGTATCTTATATATATATATATACACATATATATACATACACACACAGAATATATATATATATATATATATATATATATATATATATATATATATATATATATATATATATATATATATATATGGCAGTTTTTAAAGGCAAAAGCAGTCACTACTTGGAGATTTTGTAGAAGAAGCTATCACGAGGCAGTTCCAAATACCAGCAATGCAGTGAAGATGATATCACAGACGGTTCCAAATCTGAACCGTCGTGAAACTCAACTATCCTGAGGCGGTTTTATATACGAACCGTCTATGATAATTGTAGACTTCACAGACGGTTTTTAATTATGGAACCGTCTGTGATAAAAATCACTGACAGTTCCATTATAGAACCATCTATGATATGTCTTTATAAGTAGGAGCCCGCTAGGGTTTGCGCCCTAACTCACGTCGTCACTCCCTAGTGCCCTTACTCTCGTCCGTTCCCCTCCCCACCCGAGTGCCACAACTACGGGGACGCAGCCTTCCCCTCTTCCTCCTCCCCCCAGCGTGCGTGACCCCGGCTACCTCTCCACCGACGATGCCGAGGTAGGATAGATCTATCACATATTGGTTTGTCTTTGTTGGTATTCATGTGAACCGAGCTCCTCCTCCCTCTCGCTTGACTCCCGCACCTCAGTTAAGCTCCCTCCTCCTGTGCCACGAGATCAAGCTCCAGTCCTCCCCTCATTGCCTGCCAGCCAGCTCCTCCTCCCTACACCGCAGCTCCGGCTCCTCCTCCCTCTCACCGCCGGCTCGTTGAGCTACCTCGGACCTCCCTCACGCCTCCAACCTCTCCGGCTCTCCCACTAACGCGTAAGTCCCTTGTCTTCTTGATGTTGTCTGGTTGTTGGTTGATCCTGATGGTGATGGCCATTGGCTAGAGCCCATATGCTAAATAAATAATACATACATACATGAAGAGAAGTGTAAATGTGTAATACATATATGTAGAGAGAAGTAGAAATCATAAATATAAATGAATGCAATGATTGTGCACTTGTCTTGATTCTTTGAATGAGTGAATTTAGAAGTGTAAGTGTTATGCGCTATTGAAGTATTGAAATTTGTTGATATGTATGGGTTGTTTGTGCATTAATATGTCATATTGTTATGAGTTATGACTTATTTAGAAGTGTCAAGTGTTGTCTCTTCTATTGATATGTATGGGTTGTTGATATGTTATGACTTATTGGAAGTGTCAAGTATTATACTCGCTATTGATAGTGGAAACTTGCTTGGTGAACCATGGGTCATTGATATGTATGATTGATGATTTGCAAAAATAGATGTATAAAATTTGTGATATGTATGTTATGACTTATTGTTGATTTGTCATTTTGTCAAGATGTCATCTGTTGCTTCTCGCCATTTATTTCACCTTTATACGTATGGCTTGTGTTCATCTGGGTCAAGTTTTCCTACCTTGCGTCCCAGTGCACGTCCTACCATTCCATTCCTAATCTCTTCTCTATAAAGTCTCCAAGCAATGGTGCTTGTGCCTTTAAAACCGACATCATATATATATATATATATATATATATATATATATATATATATATATATATATATATATATATATATATATATTGTTCTAAGTCTTTCGGCCACTTTGGGGGGTCATCCACACAACATAGAGGAGGATGAGGCGGCGACCACGAACAATTTAATAGAGCCCATGCAAGTTTAAACACAGTACGCCATGAGAAGCGTCAGAACAACCAATTGCACAGTTCTTTGATACATGATGCCACTTCCTAGTCAGATGCCTGCGTGTCACGTCACTTTCGTAAACATATGTTGAGAAAGTGGCGTGAACTGTGTAGCTGATGTCCTAACGCTTCTCGGGAGCCCTACTTAAACTTGCATGGGCTCGATGAAGTTGCTAGTGGTTGTCTCATCCTCCTCATGTTATGTGACGACCCCAAAAAGTGGCCGAGGACTAAGAAAATATATATATATATATATATATATATATATGATGTCGATTTTAAAGGCACAAGTAGTCATTGCTTGGAGGCTTTATAGAGAAAATTCATCATGCGGTTTGACCCACAAACCATACATGATATATCGATCATCATGAGCGGTTTTAGCCACAAGCATGCATGATATATCGATCATCACAGGCGGTTTCATCCACAAACCATACATGATAGTTGCTATCACAGGCGGTTCTCGATTAAGAACCGTCTATGGCGATATGCATCACGAGGCGGTTTGAAAACCGCCTCGTGATGACCTCATGTCATCATCGACCCATAAACTTCGGGCGATTCACCTAAACCGTGCGTGATGTCATTTTGAACCGTCAGTGAAGGCGTTTTACGCCAATAGTGTGCATTAACCCGTCCAACTGTTAATAGAGACATTTTGCATATCAAAGGTATCATTAAGCTTTTTACGAGATTGTGGACAATTGACTGGCTATGTTTGTGTTTATAGGTTATAGACGCCTTATTAAAATAGTGGCGAGGATGGAATGATGATCGACAACGATAGCATGTTTTTGGCATGTGATACCGTTTATTTCGAGTGTAAGACGGAAACACTCGGGAACAACATACTATTCACGAGTGTTAGCAAGGAAACACTCGGGAAAAACATATTATTCGAGTGTCGACACAAAACACTCGGGAAAAACATACTATTCCGTGTGTCCTTGGTCGACATACACTCGGGAAAGTATTAGATTCTATTGGGTGAACCCGTTATGCGAACTATTCTCTGAGTGTTTTATTTTTCGAGTATGCGCCCGAACACTCGGGAAAGTTATTCTCTGAGTGTAAATCACGGAACACTCGGAAACCAGTTTTACCCGACTAAACTATCGAAAGTGGTTTTTACCGCCACTTGAGCCTTTGGGAATTAATTTCCCAAGTGTTTTGGGTACTTTCCCGAGTGTTTGAACTTTCGGGAAAGGAACAGATTCTGGTTGTGCATGGAATAAACATCCATGAAATCATTTTTGTCAAACCATTTTTAAAACAAAACTATAGTCTAATCTGCGAAAGGCTTTGCTTAGCATGTCCATGACCGTGGACACAACTATTCGAATAGTTTTACATTCTGCAGGGGTTGTACAACTTTACCCACAAGGGATAATCCACTTATAATGTTCGCTTCACACACTTCCATTGTTGTGCAACTAAGTGATTATCACAAGGCCTTTACAATGCGTCATCCCAAAGTAGTCATGTCCGCTAAGATTTCGTTGCCACAAGGTTTAACACCTAATGGAAGCCCCCTCTTGCGCCATGTGGGATAATAAAAAGTAGGTCATTCTAACACCCATACAACCGGATGGCGCAACCACAGTGAAACATTGTAAATTAGTTAGCCTAGTTTGTCCCTCCAAACTTGTGATAGTCTGAGAAGGGCTTTACAATCCATAACTCACAAAGCTGGTCCTTAATTGGTGGGCGACTTCCAAAATAACCCACAGGACTCGACCATTCGAGGCGAGACCGTGCATAAACTTGCACCCACCAACTATCTATTTTGCCTAAGTCCAAACTAATTTTATTTTATTTCATTTTTCAAAGTCATTTATAAACTTCCATGGCACACCAATGCTACGGATACAATTTAAACCACATTTGATTTTTTTGGCTGAAAATTCCTAAATCAAATATTTTAGGTCTAAGCATGGCTAAGCTTATTTTTTCCCAAAATATTCTACTTCATACTATTGCATCAACTAGATTTTATCTAATGTGACAAGGTATGGATATTTCAGTGTCAAGATTTGGCTATACAATGGCAATGGGGATAACTAGAAATTTAAAACATGAATTTAAATAGTTGGAATATAAATAAACATGCAATAATAATTCAAAATAGAATTTAAATAATTTAAAAATATAGGATAAAAAATGATCAAAGATGTAACTTGCCTTGCTCAATTAATTGTTTTTCGGAAAGCGACATCGAAATCGGTTCTCTGAAGTCGTCTAAATCCATACGCTAAAAGCGAACCAAATTCAAAAATAAATTCAAGCAAATTAAAATGAACTCAAAATTAAATAATTTTAGTATAGATAGCTAGATATTGATTTTAGATGAATTTAGGAATTTAACTTGCTGAAATCGGAGCTCGCACTACAATAGAAAAGGTCTTCACAGACGGTTCAAAAGCGTCATTACAGATGATTTCTAGAGCCGTCTGAGTTTATGGGTTAGTGATGACATTAAGTCATCACAGATGGTTTTTGAACCATCTGTGATGCATGCTATCACAGACGGTTATTAACTCAGAACCGTTTGTGATATATGCCTATCACAGACGGTTCGTGTTTAGAAATGCTCGTGATAAATGTCTATCACACACGGTTCATTTCTAGAACCTTCTATGATAACTGTATATCACAGACGGTTTTAAACACGAACCGTCTGTGATAACTACCTATCACAGACAGTTCTTGTTTAGAACCGTCTATGATATATATATATATATATATATACTAGTAGGATGCCCTTGCGTTGCAACGGAACCCAAACTTTACACAAATAATAATATTTCCCATCAACCAATCATAAGATAGTGATACAAATATCTACAAACATCACATTAGTGCAACATGATAGAACAAACACTCCATGTGACAATTATGTAAATGAGCGGTAGCAAACAACATTTTCCCATAGTATACTTCAAGGCATAAATAATTGTCGAGACCATCATGTAAAATAACTACAAACCAAGCGATAAGTTAGACATCATGTATTAAACATAAACATTGACTCCGTCTATTGTATCACCCTCTGCTACTACTACCGGAAATTAAAATTTATAGCTTATAGATTGTTTACTTTTGAAAGTAAAAGTTGATGTCGACTTTTATCCCCGATGTGCTGCCCATTTCGAGGCATTTCGAGGTGGGGAGTTAGCAACGCCGTGGTGGCGACTACGGATGACAACGCAGACGCAGGTGATGATAGCGGGAAGCGGTGAGAATGGCGGGCAGCGTGGTGCTAGGAAGTCATAGTTGAAATTTGGGCCAAGTGGGGCCTAAGCTTTAAAGTCAGTATCATTTGAGCTGTGGTTGCCGGTTCTGTAGACATTTTTCGTCAAATGAAGGAAGCAACAGAGCTCGTGGCATGGCAAGGCTGATAAGGATGTGACAATTATATATATTTACTTGCGTGCACGAATACATGTTGATGCAGATAAATCAAAGTTTTCTTCATACTTCAGCCCATATATTTGTGCGACGGCACCTCACTACAACCAAAGGTGACACACATGCATTGTGCACTATAATCGAATTGGGATCTTTAAAATTGTAGTTGGCAAATGATAACTCAAACAACTATAAATCTGCTTATGCAAACACCAATCTTAATTTGACTAATTCCATTGCGGTTTACATAATTCCATTCATGACTCATCATTTGTTGAAATTAGGCAAAATAGATGATGAGAGATGATTGAGCCTGACATCGGGTCCTAAATCACTACTGAGTGTAGCGAACTCAATTAATCGTTTGAAGAAATGCAGTCCAAAATCAAAGATCAATCTAAGCGATAAACACCGGTTAATCATAGACTCAAGTTTAAAAATTGACAGTTTGATCCAAAATTACATGCGAGCGTTTAAGGATGAGATGAGCTTGATAACATCATAAAGAAAGAAACATGAAGACAGGTGATGGAATTCCATAGTAGGTGTATTCTTGGGGAATATTTTGGCTTCTTGACATCCTCTCTAAAATTCTAATGCACTTTGGGAGGCAATTCAGGTAACCTTCAGCATTGTTGGATACTAAGGCAACAAAAAGGCTCATGACAAATGTCGATTACCCTAGATCATGTTCATCTAGAATTTGTGTCATCGATCGGACTCGATAAATGAAATGCATATGTCAATCCATAATCTAGTGCGATAAATATATGCATCACGCTAATCAGTATTCATACCGACCATCGATATTCATAACATTAGGATTTTTCCCAGTAAAGGCGCATAAGACATAGTACAACCTTCTTTCTCACGATAGGCATGACTACTTGAAATCTGATGCACATCTATGTGTTTGTCAATCTGCCTCTAGAAGGGTAGAAAAGGGGATCAAAAAGCGAAACCCATTTACTTACAAAAGCCTTTGGACATACGGGGCGATGATTAGATAATTCCTTCCACCAATATTACCTACCTAAAAAGATTGTAGTTATAGAGCGTGCATATAAACGGTATGATTGCACAATGTTTTACCACAAGGACTTTGTGGATCGACATCTGTTCTCCAAAATAAAATTCTTAGTTTACCATCCGCAGTCCCGATATTTGTATTGGTTTCTAACATAGGCACCTTTTTGCCAATAAATCCCTTTTATTAGTAAAAAGTTTGCATTAAGATCATTTTATTCCATTAATAACGTGTAGATTACCATGGTGTCATTGCTCTGCATGGAAATATAGCACAATGTACATGACAAGTTACCTACAATGGACAAATTTAGGAAGATATATCAATTTGGAATCTCTTTAGAGATAAACATGGCGATGATCCATTATTCTCCAAGCGATGAGCATCAATATTCCGAATATATTATATGTTGATATGACAAGAAGAACAATTAATTTGCCATAGGTGATTGTGCATTAAGATTTTGGAGATTATACTTTTTATGCGAAACATGCAAAGTCAAATGTAGCAGTTAAATGTCTTTTCCATGGATCGTTGTATTTTCTAACCTTACGGTATATCTGCGACAATAACGGCTACCTCTGCCAAGTAGCCATAGGCAAATCGACAAACTTTGGGTACTCATTCTTGCATATCTCAAAGCAAGATGCCTCCTAAATCGAGAATCGATCATCAATATTTTCCATTAACACAAAAAATCCAACTAAATTTATTTTTTACATTTGGTATATAAAATATATGTGATTTAAGACAATATGATTAATTGATTAGAGACGCTATAAGCATTCACCGCTTTATTACCAGAACGACTCCAAGATTAGCTGCTAGTGGTATTGTATGATCGGTGCAAAGATGAGTCAATTAAAATCAACCAGAGAAGCTAACGACACATAAACACAAAGTTAGTTTTCATTTTTATTTCTTGATCCAATGGGAAGAGTTAAAAAAGTAGTAGAAAGCGTAAAAGAAAGCAAAATGTTAGGAAAAAAGCTGGAAAAGAAAATGAATGGATATACCTCATATCGTGGTTGGCGCTTGCTTGTATTAGCATTCACCGCTTTATTACTGTAATGACTCCAAGATTAGCCGCTAGTATTTGTATGATCGGTGCAAAGATGAGTCAGATTAAAATCACCGGAGAAGCTAACGACACATAAACACAAAGTTAGTTTTCATTTTTATTTCTTGATCCAATGGAAAGAGTTAAAAAAAGTAGTAGAGAAGCGTAAAAGAAAGCAAAATGTTAGGAAAAAAACTGGAAAAGAAAATGAATGGATATACCTCATATCTGTGGTTGGCGCCTGCTTGTAGATCCGTTTCCACTGTTTCAATTAGCCAACCATAACCATGAGAACCATATATTAGTGTGTGTGTGTGTGTGTGTGTGTGTGATAGAGAGAGATGTTTACAGTTGCCGGGATCCATTTCATTTTTATAAGGCCTATTAGTTTTCCAACTTTTTTTTGCAAAATGGACTATAAGGCATTCATGTAGATTCAATGGTAATTTTTTCTTCTTTTGCCCTTATTTATTTCATTCTCTCCCCTAAAAATTTATTTATGACTACACACACAAACTATCATCTCTCGTATTCCCAAAGCACTTAATGAAGGTCCACTAAAAAATGGCACTTAATGGAGGTGCTATAGTAATTTTGTTTCTTGGTTTACTTTCTCAATCGAAAAGAAGGCATTATGTTTTCTCGCATGAAAGCATCATACACATTACTCGAGTAGTCGTAATAAATTAGGTAATATCACCTTTAGTTGATTGCATGTATCAAGTTTGCAAGAGTAGATTATTAACAAATTGGCACATGGTCACATTACCTTATTTTTCTTCAAACCACCTATAATCCTATCAATCGCGAGACTCAAAATGTCTGCATTACAAACATTGCCAATGTCACTCCGGCTCCAGTGTCAAAGAAGCTAGCCTTTGCGAATAAAATGATGGTTCTTTGTCCGTTTAAGCTTTCTAAGATATATACGGAATATCTGATCACGACCCTTTATATCGGCTTGTCAATCGTTATCTGGCGATCAAATCTTCAAGCCTTAGCAGCGCCTTATCACGGATGTCATGTCTATTTGTACCAAAGAAGAACAACAACACCGGAAGTCGCATCGAATCCATCCATCTCTACGAAGTCGTAACAAAAACAAAAATAGAAACAAAGAAAATAATTTTTTAAGAGGGTACAAGGCAGACGCACACCTTACTCACACCACATGCACAGGCACGCATGCGTGTGTCCCCTACGCACGCAAAGAAATTTGGAAGCCCTAAGGTGGCACAAAAAGCAGGGCGCTCCGTGCTTGCACACGCGTGAGTACCCAAATTATTTAGGCAAGACGCACTGAGTCAATTTAGGGATCGAACCCATGTGGGTGGGACGTTCCCCCACGTCTCCACCACTAAGCTATCGCTCAATCGTCAAGGAGAAAGGAATTTGTATGGAAATATGTTGTCTTTTTACTTGATTTCCAACTATATGGACAATATGAAACCCATGTAGGGAAGACATCTAGGGTTAAATAGAAAACAAATATAAGAAATACATCTACATTAGTGTGATTGAAAATTAGTAATATGTGTGCACGATTAGCTACACCTTACCAATCTATGATGATGATGCTCACAAGAAGCGGACCACCATGCTAGTTAGAGATAATAATCCAACATGAATGATTCTTGAGGACAAGCATAACCATCATTAAGTAAAAAGAAATATACTTAGCATTAGGTAGTAAATATGGACATCGGGACATGAAACCTAAACATGTAACGACAAAGTAGAACACTACAAAGTGAAGCAAGCTATCTTAAAGCATTATAGCACTTGGATCGACAAACAACTCACCCCAGAGATTCATAGACCTCCCAATGATCTTGACAGAAGTTTGTTTAAGTTTCTCGGTTGATTCTCCAAAGACTTGAATTGGCAATTGCCAACTTACTCCATGTATCTTTGGATTTCGAGGTCGACTTCTACCCTTTGTTTCACAGATCCAACCATAGATGGAGTAGATGACCCTCCGATTCGTGCTCCCCTAGAAGCTAGTAAGAATTTCCAAGGTATGTTAGAATTCTTGAACTTGTCCTCACCAATCAATGAGATACACATAATATCAAATAAAATTATTAAAAAAAATATTAGGTAGGTTGTTTCTGTTCATGTTCTCATAAAAAATTTCATGGTCTCTGCTGTGCTTTACGAATAGGAAGGTATTTTTTAGTGTCCTTACAATTTTGCCTCACCTAAAATTATCTTGTGCAAGGCACCAAAATTTTGAGCCTTGTACCACCCAAGCCCAGAGAGGCAAAAACACGAAATCAAGTGGAAAAAAATAATTTAACAAATTCGAAAGGGCAAATATTTTTAAGGAAGGCAAAGCTATTTTTCACCATTCTTTTAATATTAGCATGTTAATTTCTTACAAAGAGAGACAAGCATGCTTTGTGGTGGTCATGCTTATACTTGATATTATTCACATCTTTGTCTATATCGGCATCGACCATGGGCTAAGGGTTAAATGGTTAATAAGCATATAGTGCAAGTAACCACTAAGCATCTAAGAGGAGGAAGAATACCGACATAGCGGCAGTGCAGCTGACCTTTGGCTGCCCACCGCCATGAGAAGCCAGTACGGACGACCACCAATTCCTTCTTTTAAGTAGTAGAGATAAGTGTGGTGAATTCAAGCAATTATAGCTGACCTTCAAGATATTTCCTCTCTTCTTATCAAGAACCAGTCCTCTGACCATATATTTCCAGTAAAATTGCCATGTTAACAACTGCACGGTGAAAACACAATAAATAAAATTCAGAAAAAAACTAACAAAGAAAAAGATCAATGGGTTCATAAATATTAGCATCAAAATGTTAATTCAACCCTGAATAAGTAAAAGTAAAAGTAAGAAGCTTTATGAATTACTACCTCTTGTACTAAATTACGGTTTCTAAATTCAGTCTTCTAATCATCGGTTTTATGGCACAAATGGAGAAACGCATTGATCGATGCGAGATAAGGAACTAACCTCCATAAATGATCCGAATGGTAGAAGCAACCTCGGTGATCGTTGGTTTTCAACCAATCACGAACAATGACATGAACTTCACAGGCTTGGTCGGTGTAGCAACTTTTCGGTACCAATAGCCCAAATAGGCTCGTATGCAATTTCAACATCACCCGCTTTGTAATACTATCGAAAACCACATATTGCGAGATACATCCATCTTTGTTCATTTCTTATGAAGCGGGCCCATCATTTACTCAATGAAGAAATTGTACTGTGAAAGCCTTCATCCGCTTAAAACACACATCAAAAGTTTTCCTGCTTCCCTCTCTTCCAATGACTCTCCTATGCAGAAATAACCTTAACATTTTGACTCAAGGCATAAGCAGCCTTCTTCCCAATAAACTGCATTGGACAAACTTGTTATATCAAAATCCCAAAATCCTAAAGTATGTTACTACGCAACAATAACAATCATGCATCTCAACAGGGCATGGACAAGTAAGACTGTAAGGGAAACACCAATCTGGTAGAATTTTTGTATATATTAATTACCTGATCATCTTCACCGATGACATGTCTACGCTCGGAGTGCCCAAGAATCACCCATTTGCAGCCAATGTCTACCAATTGCTCCGCACTGGAGATTTTTCAGGGGAAAATAAAACTCCAGAATGAAAACCCGGAAGGAAAAAAAATAGACACAAAATTTCTTAATCATTACGACTTATCTTAAAAACTACATTCCAGTAAAACAAAGCCCAACAAAATGCTATTTTTTCATCGGTGCCATACACATAATTTGTAATATATTTGCCTATACTCAGAAGTAAAAAGAGATGAGGTTAACAAGTTTTAGCTTTCAGTATCCAACGTGATCTCTCAAGTGAAAGCTCCTCCTTTTCCAATCCACACATTACGGCGAGATACCTCAATGCGATCGGTTAGTGAATTCTTGACTGATCAATATAAATGAATGGCGGTGCTACCACGACATTTCTTGATATTGCCACGACCACACATTTTAATAAACTTGCTGAGTTAATAAAAAAAGCTAAATAGATTAAAGTTGTCTAAAGAATCATCGTACAAGGTAGAACATGTGAGCCTCACAAGTGTGCAACAGTAGTCTGAAATTCAGATATAAGTAGCTCTTGCATTGGTGCATGCAACACTACTTGTGTCTTCCACCATGAGAAATTACTTTTTGGTGATAATTTGCGGTCCACAGTGCAAATTCCCATCTAAACAACCACACATGTTGCTCATGTGGAACATGTAGAAGCTAACAAATAAGTTTTGTTTTCAGGTGTTGCCTTTGTGGGTTGTGGCCAATTTGGTAACCAACATAAGAGCTTGCTACACATGGAAGGAGTGCTTCCATGCAACATGGTGCTCATCTGGGATGCATATATACATGTAGGGGCTTAAACTTCTTCATAGACAAGGGCATCAAGCATATCGAATGGTGATCGGTAGCCCGGGTTTGTAGTACCTTTAAGCTTAAGCGAGAAGAGACAAACAGTGGGATTAGCATTGGATCGACACTTTTGGTGATATCACGATAGTAGAGCAAATGCGATAAATAAGTGGCAAATGTGAAAACATAGTGGTAGAAGCTACACATTGAAAGATATCATGCTACATGGAAGCAGTAAGCAAGTAGATATACATGATATATACCAATTAAATGCACACACCTAGTGCACAGGTCACATCGAAAGGTAAATTAGCATGCATGTAGAAGAAACAAATGAACTTACCTACATCACTTTCGAGTGTAATAGCATTCAAGTCAGATACAAGCTTGCTAATGGAGTCCTATGTTCCATTCTAAAGTGAGAGCGAGAACAAAATAATTTATAACATATATATCCTAGAAATTTCAAGATATCGACCAAAAACATTAAGCAACATAACTTAATATAGTTAGCACAAGCTCCCTACAAATGTGAAACAAGCGCATATATGAAAAATAGGAAGGTTCTCTCGAGAAAAAATGTGTGTTGAATTGGCTAGTCCTAAATATGGCATAAAAATGTAGCTACCGAGATTTCATAGCTTGATTTTGGGTGGTAAAGCATGTCTACATTCTTGATATACCATCAAAAGTTAACAACAACCCTCATTTTCTCCACTTCCTCCCATCCCTCTACCACCACCCCAATCACAACTTTAACACATTCACATGGTAACGGCCAACACCTAGCTGCTGCAACCCTTTGATTGATGGCTACCCTTAGCGGCACACTTCTTTATCCCGGAACACAGGCCGACAACACTCCTAGCTTCTTAACCCGGATGCCTCAAAATCTCGACTTCATGATATTTGATGACCAAATGAAGTTATCCGAGAACATCAAATATGAAATACACAATCCGGTTTATATACCCGGTTTATCGGGCTCTTGGCGAAGCCGACTTGAAGAAGGATTGGTTCAAAGAAACTTCATCATCGAGTGTACTACACACTCCACACTTATTTTCGAACAAAATTTCCAAAAACACAACAAATTTGGGCAATTTAGAAGTTAGCTCGCTGGATGGGCTACGCTCTATTCGCTTGGCCAGTGGATGGCGGCGTCATCGCGGATGCACTCCACCGCCCTGAGGAGGAATGACGGGAAGCCGCTGCCATGCCACGGCACGCTGACTGCCGATGGCGCCCACATCGGCTAACGTCGTAACCCTAATGTGGGCCCTCGGCGGCCTTGGTGGCGGCGGGGCGATGAGGAGGAGGTGATGGATACCGCCTGAGCTTCGTGCACGCACCCTGGCCACCGCCTCCGTCGTGGCCCCATTCTCTAGGTTTCCTCTCCTTCTCCCCCCTCTCCCCCATCACAACCACCACCCCTCGACAGATCGGTAGCAGACGCACATCCGAGTGGCGCGGGTGGGGAGTGGTCGGCGGCACGGGTTGATCCGACATGCGACGTGTCGGCGCGGTGTCGGAGAGGTCGTTGGCGCAGGTGGGGAGAGGGAGGGAGGGAGGAAGGGCAGCGGTGGGCACGAGAGAGGAGAGGAAGGTGAGGCGGCGGTTGCGGGGAGGCGGGTGGGCGGTTCTGATGCAGCGTGCGGTAGCGTGTGAACGGAGGAGAAGAGGTGTGGACGATCGTCCGCTGCGCAGATAGGCCACAGTGGGACGATTTGGTGGGGTGGGACGATGGGAGTAAACTCTAAATTATAGTAGTTAAGATATAAAATCTTCAAGCAATGGTTGCTTGTGTCTTTAAAACGGCTTCATATATATATTATATATATCGTTTGTAATACTGACCACTTTCGATTGGAGTCGTGAGGAGGATGACAAGTTGCCACGGGCAACCTCTCATCGGTGCAAGTTCAAGATGTAGAGGCTGCAAGAAAGCGTGTGGATATACAATTACTCGGATGTAAATCGATAGGTAATTGGACTTGACATCAAGGAATGGTTGGTTGGCGATACATGCCAATTACCTATCGGCGACATCAGAGTAATTGTATGCCCACGCTTTCTCTTGCGACCTCTTACAACTTGAACTTGCGGCCTCGATGAGAGGTTGCCCGTGTATTGTCTCATCCTCCTCACGACCCACCGAAGGGTGGGACTACAAGCGATATATATATATATATATATATATATATATATATATATATATATATATATATATATATATATGAAGCGATTTAAAGGCACAAGCGATCCTTCTGGAGGTTTTATAGAGAAGAGATCGAGAATAGAATGGTAGGGCGTATACATACCTGGGACGCAAGGGAGGAGAACTTGACCAGGGACACAAATGTGAAAAGTTAATTGCAGCCAAGCCCCATCCGAACCACATCGATCCTATGTAAGCTAACCAAGGACAAAGAACCGGCATCAGTAACCCTCAGTACCCATTAGAGAGCATTAATGAAACCCACCATTTTGCCCCATTCATTTTTGTCAATCTGAACCCATAGCATGAACTAAGCAAGATGCACAGAATGCACATACACCAATAGCCCTCAGTTTACATCACAGAGCAAGGGGGTTATTAATATGAACTAATTATCAATTTGTTGGACCGAAAAGGCGACTAGAGGGGGGGTGAATAGGAGCATGCTCGCTTTTTCACTTAGGTCAGATTCAACACCAATTTCACTCCAGTAGCTATAGAAACTATGAAGATCAATCTACAAGTACAGCGGAAGACTTGTATTGAATCCAAACCAAAATCCCCAAAACAAAAGATCAAACGAGGTTCAAACCCTAAAGGGCAGTCAGACCGGTGGCTTATGGGCGGTCAGAGTGGAGGCGGTCGACTGCGTTAAAACCGATCGACCGATTTTGTCGAAACGAGAAGAAACGGCAGAAAACTCAAAGCTCCAATCGGTCTAACTTTTAATTCTCACGACCAAACTCCACAAAACTTGAACCACACCTTCTAAAAGATATTAGGAACCTATTCTAATCAAGGATCGCAGAGATCCATGCCAAAGTTCCTATCTTTTTCAGTTTGAATGAAGGTGGTTCAAAAACGAGTCAAAAACGAAATATGATCTAGAGACTTGCTCGTGGGTGAATAATGATCAAGATGATCCTAGATAGGTTCCCACATGTCACAGCAAGTTAGATCAAGCCAAGAAACCAAGCAAAAACTCGTGAATCAAAGAAAGACCCCAAATCACCAAATAGAGAGAAAGAAAGCAAATGAACTCATCTTTGAGAGAACTTTCTTTGAATTGATTTGATATGGTATTGGTTTATAGCCACTCCATCAATGGAGGACAAAGACTCAATACATAAGCACGAAATCAAATCCAACTCTCAAGAACCCTAACCTCGAACTATCTTCTCCCTAAGCACAAAAGCAAAACTAGGGTTTACAACGATAAAAGGGTTAAGGGGGTGCAGCCACCTCCCTCCTCTATTTATAGTGGAGGCTTAGACCTTCTAGAAGATTGAACCCTAATGGGCTCCCGTTAAGGCCCACACACAAATGGGTCACATCATACGTATTTTAAAGCGTCGTCTTCTCCTCTTGACCTAATCCGCTTCACCTTGCGCCATCTTGGCGGGAGTTGGCAAAAGGTCACCAAAGCGATATTTGGTAAAATTACCAAAATACCCCTTCTCGATCTTTTGCAAAGACCGAGTCCCAAGCTGCGTGAAGCACCTCGCATGCTTCGCTATGTGTAGGTTGATCCAGTGACTCTCATCATGTTGGCAAGTCTCCCATCCGGCTCCCACCGAAACCACCATGGCACTTGCAGACCATGGCAGCTTGATCAAACCGTCGCACCGAAGCTGCTCATTCGGTCACCTTTGTCCTTTGCACCATGCTTGACTCCATTGACCTCACCGGCATCCCCGATCGATTCGGACCTCAACTCTCCAAGCTTAGTCGATCATCCTCGCCGATTGACCGTCATTGACCTCCAAGCAACCTTTGCACAACAATAGACAAAGAAATCGATTTTGGGAACAAATTCTTTCCAACTTGACCCACGTTAGTCAAAACATGCATCATGCAACACATATGCCATGAAACCCATGAACTTGACCTAACCCAAACCACATCGCCACTTTAGGCCGATGATTAGCACAAAATCGGTCAGACTGCCAAAATGGTTGGTCGGTAGTAACTAATCATTGCCATTTCTGAGCGGTCGGCCATTGGCCGATCGACCCGCGCATAACGCCCGGTGAGACGCTACGCTGACGACTTTCAAGCGACAGCAGCAGCGTGTTTTGACAAGCCGTAAACGACATTGCCAATTGTAACATCATCCTAAGATCTCAGGCATATCCTCATGATATCCACATAATTCAATTTCAGCATAAGACTATTAACATCATTACATCACGAGCAAGGGACTATTAATATGAAATAATTATCAATTCAATTTCAGCATAAGACTATTAACATCATTGAGCAGTTCAACAGCAAAACAACAAGACCAAGGGTGTCCAAACCCACCACACTAGTAGTAGCCCTCGGCATCCATCACGAGCACTAGCCATTTTCATCCACGAGCAAGGGGGTAGAGGCAGAGAGGAGTAAGGTAGGGTGATACCTCGATCTGGCGCAACCACGGTGGCGACCCCACCACCGGCACAACCCTCATCCATCTCCTTCACCTTGCATAAATCACACAAACATCGAGGACACAACTTAAGACTCAAGCATAAAAATCAAACTCAACAAAAGACATTAAGCTAACAGATCTAGAGGAGAATAGAGGGAGGATGGGGAAAGCAAAGCCAGGGGGCCAGGGCCCGAGCATAGGAGGTCGAGCGGGAGGACCAAGCCATGGGCCGGGTGGCGGTGGAGTGCGGTGGCGGCGCAATGGATTGGGTGGCGGCGTCCTGAGCGAGAGTAAGCTAGCTGTTTGGGGAGTGACAAGTTAGGGCGGGCGCAAACCCTAGCGGCCAGGTTCCTACTAATAAAGTGACTTATCACAGACGATTCTATTATGGAACCGTCAGTGATAATTATCACGACGGTTCCATAATAGAACCGTCCGTGATATATCCATATCATAAGCGGTTCCATTATGGAACCGTCGTGAAATAGTTTTTCTCAAGTATATTATCTTGTATATACACTTACATGACATGAAGAAATTACATGTTTATTTGTCAATTTTGTCATTTAAAATCTGCTGAAAATTTGCTTTAACTATATATACATACATACATACATACATACATACATACATACATACATACATATATATATATATATATATATAGGGCCTCGTTTGTACTCACAGGAGTATGTACTCATACCTCCTACCATTCATCAACTTGGAGATGTGTCCTACTTTACGATCGGTATGCGGATGCAAATAACACCGTAGCAAACCCACTAATTATGGATTAGTTTAATTACCTACTTAGAGATTTACGGCGGCGCAATTGGATCGCGTGGTGGTCGAGAGAGTGGGGTATCTGATATTTCAAATTTTGATTTTGTACCTCCTAGCTTTGATGCAACGGTTCTGGGTGCAAGATACTACATACTACCATCTACTACCTTTATTTTTTCTCAAAAAATTCTACTACCTTTATTTCAATTGAACTTTAGAAAAGCAGTTCACCTTGTGTATGTGTGATTCTTCATACTTTAGCTAGTTCTTTGATACCATGTGTATTTTTTTTGTAGTTCATTTGAAAAGGGAGTATTTCGTTAGACAAGAAGGTAGTATATCATTTAAAAAAAAGGGAGTATATCATTTGAAAAAGAAGTATTTCATTTGAAAAAGGAGTATTTCATTAGACAAGAAGGTAGTATATCATTTTAAAAAATTGTATATCAATTAAAGGAGGGTAGCATATCATTTGAGCAGGGAGTATAGTGTTGGCTCCTTTTCTAAAAAAATTGTCCCTCAGAAACTAGCTAATAGTATATCATCTCGAAAGGAAGTACATTGTCAATCATACAAGAAGCTAGTAGTATATAGTCAAATTGGAGTATTTCATTGAGTACGTGATAAAAATAATCTTTGAAACAAGCAGACTCCTTTCAAACCTACGGAAGAACAAGGTATATACTCCATCCACGGTGACAACTAATTAACAATACACAAGTAGTCTGTACTTCACTTCTTTTATGGATGTATATATATACTCCATTTTTGGTATGGAAATATATACTCCATTTTAGTGACGATGGTGCATTACGAAGAACAGTGGAAGGGAGCAATTCCGGCGGCCACTTCTTCCTGTCTACCGATGAAATTGAAGCAACATATGGCTCCTCTACCAGTGAGTCTATTTAGTAAATGAACGACATTGGAAGTATCGTATGGAGGCACATTTATCAAACATAGATAGGAGTATATCTGTATAATAGCGAAAATTAGCGTAGATGCATACATCTTGGCGTTTCTAGTCCAAGCACGTCATTGCTACAACTATTTCTTGGCTCATCTCATGCACGATCTGCAAGAAAAGATAATATCATTAATCACTATTTAATTAATCATACCACATTTTGCTAATTGACAAATAAGCTATCAAAAATAATACAAGACAATCATTAGCTGCGCCCAAGCTTCAAGGGTTGTGCGTAAGGCACAATTAAAAGATAATGGCAATTTGGCGTTGTCACAGTACCATATGGGTGCGAGTTAAACATAATTTATCGATAAGTAACTAATTAACGATAAAGTTTACAAAGCCTTAAATATTATATACTACGAATTATCAAAAAGCATGTGTTTGATAAAACCGGTATAAGCGATAAAAATACAGTACACATATTATCATTGACCTAAATTATACTCCTAAAGAGATTAAATGATCAATTCAAGGTCATTGACTTCTGAAGGTGTGAAGCCATCATATGGATTTTTGCCGACCTTTGAATCGCCAAAAGCTTTCTTGCATTTTGGATGTAAGGTAACAGAACGATGAGGGTAGATTGAATTAAGCGGAACACTGGACAAAGAAAGTGTTAGTACAATGGAGAAACAAAATACTATGCACATGTTCTCGCATAATTGACTTGGATTATTGTAATTTAGAAATTTAGGGAACACAAAATTGCGGAAATATTGTCCAAGGAAAACTAGAGTCAATAGAAATTAATGTGAATTCAGAACCTTTAGCAACATAACAAATGAAGTATGCCATTACGGATCGGGAATGTCATTTGCAATGAGAATGCTTATTATGTACTCAATCGCTTGCCCAAGTTAGTTTAATGAGTGATGGTGTTCTTAACTTCTTATTCATGCGGCACAAACATTTAATTGTTAATATGGGAAGACAAACCTTCTCAAAAAAGCTCCTTTTCTTGTCATCATCAACACGGTTCAGGCCGGTGTTCAAATAGGTGCATCGCCCCTCGTCCATGACATCTTTGCGAGTTCAAACTAGAGATTAAGGGACAAAGGACATGTCAATTAACTCAAATGCGGCATCATAACCGACTACTAATTGCATGACAATCTAGAAGCAGCCTATTCAGGCTTTTTGTCAAAAAAATAATAATAATCTGGCGGTGAAACATAACATCAATTGAGTATTTGAGTTCTAATCAACTTTTAAAATGAATTTCTTCACTCATGCCACATATCTCCGTCCCTATCTGGACATTTTTCTGATGAAATTAAGAAACCAAATTTAGGGTTTTCAAACAAAGCGGCACACAAAGAATTGAAGTGTTTGCTATGCACTAAGTGATGTATCCAAAACTTAAAAAAAATTAAACACGCTTGAGACCTCGTCGGGCGAGAAGCATTGCGAGTTCCACCGGCGGAGGGCACCTCTCGAACCACCCACCACTGCAGGAGATCATCTCCGCCCGTGTGCGGCGTCTCGAGGCCATCTCAGAGGCCTTAGGCGGTTGGGTCAAAGATGGCGTCGAGTAGCAATAGCACCACGCCTCCTCTCCTCTCCTGCGTGTCTATCTTCTCCGTTTAAATGCGTCTCGTCGTGGCGCTTCACGAGGTGGACGATGAGGGGAATCACGGAAAGGGAAATCATCAATCAGCTGGTGTCGAATGGACCACTGCGCTATAAATTTTGGATCTGATTTACGTTGAGCTGGGAAGGCCGGAGATTTAGGGGTTTGTTTGGAATATCGGCACGGGGTAGAGAAAGACCGATTGTGTCTCATGTAGGATCCGCTAAAAGCTAACGCATATCTAATGGATCGGACGGTAGATCGACACAGAGATCGTACTCCAGTAGTACTAAGTTATTTTCCTCTCTCTCTCTCTCTCTCTCTATGTATATATATATATATATATATATATAGGACGCCCGTTTAAATATATATACTAAGTTATTTTCCTCTCTCTCTCTCTCTCTCTCTCTATATATATATATATATATATATATATATATATATATATATATATATATATATATATATATATAGATAGCCCTTCAATATACCATAGCGCACATATTATACTTCTTTATTATTTTCGGTATACTTAAATACCAATTATAAGATACTCCAATGCGACTTGATTGAAAAATTTTCATTGGAGCTCTCTGTTTTTGCTATATACCCTTTTTCATATATAAGCGAAGTATATACACAAATTTTGCTATAAAAGTGCAATTTAATGAAATTTTTCATGGAACTCACTTTAGGGTATTTTATAATCATTATTGGAGTATGCTCAAATAGATAAAGAGGTATCATCGTATGATTTAAGTGGTATATAAGAGGTGAGAATCACGTACTCGTGAGTACCATACCATTTTCCTATATATATATATATATCACAAATCGGATATATATAATTAATTAATTTTTCCACTACTAAACCGATATATATATATATAGTAATAATTCAACATATAATTAATATAGTAACTTCACCTCCAAACTAGATTTTGTTTTCATTTTGCAATTTTCATATGGCCAAGCAGTGTGGCGAGTCACTTCTTACAAAAGATTAAAAAAAGTAGAAAGCTATAAATAAACAAAGTTTTTCTAGTGGCGGAGGTAGGATGTTATCTCCGTCTTCAATACTTCGTGGCGGAGGCATCGGCGTCGGGACGGTTTGTGATCGAGCAAGCTGAAATGCATCTCGCTTGGATTGTTGAACCAAGAAGAATTGAGCCCATAGGCTCTCTTCCTTACTTGAGGGTCTCGATGCAGTCGACTCGGTCACCGCCGCCTCGGTCAGCAGTCAAGTAACGGCAAGCCTCACGGAGGCGTGCAGCGTCGTTGTGGAGGACCACGTCGATGACGATAAACTCGTCGAAAGTGCGAGATCACTTGGAAGACACGACGGAGGAGGAAGCCAAGGCGGCGGAAGGTGGCCGTCACTGCTCCGCAAATTCTCGACGAGAGGTGAAGACATTGTTGAAACAGTTTTCTCAGTAGCACCCGCCAACGTCTGTGAGAGGTGCTTGTACAATACAGCCAGGTAGGACATCAATGCCGGCGACAAGGAAACAAAAGAGGTAGCCATTTCTATTTTTTTATAAGTAGTAGAGTTATATGTGGGGATGATCATCTTCGATGGCAGATGACCCTTTTTATAAAACATGGAATAAATTCAGAGCATGAGACGAAGAGACGCATCGGGGAGCCAAAGTGGCATTGATGCGACGAAGAGAGCATCGGCGACGAAAGAACCTCATCGGGCTTCAAGCGGGAGTACATGGCGATATTATCACAGATGGTTATAACAAAAAACCGTCGTGATATGTAATAATATCACGAGCGGTTATTGTTAGAACAAATGCGTGATGTTCCTGAGCGGTTGTTTGTTGAAAACCGCTGCGTGATATGTAGAAATATCACAAGCGGCTATTAAAATAACAAATGCGTGATACTTCTGACGATTTTAGTTATGAACCATTTGTGATATTACCTCTTCACGAGCGGTTTTTGCGCTGACGATAACCTGAGCGGTTTTTAAACTAAAACCGTGCGTGATTGAATATATCTGAGCGGTTTTGGTCAAATGCGTGATGGCGTCAATATTAGCCTTTTGGTAGTAGTGTCGTATGAAGGAGAATGAATCCTCGAAAGATTAAATCCTAAATAAATGAACTAAATTCAATTATGAATTATTTTACTAAAGAAAAATCAAATTATGACACAAGCATGACATCAAGATTGAATTTCCTTTTTCTAGTCGAATAAAATTTCTACTAGAAATTCCTATTAGACCATGGTCCATAAACCAGTCCACGAAAAGTCAAGGGTTCATGGTGGACTTGGTTTTACAAGCTTGATGCTGCGGGGTTTTAACCATGTCTTTGGTGCGGCTTGCCATGTCGGCGCTAACGTGGGCAAGAGGGTTGATGAGGCGCTTGCGTGGCTGCCAAATGGTGCCACGTGAGCGGCCACATCACCTCTGACGGCGGTGGCGCCGCGGTGAGCAGTGGAGCAATTTGCCGTGGCGGGTACCAAATTGCAAAGGGAGGTGCGGCGAACCTATTGCGCACGGTTGCAACGGAGGGGCTTGATGGGGTTGCCGGTAGTGAGGAAAATGGCGGCAGTGAGATTCAGTTTGTTGACGGCGATGAGGCTTCAGCGTTCCTTCGGCAACGTTGAGGTGCGCCCGGGGTAGAACATGTGATGGCAGTGTCGATGGTGAAGACGGTGGCGGCGGGGCGTCGTCGACGGCGTCGGAATCGGTGGAGGAAACGCGCACGGCCAGCGAGCTCAAACGTGGATTCCGGCGGCGCTAGAGCGAGAGGAGTGCTAAGGGGTGCGGGAATGGGATGAGGGTGAGACAACGGTGCGACACTCCCTTTTATAGGGCTAGGGCGACATTGAGGGGCGTGCAGTGTAAGTTGGCCGGCGCGGAAACGGTGGCGCGATAAGAGTGATCCGGTGGCGGTGAATGGATGACAAGGTTGCAGTTGTGGTGAGGTGGCGAGAAAAGGGTGGTTGCGTAATCGCAAGAAAAGTGGGCTATTTTGGCCAAATTTGAAAACTTTCACATGGATGAAAATGGCGGAAGTGGTGTTGGCTCGAGGAAGAAGAAAAGGGAGAGGAAGAGCTGATAGGTAGGGCCCGCTTGGAATTGGGTGGGAGAGGGGAAGGCACGGGATGGACGGCGGGTGGAGTTGGGCCGTGGATGTGGGCGCATGCAATGAAAAGAAGATTGGGCCAGAGAGAGATTTGGCCCAAAGCCAGAATCCGCATTTTTAATGATTTAGTGAATTTAGAAATTGAGATAAATCGATTAGGCTTTTAGAAAATAGAAAATAAAGTCCAAAATTATGGAAAAATTCATAGAAATTACGAGCTATTCTCGGAATTAAATAAAATATTTCCAACTTAAAATTGGTAATTAGCTTTGCAAATAAATTTTCTTTTACTTTAAAATAATAGGGAAAACTTTTAAAAATCCGAGAAAATTCTAGGATATTAATTAAAATTTCCTTTTAATTTTAAATCCAAGAAAATCCCAAAAAACTCAATAAATTTTCTTTTTGACTTTAATATTCGGAAATTGAAGAAAAGCAAGAAAAATATTTTAAAACTCGGAAAATCTAATAAAATAATAGCTTTATTAATTTTTAAATTTGGTAATAGAACTTTGGGATTTTACACAATACACAATCAGTTATGCTAAGGTGTGGAGGGAAAAGCAAAAGGCATTGGAAGCAAGGTTCGGTATGTTCGAGGACTCCTACCACAACTTGCCTAGATAGCTCCAAGTCAAATAGAACAGGAATCTCGGTACTCATGTCGCCATTGAAGATGACACGCATTTGAAAATCACCGGGAAGAGGGTACTGAAACGAGCATTCTTCGCCTTTGGTGTATGCATTAATGCATTCCGACATTATCATCTAATCTTGTGCGTGGATGACACATTCCTGACTAGAAAATACAAGGGGCAGATACTTACTGCAATTGCGATCGACGAGAACAGCCAGGTTCTTCCCATGGTGTTTGCATTCATCGAAAGTAAGAACACCGATAGTTGGTTGTGGTTTATGAGAAACGTGGAGATTTCTATTGTATTGGGTCGTCCTAACGTATGCCTCATACATGACCGGCATGTAGGCCTGCTAAGTGCAATAACTTAGCCACAACAAGGGGAACACGAGCCACTTCCTTGGATAGTTCTGCAGAGCAGGTGGTGCATGAGACACTTGGGTGTAAACTTTTACAAGCAGTTTCACAACAAGGATTTGATGAACCTTTCCAAGCGGCTGTGCAACCAGAACTAGTAGATAAAGTTCGATGCATTCTGGAAAAATCTAGATGAGCAAACGAGGACGCGTAGAAGGGAGGCAGCGAAGAAGCCCGCTACAAGCACTGACAATCTCCCCGAGGCATTGCCCTAGTTACCCATAGATGGTCCTAGTGTGACGAGGAAGACCGGGCGGCAGGTGAAATGCTTCTCGGGTTGGATTGAGCATGAGACTAAGATGAAGTGGTCATTGCTATATGACAAGGATGGTACTTGGTATGGTGTCATGACAGCGAATCTAGCTGAGGTATACAATTGGGTCATGTGCGGCGCGAGGTGCCTCCCTTTGCTTGGTATTGTGGAGGCAATTCTGCGCGTTACCACAAAGTACTTTGTTAACCGAAGCAACATTGCATTAGTCTCCATGGCAAATGACAAAGTTCTATACTTCGCCATGATCACCAAGTACATGGAGGAGAATAGCAAGAAGGGTGAGAAGCACAAGGCATTCAAGATAGGCACAAGGGAGCTTCGATTCGAGGTACTTTGAAGGAAGAAAGGACAACACGGAACGAGCGGTGAGAGAATCATCCACGAGTGTATCCTTCGCCACACTAGTTGTATATGCACTTGCAACAAGCCACTTCTTCTATATAGGTCATGCTCACATATGATGGTCGTATGTTTGACAGTAGCATAGCATCCCGCCCAATACCTTTCTAAATATTTCACCAAGGAAGAGGTGCTGCTAACCTGGAGTGCAGAGTTGTATGGTTATGCGTGTGGTTGACCATTTGACCGGCCATCCTACCTGGGACGAACAAATCTGGGCTATGGACATTGATAGGCTAAAGGGAACAGTTGGCTGGTGGCAGAGACGACATATCAGGAATGACAGGTGTAAGATCGAGGAGGCCGACTAGAGAGGGGGGTTGGATAGGCGGTTTTAAAATTCTTTTGAACAAAACCGAGCTTTATGTGTAATTGTAAATCAAATCGTTTTTGCACATTTAAAGTCTAAATCAACTAGTCTCAACTAAGTGCACCAACAACTTAAGTTTATGACAAGGTTTACAATCATAAGGTGAGAAGAAAACAATTTAATTGTATAAATGTAAATTGCAAGAAAATAAAGCACGAGAAAGAAAACAACAATGACACTCAATCTTTTTCCCGTTGTGTTCAGAGACTTGCCGATCTCCCCTAAACCAGGTTGAGGTAAGCCCAAACGAATTTGAACAGCTCCATGCATTAAGCCAAACACCTCAATCCAATAATGGTAGCTCTTTCCCTCTCTGAGTAGGTGAGCTCCAACCTTCACAACACAGTAGGCCTTCTCAGAAGCTTCTTGAGAAGATCACCGGATCATGATGCCTCCACGCCGTATAGGTGTCGGCAAACACCAAGAATAATAAGTCCAATCTCTTGCTTGACTCTCACCAAGTGCAACACATGCACAATTGGATGCTCCATCCAATTCTAGTTGCAACACATGCACAATTGACAGGAGAAGCTCACACTAGCTCAGGAGAGTGAAATAGGATGCCAAGAGTTGCCCCCCAACAGGCCATGGTGGGTATTTATAGCCCACACACCAAAAGCTACCTATTAGAAGCTAAAAGGGCTAAAAGAACAGTGAAGCCCGGTCTGACCGCTAACCAACGGTCGGTGTAAGATCGAGGTGGCCGACTAGAGGGGGGTGAATAGGCGTTTTAAAAACTTCTTTTAACTAAAACCGATTTCTAATGCGGAAGCTAAACAAATACGGTTTTGCACAATTAAAACCTAAATCAACTAGGTTCAACTAAGTGCACCAACAATATGAGACAATATAAATGATAGCAATCATACACATACACTTAAGCAATTTAAATACAAGTAATGTAAATTGCAAGTAATCAAACCACAATGACACGGCGATGTTTTCTGTGGTGATCGGAGACTTGCTTGGTCTCCCTAATCACGTTGAGAAACCCAAACCAATTGGGCGGCTCCACTAATTAAGCCTTCCTCGAGGTGAGTCCAACCACTTGGACCGGTTCCAAATCGAACCAACACCTCGCTCCACTAGGGTTGCTCCTTCCTCCACTCCAGAGATGGCGAGCACCACACCACTCACAAACCGCCCGGGTCTTCTCACAATCTTCTTTGAGAAGCTCACCGGCGCAACAACGCCACCACGCCGTCTAGGTGTCGGCAAACACCAAGAGTAACAAGTTTCCAACGCTCACTTGAACCAATCAAGTGTCTAAGCTCAAATGGATACGAAATCCACTACCTAAGACAACACATGCACTTAGGGTTTGCTCTCAATCACTCACTAAGTGCAACACATGCACTTATGAAGAGAGGGCTTGCTCTAGCTCAAAGGAATGACTAAGGAACTTGCAACACATGCAAGGTCCTCCACAATAACACCAGCAACCTCTCCCAACCAGCCAAGGTGGCTTTATATAGCCCACACTCACAAACTAGCCGTTGGGAAAAGATTCCAAAGTCTCTGGACAAAATCGGTCAGACCGCCATGTAATGGCCGGTCAGACCGCCCTTAGCTCAACGGCTATAAAACTAGCCGTTGAGCTCACGACGGTCTGACCGCCTGTAATGGCGGTCAGATCGCCACCGTCGAACCGCCCAAAATCGCCGGTCGACCGCAAGAAAACTTCACGAAAAGGTTAAGGACCACAAACAGGACCTCTCTGGAAAATCTTGACCGGGTCTCGACCGAGGTCCGGTCGAGACAGCGTCAACAACACCGGTCGAGACCGCTCCATCAATCGTCGGCCGCTGAAATCAAGGCGGTCGACCGTGACCAACAAGTGAAAACTGGTTTTCACAACTCAAATTGCGAAAACACATTTTGCTAATGTGATGCAATATGCATACAAGGTTAAAGACAAGACTCTCAACAAGTTGCAAAACACATTTGCCAACTTTTAGAATCAATGCCTCAAATTGCATTCCGCTTCAACTCAATTTGCAAAACACATTTGCCAAATTGACGCGCGATGCAAACAAGGATTCAAGTGAGATTCTCAACAAGTTGCAAAACACATTTGCCAACTTATAGAATCACACTCCAAGGAATAAGGTACATGGACTTACACCATTTGCAAAACACATTTGCAAACTTAAGTCACATGCTACAAGGGTTATCCATGAGCCACAACTATTTGCAAAACACATTCGCAAATATTGGCAACATGTCAAGATGAGCTAGAGCAAACACAATGAGCTATCAACACATGACTAACTCAAGCTACTAGTCATGGACCCCTCTTAATAGTACGGCAACCTATACTAGCAATCCTGTCATTCAACCAAACACTGTGACCGGTAAAAGACTAGGAACAAATCCTTAGCCCTAGCTAGTCATACCTTTGCCTTGCGCAACTACTTGAAGCTTGATGACGCACATCCTTGCTTCAACTCCGGGTTCTTGACTTGATATGCATCAACTCATGATGCATCCTTTACTTGACTTTCATCAACACATGATGGGTCTTCATTTGACTTGATGATCAACTCATGATCATCTCCTCTTCATGAACATCATCGACACATGATGATTTCCTTTATCTTGAACTTGATGCGCATCCACACATGATGCATCCTTTACACCAAGCTCTTGACTTTAATATCAACACATGATGATCTTCTAGAGTCTCCAGCTATAGAACTCAACCTGTTCATCCAACTCATGGAAAGTGTTAGTTCTATAATATGACTATCATTAATTACCACGCCATACCATTAACTCATAATGGTGGGACAAGATACCACAATCTTTCCCTCTTTGGTAATTGATGATAATCACTTCAATTGCAAGTAATTGAATGTAGATTGGTATGAGTATATAGGCACTATGCAAGTTGTATATACTCAAAGGATATATGAGCACACAAGTCTCATATATACACATGAATATATTAACTACACAAGTTGAATATATTCGAGAATATGTGAGTGCACATGAACTACACAAGTTATGTTATACTCACATATAAGTATACTTAGACTACACAAGTCTTATATACTCATATGAATATATTAACTATGCAAGTTAAGTATATTCACAGGATACGTTCAAAGTAAAGATCCCAAATATATGTGGAAGCAGAATATGGATCAATACTAATGAAGCCTCAAAATATAGAATGAACTCCCCTATATGTGTGCATACATGAATATGTAGTAAGAACATATGCACATATTTAGGTTAATCTTTTTGGTGAAGTTCAACCTATATTTTGGATCCAAGGAATGCAACGGGGTATAAGAATACAAAGTAGAATGCATACCTCTTTTGTTCTTTATACCCAAGCGAGACTAATCATAAGATATAACAATAAGAGAGTTAGTCTCATAAATGGATTTGTCATTATACATGCATACCTGTTTGGATTTTCCTTTTGTTTATCCAATGAATTTGATTTGTCATTAATCACATACATGCCTTCATGATTATCACCTTTATATCCAATTTAGACTAAACAATAAGTATATCAATAAGCATGTTAGTCTCACTAATGCATTTGTCATTAATCACCAAAACACTCCATTAACATATAATGGCGGGCTAGATTCTTGATCGGTCGGACCAAGACTCTGATGCAACGACTATAAAACTAGCCGTTATAGACAATCTAGTCAGATCGGACTTCCGAGAGGAAGAAAAATAAAAAAACATGCCCTCTAGAAAATGGTTGACCGGCCCGGTCAGTCCGAACCCCGGTCGGTCTGGGGTGGTCAGTCCGGTCTAGTTTGTCCGGGCCTGAATTTGAGCACAAGCGACACTAAGAAAAATGGTCATAACTTTTGACTCCGATGTCGGGCCTGAATTTTAGCACAAGCGACACTCGAAAAAACAGTTATAACTTTTGACTCCGATGTTGGGCCTGAATTTCAGCACATGCGACACTCAAAAAAACAGTCATAACTTTTAACTCCGATGTCAGAATTAGGTGATCTTGGGCCCTATGGAAATCTTATTCAAAGGGCTGCACAACTCATCTATTTGATTGATCTCAAACACATTTGATAAAATAAAAAAGCACAACTCCAAAGAGCCAACACATGGCCTAAGTCCAAGAAAAGTGTAATGCGGAATCTTAGACCATACCAAGGAAGGATGCATGAATTTAAACAATTTGCAAAACACATTTGCAAAATTTAGTGTCATGCCACAAGGAGTAGGTGCATGGACTTCAACCATTTGCAAATTATAGTCTCATGTTATAAAGAGTAAATGCATGAGCTTTAACTATTTACAAAACACATTCGCAAACAATAGCATCATGCCTAAAAGAGCTAGAGCAAGAGGGATTGAGCTATCAACAGATGATAAGACTCAAGCTACTAGACAAGAACCATCTTAATAGTACAACAACCTATACTAGCAATCTTATCTTCCAACCAAACACCGAGACCGGCAAAAGGCTAGAAACACATCCTTAGCCTATGCTAGTTATAAATTTGCCTTGCGCATCCATCTTGGGGTCAAGACTTGATGACGAACATCACACCTCCAAGTCGTGAGTTCATTTCCTATTCATCAACATATGATTAATTCCTTCACGTCGGGATCTTGACTTGGTGCTTATCAACACATTATAACATCCTTCATCCCGAACCTTGACTTATGACCATCAACACATGGTGTCATCCAAAGTTTTCATCATCATGGGGCTTCACCTATTTGATCAACTCATGGAAAATATTAGTCCCACAAAAATATTGTCATTAATGACCAAAATACTCCATGAACTCATAATGGTGGGTCTAGATTCTTTAATCTCCCCCTTTTGGTGATTGATGAGAATCCGAATGCAAATAATTGAATTTAAATTAACACAAGTATATTTCAACTACAAAAGCATCGTATATTCAAGGATACATTTCAACGTAAAGATTCTCAATATATGTGGATGGAAGAGATGGATCAATACAATTGAAACCACAAAACATAGTGTAACATCCCGTTTTTGAAAATGAGAATAGTAATTACTTTCGATTCTTTGTGTTCCAAAATGTATTTCAAACTAGCAAGTAATTTCAAAACTTCTACCTTCTATCTAGCTCGGGTTTGTGTTTCAAACCTTTTGGCAACTCCCGAATTCAAAATTTGGATTTTGAATTCATCTTCTACATTTTGGGCCCCTTCTCATTTTGCCTCCCCTTCTCGTCTTGGGCTCAGCCCAATCCTCTCCTTGGGCCGGCCCGACATCACCCAGCCCAGTAGCCCACTTCTTGGCCTGGCTCTCCCCTCCTCTTGGCTTCTTCCTCCTAGCTCCTTCCTCCTGCCAGCTCCCTGCGCCGCCGCCAACACCCTATGCCCGACACCTCCTTCTCCCTCTGCTGCGCGTGCCCGCGAGCTCCCGCTGCACACGCCACCTCTAGCTCCTCGCTGGCCTCCTCTGACCACAGCGCCCTTCTGGCCTTAATGCATCTTGCCGCTGCGCCCTCTGCACCGCCTACCACCACCGAGCTCTCACGCCACCCTCTGCGCCTCCCTCTGATGCTACACCTGACCCCTCGACTTGGCGCTTCCCGCTCGGCCTTGTCACCACTGTGTGCCGAAAGTGCCCATGCCACCGCACCGCCGAGCACCCAACGGCTCCCTGCCACCATGCATGCACGCACCCTGGCCATCTTACCTGCCCACGAGGCCGCCTGCGTCTCCAAGTACCATCCATGCGCTGCGCTTCACGCATGCGCGCGCCTGCACCGCTGCTGCCAGCCCCGAGCGCCCACGCATGCCTTGGCCACCATCATCACTACGTGTGCGCCTGAGCCTCTCCAACGGCTCCAAGATGCCCACGTCGGCTATAAAGCCCCCCATTGCACTCCCTTGGTCTCCCCTTCCACACCTTTCTTCTTCACCGAAGCGGCAGAGCCGGTCGCGACTCCGCCTTGCGCCGCCGCCGCCCCCGTCGACTAGCCGCTCCAGTGCCGTCTCCGGTGTGCCACCACCGTTACCTCACGCCTCGCGATGCGAGGAAGCCATTTCCCACCTCCAAGCTCCCTCCCCACTGCCAAGGAGCTCCACCGCCGCCGCCCTTCCTCCTCCGCCCATGGCCGCCGCTGCCCTGCCGATTCAGGCCGCCTCAAGCCACCCCGAGCACCCATTCGGCTTCTCCACCTCCAGGCGTAGCCAGTGCGCGCGCCATCTCTTCCCCAGCGTCGCCCGGCTTGCCCGCTCCTCCACAAGCCCGTGTGCCGCCACCGCCCTTTTGTGCCCATTGTCGCCGCCGCTGCTTGTGGGTTCACCGCCCTCCAAAGCTCCCATTCCGCCCACCCCCACTTGACCTCCGCCGCCCACTCACGGGCGCCACCTTATTCCCAAGCCACCGCTGCTCCCTCTACTCCCCCTTTTCTTCTCTGAACCAAATGGAATTGGGGAATGCATTTGATGCGGGCCCCACATGTCATTTGCCTTAACCACTCCCCTCTCCGACTGCCAAATGGGCCCCATGAACAGTACCCCCTTTTGACCGGTGTATGGACTTGGTCCATGTACTATTGATGCACCAATCCTCTCTCCTCTTTTGATTTAAATCAAAACCCGAACTTCGGAAGCTCCGTCCTCCCTCGTCGTAACTCCAAAAATTATGAAACTTGTTTCTAAAATTTTGTAAATTCAAGATCTTGCTAATGGCATAGGTCTTGTTCAATTTGGAGTTCATTTGTTTATTCATGTGTATTTATTTGTTTTCTTTTGCTTGTTGTGTCTTTTTTCGGTGCGATCGTCCGATTAGGATTCAAAGACGGAGGATCTCCAAGTTGATCAAGCACAAGAATATCAAGATTCCCTTACCTTTAATCCAAGGTGAGTCAATACTTTGATCATATTGAGCCTACATTTTATGCAAATTATCTTCATTTAAATTATCAAAATCGCATGTTTTAATTCTTTAATCAAATATCGAGTTCTAAAATATTTAGTTCTCAGTAAGATTTCCTAATGTCAATGGGATTGATCCACTAATTTTGTTGTTAGTGTGGAGAGAAGTTGCGATTTTGAAGCTTTGCCTATGGAGGAGGGAAGAGCTCTGTGAAAAGTTGTTATCGAGAGTAAGAGCTTGTAAGTTGATGAGATTACCAATATCTTTAGGTATGCTTCCGAAATTTTGTTTGTTTCAAGGAGATATATGTTAGTGAGGTGGAAAGATTGAAAAGTGAATCAGAAGGACACCACCAAAGTTAGAACTACTCAAGAACAAAACTCCAAATTGGGAACAATTTGTTAATGCACTTATGAATTTCCAATCTTTGGGTTCTTTAGCTTCAAGCAAAGTTTCAAAAAGTGTAGAATTTTGAGATTTCTTAAGGCTCCAACCTCTCGGAGGAATGACGCCACTTAAGAAGTTAGCACCAAGTCAATTAGCCACAGATTGGAAGCATTAGCAATTGATGCAGGGATATTTGCCATGAAACTTGTTATCGATAGAGTTGACGGTAGCATCGCTCGGTGTGGAGGTGGGGTTGCCAGAGTTTGCATCATCTGGAATGCTGTCTTGGTGGGTGTTGGTGAGGACATAGTCTATGCATGGAGTGACTTTCGCCACGGTGTGGTCAACATCAGTGCGCGGTGGCATTTCACCGAACAATTGGTGCACGATGATGCAAGTGTCGGCACACACACGAGGTGCGCCGAGGGATGGAACGGGGCTGGTGATGGCGATGTCGAGAAAGGCGGCGGTTGAGGGAGAACCCGAGGCTACATCTGGTATGAAGGCGGACGTCTGCGAGGCAGTGTCGTCGTCAGAACAATTCATCGAACGCCCGGTGGGCATCCGGGCGTCCAACTCGCCGGTGGTAAATGACCTCGGCGAGGAGGCCTGCGCTGGTGTGGTCATCGACTGGGGTGAGTCTCGGATTGGCGATGTGACTTCATCATGGCGACCGCTCGGCCCGAGACGTTGGTCGGTAGTCGAGGAGCGGGGCGCTTCCGTGCGAAGAAGCGGGTTGGCAACGACTGGCACAGCCGGCTTGGTCTCCGTCTTGACCTCCGGACGGATGGGCTTCATCTCCCCCACCGAAGCCTGGATGGCCTCGCACTAGATTTGCAGCTGCTTGAGCAACTCGCCTCGCGCTAAGATCGCCTAGGTCAGCTTCTAGAGTTGTTGCTCCATCTCGATTGTTGTGTGCTAGTTTGATAGCGTGCGCGTTGCGGATTGGAACTACTCTGATACCAATTGTTACAATCCCACTTGGATGAACACGAATGATCACAACTCGATAGCTTCAGTACCAAATCCAACACAATATTTGAAGTATTTAAGATACAAATTGAAGGATTAGAATGAAGACAGAGAAGAACAAGCAGACTGGGATCTGGAAGCAATTTAGATTGGGGAATGAGAGAAGGAACTTGAGTTGGGAGGAATGGAGTTGGGGGAGGAGGAGAGCCTGGCTTTCGCCATTCGTCTATTCTTCAATACCCCCGTGTCATTTCTTTGCTCGGTCTTTTGTACTCGATTGCTAGCCCACCAATGCCCCTTCCTAGCCTATTGGGCCTAGAGCCGGTCCACCGCTTGTCCAACCCACAAAGCCCACTCACCCAAGGATCCATGTCCGTGATGATTTCCTAATGTCAATGGGATTGATCCACTAATTTTGTTGTTAGCTACGAGAGATGTTGCGATTTTGAAGCCCGCCTATGGAGGAGGGAAGAGCTCTGTGAAATAGTTGTTATCGAGAGTAAGAGCTTGTAAATTGATGAGGTTACCAATATCTTTAGGTATGCTTCCGAAATTTTGTTTGTTTCAAGGAGAGATATGTTAGTGAGGTGGAAAGATTGGAAAGTGAATCAAGACGGACACCACCAAAGTTAGAACTACTCAAGAACAAAACTCCAAATTGGGAACAATTTGTTAATTCACTTATGAATCTCCAATCTTTGGGTTCTTTAGCTTCGCGAAGTTTCAAAGAAGTTGTAGAATTTTGAGATCTCTTAAGGCTCCAACCTCAGGAGGAACGACGCCACTTAAGAAGTTAGCACCAAGTCGAATCACCACTGATTGGAAGCATTAGCAATTGATGGGATATTGCCATGAAACTTGTTGTGGTCCATTCCTATAATTTGGAGATTGGGAAAAGTATTGAATGTATTACTACCCTTAAAACACGAGAGAAAGCAAGCTCTCCGCGATGCTACGTCATCTCGAAAACGGTCGCCAGATCTCTTTGATCTATACACCAGAGAATCGGCGAGCCTAGCGACCTCCCACGTAAGCATGTTTGTGAAAAAAAAACAAAATTTTCGGAAATCACGTGGAGGTCCCGTTTCGCCGGTTGTTGGCCATCGGATCGACATTGCGTGGCCGTCGGATCTCCCGCGAAAGGTGCAGCGTGAGGGATTCGGCGAGCCCGAGCTCTCCCATGCATGCTAGTCATGTCGAAAACGGTCGCCGTCGGATCAACTCTTGGATGTTTGCTGGCCTTTTGATTTGGCTTGCACCTCGCGCGTAGCATCGCCGTCGGATCACGCCTGCGTGTGTTTACGAACCGTTGGATTGGCTGCGTTGCGTGCGCTTCGCCAAAGCGCGCTTTAGGCACGCTTCGCGTGGCTCGCTTTTCCCGGCTCCTTTTCTGCCGCCGCCATTTACGCTTCTCTTCGCTGCCTCGCTTCCACGCCGTGCCTACTTTGCCTTGTGCGAACTCGCGCCCTTCTTAGGGTCCTTTTCGCGGGCGTCTCGCCGCATACTGGTTCGTTCGTGCGGCTCGCCGTCCCTCACTTCATTGTATCGCGCGCCATGGTTGCGTTGCGACTTGCTTATTTTCAGACGCGTTCGTCTTCCTTTCTTCGTCCTCTGGTTCCCTCCTCGATTCGCTTCTTTTGTCCATGGTCCGATTATCTCCCACAGATCCGACTTGCTTTGCCTTTTTGGGCCCCATTCGTGTCCATCGCTTGGTCATGGCCACCTCTGCCAGTATTCCCCTTAGGATCGTCGTCCTTTCGTCAGTGCTCGGTTCCTTCTCCCGGATTCGACTTCCTCGTCCGATTTAGCTTCTTTTACGCATCGTCGGGTTATCGTGAGCTCACAAGTTCGGATAAGGAACTTGCGATGCTGCTTGGTGGGGAAGGAGAGTAGAAAGGAAAAACGAGCTAGGGTTCTACAAGCTAATCAACTAAAGTAGAAGTATATGTTGTTTGATGCCTTTCTCATTCCACTTCCACCGGTTTATAACCGATAAAACCGAGCAACTTACATCAGAAAGCAAAGTGGTGAAAGTTCACAAGTTCAGTTACAAGACAAGAAAATGACGCAAAACAAGAAATCGTGGTCTAAAGGCGATCGTTGGATCCTCCACCCGATCGTTCAAGACTCATCTTAGCCCTCCATCTGGTTCAAGTGAAAACGAGCGAAGGGTAAGGTGGCTGCCGACTTCGATCTGAAGGTCTTCATCTCTTCTTTACAAATGACTTGATTCTCTGAACATTTCGATCTGACAATTCCCTTTTGAATTCGATCTTGTCCTCAAGGAGAAAAACTCGAAAGTCTTAGGATGAATGATAGGTCTTCCTGTAGCATCTTCAGGCCCCAGATTCAACCATTGGATCAATAGTCGTAATCGGCTCATTTCGGCGAGGGACAATGCGCCGGTCCAAAACAAACAAGGGGCTCAGTTTTGATTTTACCATTTTCACCAACCAACGGTAGTCCAGGAAGAGGTACTGCCCGTGATCCCAGGTGCTTCTTTAGCTGACTTACATGAAAAACGGGATGTATCAAAGTCTGCTCGGGAAGTTGCAATCGGTAAGCCACTCCTCCCAGTTTTTCCAGCACTCGAAATGGACCATAATACTTAGACCGAAGCTTGAGAGACCCCCTTATACCAAAAGAAGTTTGCCTATAGGGTTGCATTTTGAGATAGACCATGTCACCCACTTGGAATTGCCTTTCGGTTCGGTTTTTATCAGCATAATGCTTCATTCTCTCCTGGGCATGGTGTAGATTAGTTTTCAGCTTCTCTAACATGTGCTCCTTTTGCTCAACAGTGATTCTTGCTTCTTTCGACACATTACAAGGGATAGAAAGTTCTGATTTGGTAATCTGACAGACTGGACATTCCCCAACTAATGCTTCCACATGTCTCTTGAGTTTAGGCCAATAAAATAACTTTTTAATTCTTTGATATGTTGCTCGCCTTCCAGAATGCCCTCCTATGGGTGAGGAATGAAAAGAGTCCATCATCTTGATTCGGCTATCATTTCCCACTCCCACATAAATTCTCCCCTTATACCTTACCAATCCTGACTCCAAAGTAAAATTACTATCAATGCCAGTCTGAAGATGATCATTTGTTACCATTTTCACATATTGAGGGTCATTGACATAACTTCCTTTTACATCCTCCACCCATTCGGGCATAATGGTAACTATAGCATGACATCCATCTTCACTCACTTGAGGGTCAGCATCTCTTCTTGATAAAGCATCTGCAGCTAGATTCTCTTTTCCCTTCTTATACTCCACTTTGTAATCAAACTCTAGTAACTTGAGAAGCAATTTGTGTTGGATTCCCTCCGAGACTCTTTGGGTAGTTATGAACTTCAGACTTTTCTGGTCAGTTCGAATCACCAGCTGATTACCCAATAAATAATGTCTCCATTTCTTCAAAGCCTCCAGAATTGCCATTGCTTCTTTTTCATATATAGATTGTGCTGCGGCCCTTGTACCCAAGGTTTTACTATAATAAGCAATAGGTCTTTTACCTTGCATAAGAACAGCCCCTAGTCCAGTACCACAAGCATCCGTTCCTAGGATGAAAGGTTGAGCAAAATCCGGTAAAGCTAAAACTAGACAGGTAGTCATAGCCTTTTTTAGAGTTTCAAAAGCTATTGTTTGTGCTTCACCCCAGTTAAATGAGTCCTTCTTTAAGATGTCAAAGAGTGGTTGACATATCTTTCCATACCCTCTCACAAATCTTCTATAATATCCGGTTAAGCCCAAAAATCCCCTCAATTTGGTGACTAAATTTGGTGTTGGCCAATTTACCACATCAATTATCTTCCTTGGATCTGTTGCCACTCCAGCACCACTGATAATATGGCCCAGATATCCAATTTTAGCTACAGCAAAACTGCATTTGCTTCTTCTCACAAACAATTGATTTTGTCTCAGTATTTCAAATGCTTGATGTAAATGTTGCACATGGTCTGACAGATTCTTACTAAAGACTAGAATGTCATCAAAGAATACAAGTACGGACTTCCTCAACTGCTCGTGAAATATATGGTTCATAAGGAATTGAAAAGTAGCTGGGGCATTTGTTAGCCCAAAAGGCATAACGGCATACTCATAGTGACCTGAATGAGTTCTAAAAATAGTCTTTGATACATCCTCCTCTGCCATTCTGATTTGGCGATAGCCGGACCGAAGGTCCAACTTAGAGAAAATAGTCGCCCCGTGTAACTCATCCAAGAGATCTTCTATGATTGGCATCGGGTATTTGTTTTTGATTGTCATTGAATTAAGTTGCCGATAATCCACACACAATCTCCAAGATCCATCCTTTTTTCTAACCATGATGGTCGGGGAGGAGTAAGGACTCACACTGACCTTGATTTCATCCGACTCTAATAATTCATTGATGATGGTTTCCATGGCTCCCCTTTGGTGACGTGGAGTTCTATAAGGTCTTAAGTTTGGTGGATCTGAATTTCCTTTAAGTGGAATGCTATGATCCCATTCTCTCTTTGGAGGTAAGCCCTTCGGTTCCTTGAACAAATCAGAGTATTGCTGCAATAATTGCTGCACTTCTGTAGGTAACTTGTCCGTCACCAGTTCGGCTTCTTCTTTTGCCCAGTTTATTTGAATCATGAAGCCCAACACCTCTTTTCTCATCATCTTCTCTAACCGAGTCACTCCAACTAAACAATGTTTATCCGGGAGTGTATAATCTGTGAATGTCACATTGTGTCCCTCCTTGCAGATGGTCAATTCCCGGGTCTTAAGATCTAACCCAATTGGACTATGTTCGTAGATCCAATCAGCCCCAAGAATAATGGAATAGCTTTTGAGCTTAATTAATTGAAATGCAGAAATAAACTGACAGCCTTGTATCACATACGGGATCTTCTCAGTTTTAGCTTCTGAACATAGTTCTCCACCTCCAGCAACTGCTATTTTCTTAATCGGTTGATATAAAAATTTGCATTCAGTTTTTACTGCAAACTCATAATCCATAAATGAGTGAGTGCTGCCACTGTCAACAAGTATTACTACCGATTTTCCCCCAATTCTGGTTCTCAAAGTGAAAGTGGCAGAGCCTGTACCTCCTACTATGGCTTGACTTGAGATTACCAATAGCTGCCCATTCACTTGAGCCTCTACTAGCTCTTCAGGACTTCCAGGAGCTGTTATAAAACCGGGGTCTTTGGTTGTCTCAATGTCTTCAGTATTTTCTTCTCCCTCTTCATCACCTTGCATCAATATAGCATGTAAGGCTTTCTTGATTTTACATTTCAAATTATGTCCAGGAACCCAGGGTTCATTACAATGCCAACAAGTCCTCTTGTTCCCCTCTTGGTTTGGAGTTCTCCCCCTTTCATTAGTCTCTAGAATATTTCCTTTAACTGGTCCTTGCCTGAGTGGGTCGGTCACTGATCTGTTTCGGTTATAACTCCCAGATGACCCAGATCTTCTAGCTAAAACTGCCTTCTCTTCTAATTTAGCATACCAATATGCCTCAAGTAGTCCCTTAGGCTGGTGCATACTCACTCCAAACTTGATCTCATCCTTCAAACCACCAATAAAGCAACTCAACAAAAAGGCTTCTTATAGATATGGATGGTCCCTTCTTACTAGTTCCACACTTTTCTCAAAGTAATCAATATATTTACCAACATTTCCCATGTGTTTCATTGTTTGAAGTCTCTCAACCGCCTCATGAGCACTGGCCTCAGCAAATCTGTCAGCTATCATTGCACAAAGTTGCTGCCAATTAAGTGCTTGCCAAGCAATTCCAATCCCTTTAAACCAAGTGTGAGCTCTTCCAGTGAAATGTCCCGAAGCAATATTAACCCACTGTTCTCTGGGTGTCCCAGCCATTTCAAAAAAATTTCCATATTGCTCAAGCCATCCGATTGGGTCCTCACCAGTAAACAAGGGTGTTTCCAGCTTCGGGCCCCTAATCACCGCATCTGCATAATGATGCCCTCCACTGTTCCTGTTTGGATTCATGTTGTCCATTTGATAAACTAAATTCACTCCCGGGTTGTTAGAAGTATAAGTCCAACTATTGTGTGGCAACTGATTATCATTACCTGGAGCAATATTCCAAGGCGGGTGGTAATATGACTGCATAGCAGCTGCCGGATTGAGATTCTGTCCTGACCAGGGAGGTGCCGCTGGTACACCTGGACCAAAGTTTCCTCTTTGCTGAATCCTTTCTGGCATCGCTACAGACGTCTGCCATAATCCCCGGTGAGGTTCTCCAGATCCTTCCCCCAACTCTACTTGTGAAGTAGTTCTAATTGCAGGCGAGTAAATCGGGGGTTGGTTTGGTATTACCGTATTAGGCTCCACGAAGAAGGCAGGGTGCGCTCCAGTCCTCCGGTTCTTCTCCGCGTTCCATGCCAGATTCGGCCAGACTTCATTCTGAATGGGTCCTTCGGTTCTAGCTTCAGTGGCCACCACTTCCGCCCCAGCCGATGAAGGTGTGGCAAACTTTGCAAATAAAAGATTTTTGATTTCGGCCACATCGGACTTCAGGGCATCAAGCTCCAACAACTTCTCCTGGATCTTGAGGATTTCAGCCCGATTTTCCATCTCAATACCTTCCTCCTCAATCGATCCGTGGGATCTAGTCTTTGCCACCATCCACTCCCAGATCTGCTTAAGCTAAGGGATTTTACGGCGGAAGATCTTGCGACTTCCCCAACCTTCACTCTTGCAAATCGCGGATCCGGATCTGCTATTGCTCTGATACCAATGTCAGAGCTCACAAGTTCAGATAAGGAACTTGCAGTCTGTGCGGGTGGGGAAGGAGAGTAGAAAGGAAAAAACGAGTTAGGGTTCTACAAGCTAATCAACTAAAGTAGAAGTATATGCTGTTTGATGCCTTTCTCATTCCACTTCCACTGGTTTATAACCAGGGATAAAACCGAGCAACTTACATCAGGAAAGCAAAGTGACTGAAAGTTCACAAGTTCAGTTACAAGACAAGAAAATGACGCAAAACAGTAAATACGTGGTCTAAAGACGATCGTTGGATCCTCCACCCGATCGTTCAGTACTCATCTTAGCCCTCCATCCTGGTTCAAGTGAAAACGACGAAGGGGTAAGGTGGCTGCCGACTTCCAGTCTGAAGGTCTTCATCTCTTCTTTACAGCGACTTCAGTTCTCTGAACATTTCAGTCCTGACATATCTCACACAGATCCGGCTTCCTCTGCCGGTTTTGTGCCCCATTCGTGTCCATCGCTTGCTCATGGCCGCCTCCTATCTCCCACAGATCAGGCTTACTCTGCCGGTTTGGATAGGTGAGAAAAATAATGTAAGTTAATTGAGCTTTATGTTAATCACATCTAAATCACAGTACCACTAAGTATGTTGCACCTTTCTGTCTTTTGCTTACCTAGCCTCTTTTACATTGCTATGTGTGTGGACTCCCTTTGTAGTTTGTACAACCCTGTTCAGCATATACGAACCATTACAGCATTTATAGGATTGCTGGGACTATCCCATTTCTCAACTTACCTGATAGCATCACTTTTCAGTACTTTTGCCAACATATGATTGTAATGGTCTCAATGACAATCTGAATTGGAAAACAAATTATATGAAAAATTGTTGTACAGCATGCACATGCAGATGCCATCTTAAATGGATATGGCAGAAATTTTCATTCTTTTAGCAATGCTAACCCAAGTACAGTTAATCCTTTAGCCACATATCCGGTCAGTATATCAGTATGTATCAATGTTTTGCATGGAAACACTTCCACAGATAACAACTATAATAGAATATCAAAGCGCATATCGTATAAACGTCAGATTAATTAGGGCTGTCAAAGACGACAAATTAAAAACGACACTTAAACAACAATATTTTAATGTCCAGTTATTTGTATACTATCGAACTTGAAGTGAGAGGCTTAGATTATTTCTCGAATCAAAAACTAATGATATCTAAAATAGGAAGTGCCACGAAAAGGGTCGAACTAGTAAACCAAAATAGCAGATAACACCAATTACTAACCTTTAAGCCTGGGAGAAAGGGAGCTCACCAGTGGCCGCTACGTCGACAGAGAAACGGCTGCTGTCGAATCACCCTGCGCTCGCCTCCGCGCCGTCCGATCGAGCCGCACCGCGTGTTGGGAAGGCTTGGCCTCGCGCGCGCCACGTCGCCCGGGAATCCACGGCCGTTCCGCGCTCACGCCTGCCCGATTTCGCCGCTCGTGTCGTGCATTCGCTGAGAACGTGTGGCCTCACGCGCGCCACGTCACCCAGTGAGCTGTGCTTGTTCGATCATAGCTGGACACGTTCGCTCCCGCCCGATCGCGCTGCTCGCCTTAACTAGGATGCATGTCCTAGCCTCATGGGCCTGCGGCCCATGTCGTCCCAGCAAAATGGCCCGCGCCAATGGCTCGGGTGATCTTCGAGGGGGGATGATAGAGGATGGAAAGTGGAGGAGTGTGGATGGGACTGGTTTGGAGGAGTGTCATACATAGATCTCAGATGGCGGCAAGTTAAGGAAAAGAGGAGATGAGATAAAGAGTTAGCTCTAAGAATAATTTCTAAATTACTCACGTTTATAAACTTTTGTGTTCCAAAGTTTCCCATTGTGAATCAACGGTAGATTTTTTTTTAAGAGGAGGTACCTCAAGTACACCCTCCAGTTACAGAAGAGTGATGTCCTAGAAAGTGTGCAGTTAAATCATATAAATTTTGACCAAAGATATCGTTTAAAATATTTGGTTTGGATATATAAAATTGGTACGAGTGAATTTGTTATGGAAAATACTTTCATAATATTGCACTTTCACAACTACTTTTGAATATATAATAAAAAGTTTAGTAATCAAAGATGTATCTTGTTGACTTTAAAAATTAAAAAGTGTTACTCTTTTATGACCGGACGGAATACCTTACAACCACTATAGAAAGTCTCGAAATTTTTATATTATCCGACTCAAGTACAAGGACACAATACACGCAACTAGCTGCGCCTGCGCGCTTATTCTTAGCTACTCCAACGACCATATTGTTTCTAAAGACCGTCTGATCAAAGATCAATGGTTGGCGACGATCTCTTGTGCCCGGGTCTCGTAGTCAAACCCGTAGCTGCTTACCTTGGAGCTGTCCGCCGACCAGATGAACAGCCCCGGCAGCTTGCCCTGCTGCTGCAGCTCCTTCGCCGCGCTGATGCCGAGCTCCGGCGTGATCAGCCCGGAGACGTCGCCGGTCTTGAAGCTGGCGAGCACCTGGCCGCCGGGGTAGTTCGCCGCTTGCTCGCCGTAGAACTGCACGTACTGAGCGACGTCGGTGTTGGCGCCGTAGCCGTAGAACTGGAAGTTGACGTGGTCGATCACGCCGGAGTACTTGCGCCACAGTGGCTGGTAGTAACTCTGCACCACCGGGTGCTCGAACGGCGCGATGGAGGTGATGATGTTGGGGAACCGGGCCTTGAGCTCGGTGAGGAGGCGGCCGATGCACTCGACGAACGTGCCGACGTCAGTGCCGTCGGCGAAGTGCTCATAGTCAACGTCCACGCCGTCGAGCCCGTAGAGGTTGATGATGCCCGCGAGAGACTCGACGGCGTTGGCCACCCACGAGTCGACGGACGCCGGCGTGAAGAAGACCTTGACGATGTCGTGCACGCTGTCACCGCCGATGCCGACCATGACGCTGACGTTGGGCCTTGCAGAGATGGCTTCCCCTTCTTACAAGCACTGACCGGAGACTGCTTGAGCATCTTTTAAAGCGTATGGGGGACTGGATGAAGACCTTTTGCATTTCAAGTAAATTTCAGTCTGGTTGAAGCTCTTCAAGTCTGTTCGGTTGTGGTGGTTGTATTCTGCTGTTTGTAGTTTGGTTAGCTTTGAGTTGCGCTCTCAGTGCTATTTTGTATCTCTTCTTGTGGATGCTGTACTCAGTAGCTGGGAAATGGCTATTTCTCTAGCTTTCTCTAGTTTGTATAGTTCAGCTGGTGTCCCCAGCTTTCCTTTCTGTCGTTGTTAACCTTGGTTGTATTTGGATGATTAGCTTTTTATAAAAGCTGGGTTGATCCTTGTTAAAAAAAAAACGCTGACGTTGGGGTGGGCCGCCTTGACGGCAGCCACGTCGGCGGGGGAGAGGTTGGCCGTGTCCCAGAACGGGGTGAACACGCCGTTGGTCGGTGCCGGCGTGGGCTGCTGGCCGACCTGCGTGTAGTCGATGGCGAAGGAGAGGATGAAGTTGAAGCCGACGCCGGGTTGACGGGCACGTCGGAGAAGCGCACGCCGGTGAACTGCGCGCCGATGTACTCCCGGAACAGGTAGCCGTTCGTCATGGCTGATCACCGATATCGATCGATCGAGCTCGACTGCTCGAGGCGAGGTTTAACGAGGTGCGTCGCTGCTAAATATATAGCTGGCGATCGGGCTTAACAAGGTGCGTTGCTGCTAAATATGTGGTTTAACAAGTCAGGTTCCATTCTTGAACTGTTTGGTGCATTGCATCGTGGGGCAGCTTCCGATGAGTACGTGTACTGTTCTGCTTCGTGGGACCCATACTGACAAAGTTGCAACCTGTAATGCGACTTTGCAGTTGCTTCTGTTGCACTTTTGATTATCGCGTTAACGAGCATAATCATGATGGATAAGCAATCTGCCAAACCGGGGAAAGTAAACGCTACTCCCGCGTGCCACGAAGCAAGGGCTAGCTTGCAAGCTAGTTTGAAGCTATGCTCCCACTTCAGAATTTTGCTGGACAGTGAACGCTCTTAGAGAGGAAATGTTCCAAATAGAAATGGGGATCAGCCCAGTCAAATTGTTACAGCTTAGAGTGAGCCTAGATAAACTGGACAATTGGCCTAAACATGAAGGGACAGCGCCGGATAGCCTGTTGTAGTCGAGAGCAACCCTGAGGCTGGTCAGATTGCCCAAAACAGGTGGTATCTTGTTATGGGACAACATCCACGAAACCGTTGTAGCGCGCGTGTTCTGTAGAAACGCAAGCGCATACTGTAGCACCATGTGTTACTGTAGCAGCGCAGGTGTTAGGCAGCATTTCTTATTTAGGAACCTATCTATTAGGTGTTTAGTATTATCTATTAGTTAGTCAAGTTATTATTAGATTGGATTGTTAGAGATAAGTTTTCCTATAGATTATTTCTTAGAGATAAAGTCGGGTCGTTCCTATAAAAGAGATAGTATGTATGCATTATCAAGGAAGAAAAGAAATAAACAAAGTTAGTCTCTAACTGGTTGGCTAAAGATTAGAGCCTCTTTGTTCGTCGGGAAGAGTCTCGGTTGAGCAGAGGCTAATCAGGCCTCAGAACCTCGCTACCTCGACAGGGAAGAGCCCTGCTGGCGGTTAGATGAGGATGAGTGCTTTACCCTCGGTCCTCGGACCCGTACCCAACCAACGACCACAATATTTGGTATGAGAGCTACTCACCATGGCTTTTGGTGCCGCACTATCTCTCTTAGAGAAGTTGAAGGCTAACAGCGAAGAGCAGAAGGTCTTACTTGACAACATGACTGTTGTCCATTGGAGCTTCGCTGATCCTTATCCACGTGACGCGACGTCATCATCATACCCTCTCATCAATATGGGACCACCAAGGACTTCAAATGTGGCCACCACCACAGCTCGAGAACAAGCTGCCTCACTGCGAGGGATGTAATGCTATGGGCCAACATCCACGAAGCACTGTAACAACACAAGTGTTAGGCAGGATTTGTTATTTAGGAACCTATCTATTAGGTGTTTGGTATTATCAATTAGTTAAACAAGTTATTATTAGATTAGATTGTTAGAGATAAGTTTACTTATAGATTATTTCTTAGAATTAAATCGGATCGTCCCTATAAAGCAGACAAACATGTTTCCATTATCAAGGAAGAAATGAAATAAACAAAGTTAGTCTCTAACCTGTTGGTTAAATATCAGAGCCTCTTTGTTCGTCGGGAATAGTCCCGATCGAGCTTGGAGGGTGATCCCTCGCCTCCCTGGCTAATTAGGCCTTAGAGCCTCGCTACCTCGACAAAGAAGAGCCTGGCTGGCGGTTAGATGAGGACAAGTGCCCTACCCTCGGTCCTCGGACCCGTACCCAACCAACGACCACAACAGGGAACAAGATGATGATTCAAGTGCACTGGAACAAGAAGAAGAACCAAGGCTAAATTTTTGCTTCTTTTCCATACGGGTTGGATTTTGTTGGTGAAAGTATTAGGGTAACATCCACTACCAGAATCGTCTAATTTCCCGAGTGCTCCGAAGTTTCCCGAGTGTTTTGAATAATACACTCGGGAACTTCCCGAGTGCCTCATGAAACACTCGGGGATAGAAGAAAACACTCGGGAAACTTTGACGAGAGCAACGGGGAAAAATGGTCTCCCGAGTGTCGTTCGTTACAGACACTCGGGAGCTAAAACAATAGGCCGCGCCATTTCCTCCCCCGCTGCTTTCTAACCCAAGCAAATTTTGATATATGCCATTAATAATCGACCATTGAACCAAGATCGAACGGTCCACACGATAGGATGTGTTCGGACGGTCCGAATGGCTTTTAAGATCTGAGCCATTGAGATTGAATCGGACGGTCCACAAGAACTAAGGTTTAGAGAAGGATTTAGGAATTGAATTTTGATTTGATCGAACTAGAGCAAGTTTGACCTAGCCGTTTTGAATAGAAATAAAATTCTGAAAATTTTTGTGGACGCTCTCAGGTTCCACTAGAACTTAGGAAAAATAATTTTGGCCACTGTTAAAATTTCAAATAACAGATTTAAATCTGTTTTAGCAACTTGGCTAGAATTTTAATAAGGTCCAAATAACTTCTAAAAATTTGGGAAAAATTATGTTAATTCGTGATAAATAATCTAGTATTTTACAAAATTATTTCTGGCAACTTTTGTACACACATTTTTCTGAAATAAAAAAGAAGCTTGTTTTCAATTCAAAAGTTTAAAATTTTCAAAACAAAATCAGAAATCAAGAGCAAACTTATGAAATTCAATCAATGGTTTTTAAATTATTATAATTTTATACGTTGGTTAGGTCGAGTTAAAACGAGTTGGGGTCCAGTCGGTGTCGGGTCTAAGCCGGAGGTGGGTTTGGACTAGTCCGATCAGCCAAAAGGGTTTGACCAAATTTGATTTCAATTGATTATAGTTTGACCAAACCACTAGAAATAGCAAATAAATTTTAAAACCCACTGTTCATGATTAAATTGTGTATTTTAAATTCAAACCTAGAATAGGTCTTTGATTAGAGTTTGAATTTTACGGGGTTGAAATAGGTTCCAAAATTTTGGGAAAATTATATTTATTCTTGATAAATATTATAGTATTTTAATAAATTGTTTCAGAGGAGGAACTTAAGTTTTTATTTGTGTTTTCTTTTGTATCTTATCTTTAAGTTGTATGTTTAAGCTTTATTTGAGATTTTCCAAGTGCAATAAATGATGCGAAAGATTCAAAATCACTATACAAGTCAAAAATAAAATTTATTGAAGTTCTTGAATTTTTATTTGATTTAAGTTGAAAAAAATAAATTTTAATTAAGTTCTAGAATTTTACGAGTTTAAAAGCTTTTCCTAATTATTTTAAAGCCAAAATAAATTTATTTGCAAAATTAAAAGCCAACTTTAAGTTGAAAATATTTTATTTAAGTCTAAAATGTCCTTGAGAATTTATGTGAATTTTCTCATAAGTTTTGGATTTTATTTGCTATTTCCTAAAGCCTAAATGATTTACCAGAATTATTTGAATTAGAAAATCAAATTAATTCACAAAGTAGTCCTTGGGCCGAAACTTCAGCTCAGCCCGCTATCTTTCAAGAGCGTCTGCTCCACGCAACCAAGCCTCCGTGCATTCCCACTCCAATCTTTTTCGACCGTCGGATCGAAATTTTGCGGTCGATTTCCTTACCACGCCGGACGTCCGAAACGCTACCACCATTGTGAACCGTCCGATTAAAAAAGAGCGGCTAGATCTTGTTGTTACCTTCGGGTGGTCCGAACGTTCAAAACGATCTGGACCGTCCAATCAAAATCTAACATAGCAGTGAGAGGCGGAGAGGGAGCGAGGAAGCGCGATCATCGACAATCACGGGCCCACATGGCAGTGAGAGGCGGAGAGGGAGCGAGGAAGGCGCGATGAAAACTAGCCGTCTGATTTTGATCGGACAGCTCACAATGGATTGAAACGTTCGGACCGGCCGATAGCTTCAATAAGATCTGACCGTTAAAAATGAATCAGACGGTCCATAACGGCGTGAACGTTCGGACCGTCCGAACCTCCTTCTTGATCAGACCGTCCGTTCTAGATCGGACGGTTCACAAAGATCAAAGAAGTCACTCCAATCGTCCCGCGCGTTGTGAGCCGTCCATCACTTGATCAACGGCCGAGATCGCGGGAACGTTCGGACCGTCCGAACGTCCCCTTGATCTCAGCCCTCCATCTCAAGATCGACGGCCCACGTTCCATTTGAACGTTCGGACTGTGAATAGTTCCAAATCAATCTCAACCGTCCAATCTTGATCCAACCGATTGTTGCCATTTCGTGAGCACGAGTGCGTTGGCACCGTGGGCCGTCCGATTTCTAATCAGCGGCCAAGGTTTTGCCACGTCCTTTTCCTCTCGGTTAAGTTGGTTTTAATTCCCGGTAGGTTTATTTATCAACTAGAAATTGTATTTAACTTCAAAAATTCATAACTAATTCATGTTAAATCATTTTCGGTTGATTCCAATTTTGTTAATTCTGGTTTTAATTAAACTTTAATCTAAAAATGTTTTTAAGCCTAATTTTTCTCCAGAAAATTGTTGTATTACATTTAATTTCAAATTAGCTTTATTCATTACATCAAAAATTCCCTTTAACTTTAAAAATGCATAAGTAATTCATTTTAAGTCCTTTTCGGGTGGAATAAAATTTGATAATTCTGTTTTGAGCTAAATTTTTTCTAAAAATGGTTTTAAGCTTAGTTTTGCTCCAGGAAAATATGAGAATGGATTTAATTCCTGTTTAGGTTTATTTTGTGCATTAAAAATTTATTTAACTTGGAAAATATATAAGTAATTCTCTGTAACCCCTTTTTGAGTGATACCAACTTTGTTGGCTTCCTCTATTAATGAACTTGCTGGTAAAATAGGTTTTGACCATGTTCTTTGTTTCCAAAAAGTTTACTTATGCATTTAACTTGTGCTCTTTTTCATGTCTTTGAAAATTCATAGAAAATGCATCCTAACTCCAAATGAGATGAATCCAAATCTATGACTTGGTAAGGTGTACTTGATATCTAGAGGATTAGTGAAATTTGCTCAGAAGTAGTTTACAATGATTATGAAGTAACTCTGGATATCTCAACATCTATAGAAATTTGTTCGGTTACTCTTATTGTAACCTTATTGTCAATGCCTCATCAATATCGTTAAATGTCGTCAAATATTGTTAAATGTTGTTAAATAACGTCAAATGTTGTCAAATATTGTTAAATGTCGTTAAATGTCGTTAAATATTGTTAAATGCCGTTGAATATCGTGAAATATTGTTAAATGTCGTCAAATATCATCAAATATCGTTAAAATGTCGTCAAATATCGTTAAATGTTGTTAAATATTGTTAAATGCCGTCAAATGTTGTTAAATTGTAACACCCTGGCTATTCGAAAGCTAAGATATCACCTAAATACTCTAACAACCAACCATAATGCGAAAGAATTTGAATAATTTATCATCTAATGGCATAAGCAGATCAATAATTAATAGGACCATGGCATGAAAAGAATCAATCCAAATACTTATATCAAAAGAGGTGATCGAAGTTCACACACAGAAATAAATCAACCATCACCTGGAGAAGGTATCCTTCCTTCACCATCTAAATTTATTTATTACAGTTCATCAATTTAATGACTGAAAGATAGAAACTAAATCATATTGTTGAACTTGAATATGATGAATTGCATGATTAGTGCGTGTCTACTCCCTCCCGATAGAGCCATCAACAAGTGATCACCTAAATTAAACAAACAAAGCAAGAATGAGTCCGAGACTCAAGCAAGCATGATGAGTGAATAGAACATACAACAAACATTAACAAGCCAACATCATTGAACAATATGAAGAAATCACAAAACGAGTATTTGAATGAACAGAATGAATGGAGTGAATGAAATGAAGGGACTACACACATGCATATACCGGTATTGCTAGTGACACACCCGTCGGTGTTCACTTAAGCCCACATTTAACAAAATGCGGGGATCCAAGTCCCGTATGAAGAACGTTTCATACATGTGTCCCAAACTGCCCACATTGGAATGGTGGGGCCCACATTGGAATGGTGGGTCTTACGTGCCCATTCTGAAATTAATGGGTCTCTTTAATCCACTCCCGTGGATGAAACATGAATAACGAATGCATGGCATGAAATATGTATATTGAAAAGACATGCTCTCGAATCATGGAGATAACACACATATGGAAGGAACATAAACTTAAACAATATCATGGATCTTAGAAAAACACAGTGTCAACATCAAGCATTCAACATTTACTAATTATCGAACATCAAGGTACTTGCCTTCCGCGATGCGACGCGTTAGGAGGCAATGGCGGTGCTCCTAAACCCGAAGCCTCTCCGCCTACACAATATATATTCAAATAAGAATGACAGATAACAGGACGCTTCCATTAACGTTCTATAACGCCTTCCCAACAACCCACAAATAACTAACTAGATCTAATCTGAAAAGCAGGCGACACGATCAAGGAACTAATTCTGGACAGCAGTACGGAATCACTCATATCTAACGATCTGGGACTCGGAACGAGGTAAGCCCAGATCCTGTGGAAACGTAACGAACATAGCTACGAAAACCTAGTTGGTGAGATCACCCAATTCGGCCAAAATAAATATACTACAGGTAGATGAACTTGAAAGACACAATCTGTCCTGATGAAGCGGGCAGCAGTAAAGAAAATAACACAACTATTGATCTACAACACCGATTAAGGCGTTCTTTAACATTCTGGAAATCTTATAAAAATGTCTACAATAACCTAGTTGGGTGAAAACCTTGATTCTTCCATTAACATGAACATAATTTAGAAGGAAAGTTGACAGTTCAATCACGTCAGAATTCTGGACAGCAGGAATAAAACTATCATAACTTTTGTCTCATACGTCGGAAGTAGGTGTTCTTAGCGGCCACGGAAAGATAAGAACAGAATCTAAATATCTCTAGAAGGTGGACATCTCCAATTCGGCCTCTAAGAACCCTAAATCGGCCATGCAAACTACTGGACAGAATTGAAAGTCTACCGGCAGCAAAACGATCCATCCCGATTAATCGAATTTGCAACTAATCCTCATCAAACAGCGGGGAAAACACTTCGTTACCCATGAAGAACCTAGGAAGACGATGAATGACAACCCACGAAGAGGATCTTCTTCTTCTCCTCCTTTCTCTACCCTCCTTCTTCCTCCACGGTCGGCCACCAAAGCAGGAAACGACGACGCTGAAAGATGGCAATGCGGGGAGGCAGAGCACTGTAGCAGCATGCACTGTAGCAGGCGGCGGAGGTACTGTAGCACGCCGTGCTGCAGTACTGGGGTTTGGAGGAAAAGGGCACCTTCCCCCTTGGGCCTCCTAGGCCAAGGCCTGAGGCCCAGGTTCCCGAAAAAAGACAAAAAACTCCCTTTTTAATCTATTAATCTCTGTTGGATACTTCCTTTGCTAGAATAAATTCAAGGTATTACATTCTATCCCCTTAATAGGATTCGACCTCGAATCTAAACACCGATCTACACGAAAGAAAACTGCGACTTGAAAATTAACAACGAAGAACACGCACCTGAAGTGAACAAGTCCGGATACTACTCGCGCATGCGAGACTCCAGTTCCCAAGTGGCCTTTCTTTCAGCCTGATTAGACCACGACACCATGACGCAAAACGACGTTCGTCCTAACACTCAACCTGGTATTTCCCGGTACACTCATTAGAAGAGAATCGAAGGTAAGACCCTACTCGATGGTCAACATCTTTAACGAAAAACCAAGCTTGGAATTTCTCAGTTGCTCGATTAGTACGTAACACACGGACGTTGCGTTCCTTGCGTATAGACCTGAGACGTTCATAGCGATACGCCAACTTCCTAATTTCTGCAACTGTTGAAAAATGAACCAATGTACCTAGGCCAACTTCCCCTTTGGTACGAAAGCACACCACATGCTCAAAATCGAGCTCTTCATCTAACACGGATCACCTCCTTTAAACAAGAATGCTCAATGTAACTCGTTCTTAAACCACTGTTTTACAAACAAGATCCAATCGAAACTAAAGTGTTCTCATCGCAACCACGCAATGACAACTCTCCACCCAAAGGATCAAATCCAAGATTGACAATTCATCACGAAAACAATTCCACTTTCTAAATAAGCAATTTATGAATGAACACCACGAAAATCAAAGAAGAAATCACTCGAATGCCCAAACCAAATACTTCTTTTGGTTTGTATGCAATTGGAAAGAATCAAACATGTCAACAAAGCGCCAACTCAAATTGTGGAAGACATCAACAAGAACACAAAACTCAAACGAGAATCAAGAAAACGCTTTACTACCCGAGAAACATCCTTTTTCGGTTTCTCTTTTAGGAATAAAACTTCTCTCGAACTTTGGAATTGAATTTATCGCATACCACATGAGCTCAAACCTCTTAATTAAACATCCTCAAATTATGCTCAAACTGAAATACATTATCCACACCATTGTGGAGAGGCTAGGCTCTATTGATCCCAATCAAACACTCTAGGCAACTCATTCTACCGCGAAATTAATTTGATAGAAGGCACCCAAATCACCGCAAAATAGATCTCACGCAATCACATTACCTCCGACTTTCAAGAATAACATCTCGTAATCCTTAGTACGCCCGCTCATGAACTACATCAGAAGGGTTCTATCAACAATCATTCCGCTGCTCAGAATGCTCCAGTTTTCTATCTCCTCTACACACAACTTTGGGCGACCCAAAGATTAGCATAAAAAATGCACAGCCCAAAATTAACCTCCAAGACCTCTACAATGAGTTTCTCTTATAACAGATAGTGAAATCATCGGATTAAATCTCAAACATCCCCCACAAATCTAACATACTCTCTCATTGACATCATCAGGAATCACCCATACATTATCGCAATACTTTCCAATTGCGTTACTTAATAAAATTTCTCAAGGTTTCCATACCTTCGATAATCCCCAACCTTTCAACATGAACTGAAGTTCTGGAATTTCACTATACCTTAAGTTCTACTCAGTCGTAACACTATTCAGATTTACTTCGAAGCCAAACATTCCATGTGAATCAAATTTTCTCCAAGAGGTACAGATCAAGACCAATTTATCTTCTACTACTCCTCCAATAGCTTGGTAGAAAAAAATCTCACCACTACCATTACTTAACGACCACAAATTAGTTGCCAAAATACGCTTTGTAAAACTTCGCAACACAAAACTGTTGATCCTTTCTCAAAAGAAAAAAGCGAACAAGGGCAAGTTTCCTCACACAGGAAAACGCTGCTCCTCCCAGCGAGCACGAAACCAAAAGAAACATTCTGATAATGGTGATCTTGGAAAATGAAAGTTGTGTTCACAGTTGAGGGCACACATCCCTAAAAAAGGGAATAGCAAATAACAGCCAATAAGGAAAAGACATTGCGATCGAAACTCGACATCTCTTGAGCGGAAAGAGCAGAAAGTTTAGGAACGATTCAAATAACCACAAGAACCAATTAAGAACCAATACAATTCTTCAACACGTCAAAATTGTTCGGAACATTTCAACTACACATGAAACATGAGACCCAAATGATCTCAGCCACCAAACTCGAAACATTTTCATTTACGGGATTTCACGAAAAGTAAGCAGATTAATCTCCTCTTATAGGAACCAACATAATTTTTTTTTGCAACCTCACGTTGCCAATTTAGACCAAAGAGCCTTTAAGATTAAATCACACGAATCTCTTAAGAAACAACAGAACAATCCAATACCTCAATTTATTTAAAAATAATTTCAGCTACCAGTTGCTTCATGAGCTCCGAAATATCACGAAAGCTAAACTTGAAATATTCTCATTTGAACGATATCACCAAAGGTGATCAAATTACTATAAGTGTTAACATCAACTCACAACAACAATTAGAAAACATTTGAAAGACCCACGTGAAAAGAATGGGTTGATTTTTTTATCAAAAGAAGAGGAAAATGAAAACGATTTTCACCAACCAGAATTTCATTTACCACTCAAAATGAACACAAGACCAAGGGAAAACCAATCAAGCAATGAACTCACAAAACATAAGTGGAGTCTACTGGTTGAAAGCATAGGCCTCACGAGAAGAGAATAACAGACCTTATGAGATAAGATCAAACGAGCATTCAAGATCAAAACACTTGCATCACTGAAGAACCATTAACTTTGCAACATGTCGCTTTACTCGCCAATCTTCGTTTACCACAAAAAGCTTGAACCCCCAAAAGATCGTAAACATGAAACTTGAAATTTGATCATTTGAGAAATATCACGAAAGACAATCAAATTTATTTCTCTATAAAAGAATCAACATTACCCTCACAATTGTACATCAATATAAATCTCCTATTAGTTTTCATCCATTTAACTCTTACTGAAGCTCAACGCCAATATAGCACACATTAAATGCACTCTAGCCATTCTTGTTAACAATTGATGATTATTTTAATCATGGAAGCTTTCATGGTCTTACCTCTGCTTTGCAATCACGTAAAGCAGTTATGGGTATAGACTCACTTTTCTACCTTAAGTTCGAATCTAGAACGAAATATCTTTAATCTTCAATGTTATAGGATACATAAGACAAGGTTTCACAAGTCAACACATTCACCTTCATTCATTTCTTATTACATATAACATCAGTTTAGCATGGCAAAAATTAGGTGAATCAAGCATTTGAATGAGTTCGTCAAGTATCTCAATAGAAGACATATTCAGATTAATACTTACCAAGGCAAAGATTCGAACACATCCTTAACTTAACCATCACTAGCGGTTAGAATAACCATAAAAAGGACCTAGATTCCAATTCATCTAGTAAACTTAGCAGGTTACTCGATCGTAAAGATCAAACCGGTTCATCAACATTTCCACACTTTTTAACAACAATAGTGTCGACGATCGAGTCGCCGATCTTACGAAAATGAACGAGGAAAATGACGTGGAATATCCTGGAATGGAATGAGGGTCGCTCTTTATTAATATGAACTGGGTTTACAAGATGTGGCTAAGTACTACCCTGAATTACACTAAATGTTATAGGATACATAAGACAAGGTTTCACAAGTCAACACATTCACCTTCATTCATTTCTTATTACATATAACATCAGTTTAGCATGGCAAAAATTAGGTGAATCAAGCATTTGAATGAGTTCGTCAAGTATCTCAATAGAAGACATATTCAGATTAATACTTACCAAGGCGAGATTCAACACATCCTTAACTTAACCATCACTAGCGGTTAGAATAACCGTAAAAGGACCTAGATTCCAATTCATCTAGTAAACTTAGCAGTTACTCGATCGTAAAGATCAAACCGGTTCATCAACATTTCCACACTTTTTAACAACAATAGTGTCGACGATCGAGTCGCCGATCTTACGAAAATGAACGAGGAAAATGACGTGGAATATCCTGGAATGGAATGGGGGTCGCTCTTTATTAATATGAACTGGGTTTACAAGATGTGGCTAAGTACTACCCTAAATTACACTAAATGGGGGAATGTCTAACCAAGTAATCAGACTTAGAATATGAGTCTAATGCTGATTATCTAGCTTCTAATTCCACCGCTTAGGCTTCTGTATATATGTTTGCCTTGGCCTTGTTCTGTGTGTTGCCCATCGTCCCTTCGTCTTCTGCGCTTCACCTTTAAATAACTTCCGAAGAGGTGGCGATTACTCTGGAGAAGACGCCTCGGTGAAGCGTTACGGTGGTCGAACGGTAGAGAGCGATTAGCAACGTGCTAACTTCCTTGCGGTTGCTTGTGAAAAGCTTAACCGTAGGGTGGTTAATAGTTAGTGTCTCAGGGTTGTACCATCGCATGGTTTGGAACGTATAGCACGTGTTCCATTCATCATACGATAAGAAATACCGATTCAGTAATTTTACGAAAGTTATCTCGGTCGGGATTAGGCACAAAGCCTCATCAGGCCAGTGGTACCCATTAAGTAACCTTCGAATACTAACGACCTGTGGAGGTCGTTAGTCTTAGGGTTATGACCATGAAGACGATGGTCTTTTATTATGTATTAAAATAATACATAGAGGTTTTAATCCTCGTCGGCTAGCCCCGAACTTTAAATGAACTGGTCGTATATACCTTTTCCGATGAAATCGTGTCGGCAGAACCCCATTTAATGTCGTGGTATCTACGGTGGTCTGTGTTCACTTTAAAGTTGAGAACTTGTTTTGGGAAGCGAAGAGTTCCTCTGTCGTTTGAACAAAAAGAAGCTTTTTGTTAGTTGGACTTTGTGGAACTCCTTGAAAGTATCGGAAGGTTATAAGATCTCCTCTCATTGGGCTCTTAGAATTTTTATGCTTCCAAAATCCCTTCGATCCCCTTTAGCTTCTCGCCAAGAAATCCTCCGAGTCTTTTCTGTTCTTGACCACAAAGTCTCCAACTTTCGCTACTCATTCTTGAGGATTTTCGCCATGTCGGAGCAGATTACAAAGTGGTTGCCTTGAATTGGGCAAGAAAAACTCGAGGCCTTGAAGAAGATGGGAATGCTCCGAGATAGGAATCGATTAATTAGAGACCGGCGATCGGAGAGCATTTTCCGAGCCATGAAGATGGCGAAATCCCTGTTTTTCTCGCCTACATCGAATGTGGGTGAGACTATCGGTACACAAATTCCTCCTCCGCGTTCTTGAACATTACGGGTGGAATTGGTGAATTTGGCCCCAAATTCGATCGCAAATATTAGTATTTTCGCATATTTGTGCGAGGCATACCTAGGAATACAACCGAACTTGAAGCTCTTTAGTTATTTCTACCACATGGTGATGGGAAAATCTGCGGCAAAATCTGAAGCAGCTCCTGGGGAATGCACATTGCGTCTTCATGACGGGAAAGTCGATGAGTACATCTTCATGTATGCGAAATCTTCGTGGTCGTCATGGAAAAAGTACTGGTTTTACATGACGGTTCTACGAAGACGATGGCCTCTACTTCGCGGAACTAGAGCAAGTGAAAACTCCAAGTGGAAGGAAACCAGAAGAAGACAGGATAGTCAAGAGATGGGCGGATGCCATCTATGACTTTGTAGTCGAGGGCTTGACTTCGTGGCATGTGGTGAAGGATTTTACCTTCGCCAGATTAGCCCATTGAAGCTCGGACTCATTCCTGCTCTCCGTGCCTTGATCGTGATGAAGTTACCTCGGAAGGTGGTAAGTCTTTGAGATAAATTCGATCGGTATTTTGATTTGATTAATGTATTACCTTAAAATCTGTCTACTCTTCCTTCATTAAAGTTCTTACCCGGGAAGTTAGAGAACGAGTCAAGTCGATCGTGCATGGGAGCTCAAGAAAAGGTCAATGCCCCAAGATCTTAGCCGCAACTCCTATTGAAGGAGATTGGCAAGGCTTAAGGTAATTTAGTCAAAATTCCTTTTACCATGTATATACATATATTCCGACCAGATTTCCAATCGTGCTCTACATTTGCAGTCGGTCGGATTGCGGATCATACAATCTGGTGAGGATCAACGTCCCACCTTGGTTCCGACCGAGTCGTGCCCTGAGGCACTTGAAGGAGATGAATCCCTCGAGGTAATAGAACATTATGGAATCATATATGTATGAAGTTTTTAGATAAAAGGATTTCTTCACCCAATCAACTTTGTTCTTTGATTTAGGTGGATAAGCCTGAAGGCCCGCAGAATGTAACTGCGGAGGCTGTAGACTCCAGAGTGGTCGTGCACGACCTTACGGTTGTTACTAAAACAACTGATCTGGAGGTTGATGAAACCACTCTCTCCGACCAGATAGTCAGGACTACGGACCTTGATGAACTGGTCGAGGACATAGCTTCCGACATCTTGTTGGAGGATGTGTGGGTTCCAACAAACCCTGCTGGTTCAGAACCAGCAGAATTGGAAGAGAAGAAAAGGAAGGCTAGCGGCATGATTTCTCTCTCTGGCGTTTGAGTCAAATCCGGAAATTAACAAGGTATGTACAAATGAAAGTGATCGTATAAGTATGTACCTTTAATAATTCCTTGATGATTTGATACTTTGAACTTCCCATCTTCGGTTTGCATAGGTCTTCTAGTGTTCCGGTCGTTTCCGACCAGGTTCTTCCTGAGGACCTGGCACCTGTGGAAGTTCCCGACCAGAGCACTTCTCAGGACAAAGTTCCTGAGGAAGTAGTGGTCGAAGAAGCCCCGGCGGTGACAAGGGCAACGGCTGAGTTGGATCCTTTGGTGATTGAAACCCCTTCTGTGGAGGTAGATGCCTCTGAGAGGTCTCAACAGGTTCCGATCACTGCTGATAACCCTTCCCAACCTAACAAGTTCCCTTTTCGTCCCCGATTTATCGAGGATAAGGAGCTTGATGAGGCGTGGCAGAAAGTATCGGATACTCAACTCAAGATGCACCCTGATTTGATTTTTGCTGGTTATAATGACCAGGCAATTCGGGTAAGTATTCTATGACCAGTTACATAACTCTTCTTTACAAAGTTTGTAAGAAACTTAAGAAAGAGAATGCTATTTGTGTAGCATCTGGTCGAGAACTTTCTTTGTGATCGGAGGATCGACCCAAATGAAGTTAAGGACTTGGAGCAAAAGCACTCGAGTTGGAAAGTAAGAACTTTTCCTTTTAAACTTATGTTTCTTCTTCAATACTTTGCTCCTCTACAATTATTCTCCTTATCGTATTCGATAGATCCGAGAAAATAAAAGAGGAGGTTGTGCCCGAGAAAGCCAAGACAACTTTTCTTGAAGAAGAAATAAAGCTAAAGACCGATCATTTCTTCGAGGCAAGTTCACCTAAAGACCGGTTGATCGTCAAGCAATGACCAAATATGAAACACTTAGCAAAACAAGCAAAGGTAATATGTCGTAAACTTGATTTTCCCTTCAATTATGCTTGTGTTCAAATATGTATGCAACAGATTATGCTTGTGTTCAATTATGTCAGAACTAATGCTAAGACCTGAAGGCATAAGACATATCTCTTGAAACGTGTTCAAATTCTCAGATCCGATCGTAGCGAGGATCGAAGAAAATAACCGTCGCTAGGAAGCTCCTTCCAGCAAGGTGACCACGTCGCGTAAAAAGGAGAGACTTCGACTAGGAGGCTTTCCGTGTCCCGACCGAAGAGCTGACAAGAATAGACCGAATCTTGAAATAATGAAGCATAATCTTCAAAATCGTAAGCATATCATTCATGAGATAGTTAGTTGTGTGGCGCTCTGATTACTCATTTTCTTTAAGAAAAGAGTGTAGTCGCGCGTGGGAATCATTTGAAGAAAATGCTCACGACTAGGACCATAGAGTATCAGAGATCCTTAAAAAAGGATATCGGAGAGAAAAGTGTCTTCTCCGACCAGACTAACAATAATAAACGACCAGAATGTAGGTGTATATATATAAGCAAGGTTGCACTTCTTAATTAATTAATGAATTTAGTGAAATTGAAATTGAAAGAAATGAAAGAATGAAAATTAAACATAGAACTTACGCAATTGATCGATGTTCCAAGAATTTGACAAAATTTGCCCATCGATATAGCTAGTCGATTTTAACACGGTCGGGTTACTTCGACCACAAAGTGTAAGGACCTTCCCATTTAGGAGAAAGTTTATTGCGATTTGTTTGGCTCAATTTTTCGAGAACCAGATCACCCTGACAAAAGGTCTGCGAGGTCGCACCTTACGACTATGGTACCTTCGCATGGCTTGTTGGTAGACCGCCGATCGTATAAGGGCTTGGTTTAAATGTTCTTCAAGGAAATCGGCGTCGCCGAAGTCGCTGTTCATTTCGATCATTTTGTCAAAGCGATCGAAAGCAGAGCCAATTTTGAGTTCGGAGGAAGCATGGCTTCCGGCACCATAAACCAAAAAGAATGGAGTTTCACCGTCGCCTGACGATCGTCGTGGTTCGAACGGCCCATAACACGTAGGGAAGTTCTTAACCCAAGCGCTGACCGCTTGATTAACTAGTCGAATACTCGGCGTTTGATCCTCGCATAATGATACCATTAGCTCAAGCTGCGCCGTTGCTGTTCGTGGATGAGCAGCGTATAAAATGAACTTTGACACCAAGTTCATCGCAATTCTGGAATTGATCGCCGGAGAAGCGGGAACCATTATGCGTGATGATACGACCGGGTACACCAAATCACGTGATCACATTTTTCAGAGAAATCTCTTAGCGGCCTCGGTTGTTATTTTAACGATCGCTCGGCTTCAATCCATTTTGTAAACGTGTCAATCATGACGAAAAGGAATTAAGCCGGGTGCTCTTGGGAAAGGTCCCAGAATGTCCAGTCCCCAGGTTGCAAAAGGCCAAGAAAGAGGAATTGTTTGTAAGGCTTGTGCTGGCTGATGTACTTGTCGGCTATGAAACTGACATTGTACGCACTTCATCACAAGCTCTTTTGCATCATGAAGGGCGGTTGGCAAGAATAGCCTTGCTTAGGAAGGCTTTACCGACCAGTGTTACTCAGGAATGGTGTGCTCCACGACGCCTTCATGGATTTCGTTAGCAATCTAATGCCATCCGCTTGAGATATGCATCTCATCAACACTCCATGAGATCCTCGTTTATACAAGGTACTTTCGATTAGAGTGTATGATTTGGCTTTTCGTATATACGATCGCCTCTACATCATCTTCTGGATTTGTGTCATGTCAAGATAATTGTAGATCGATGTCATCCGATCTCTACCTTGATCGTGACAAATACCAACCGTCAATGACACTGTGGAGCATTCATGTTCCTTGATCGCTTTGTTCAACTTGCAAAGAATCATGTATGTTCTCGGAAGGCTCAACTACCGAGGGTGAATTGAGTTGCTCGAGAAAAACTCAAGGGAGACGGTTGACCTCGTGGAGGCCATCCGCGTTAAGCGGTGCGCCAGAAAGTTCTCCTTTCTAGGAATATGTTGGATCCGAAACCGAAGAAGTGCTTTTCGAAGTTTTCAGACGTCCGCCAGATAAGATGACATCTTGGTACTCGAGCATTGATACTCTTTCCCCACTTGATTCGCTACTAGTTGAGAATCGCCTTTCACTAGTGTCTGCGAATCCCGAGCTTAACGAAATGCTCGAGTCCCGCCAAGAACCTTCATATTACGCCACATTATTGGTGGCGAGGAAAATTTCTTGGATGGCGTGCTTGATGTGTTCGCGAAGAGGGATATCAAGACCACTCCACCCCGATCCTTGTAACATCAAGGAACCGTCAAAATACATTGTCCACTCGCCGTGGTGTTCGTATTTTCGGGTCCTTGGGTGGGTTCAGGGTTTGTCCATTCGGCAATGAATTCTGCTATTGCCTGGGACTTTATTGCTGTTCGTGAAATGAAATGGAGATCGAAGGCCCTAGCTCGACCGCCCATTTGGCTATTCGTCTTGATGATTCCCTGTTTTCAAGGACTTGACCAAGGGGATATCCGGTAGGTACGACCACTTTGTGGGCCTGAAAGTAGTGCCTTAGCTTCCTTGAAGACATAAGGAGGCCATAGAGCAACTTTTGTACCTGTGGGTATCTTTCCTTTGGTCCATGTAAGACTTCGCCACGTAATAAACCGTCGTTGGATATTATCCTTTCTACAACCAAGACACCGCTAACTGCTCATGTGTGTTCGCCACGTAATTAGCAATGTTTCTCCGATCTCGGAGAAACTAAAACCGGGTACTCAGAAGGTACTTTTGAGTTCCTCAAAGGCATCGCTTGCCTCTTTAGTCCATTCAAACTCCCATGTTTCCGAAGAAGTTTAAAGAAAGGTAATCCTTTTTCCCTAACCTTGCTATGAACGACTTAACGCCGCCATACGCCCGGTTAGTTTTGGACTTCCTTCTTCGTGGTCGGAGGGCACATCCGGTCGATGGTCGCAATTGTTCCGGATTTGCTTCAATACCTCTAGCGAAACTAGGAAACCGAAAGCGGTTTTTAATGAAACTCCAACACACACTTTTTCCGGATTTAACTTGAGGTTATGTCTTCTCAAGTTGTTAAAAGTTTCTTGTAAGTCGGGAATGTGGTCGTTGGTGGTCTTTACGACCGGATCGTCAACGTAAGCTTCTAGATTCCGACCGATTTGTGGACTAAAGGTTTTTGCATCAACCTTTGAAAAGTTGCACCGTTTTTGAGACCAAATGGCATCTTAACATAATAGTAAGTGCCATATGGGGTGATGAAGGAAGTTTTCTCCTCATCTTCTTTACACATACTAATCTGGTGGTACCACGAATACGCATCTAAAAACTTAGTAACTCGCACCCGTAAGTAGAGTCTACCGGTTGATCAATGCGAGGAAGGAAGTCATCCTTCTGACAAGCTTTATTAAGGTCAGAAAGTCGATACACATTCGCCATTTCCCATTGTTTTTTCTAACCATTACAGATTGGCAAGCCACCGGGTGGTCGACTTCATGAATAAATCCGGCTTTGAGAAGCTTGTCAATTTCCGACTGGATTGCTTCCTTCCGATCGGGTGCAAACGTCATAGTTTCGCTTGATCGGTTTTTTGTCGCCGAGAGCAAGCACGTGCTCGATCACCTCCCGGGACTCCAGCATATCGGACGCTTGCTGTGCAAACACGCCCCGATTCGCTCGGAGGAAGGAGACGAGCGACTCTTCCTATTTAGGGTCGAGTCTTGTTCGACCAAAATCTTCTTGCGCGGTTGGGTGCAATGTCACGACCCATGTGACGACTTGATTTGTCCGAGAAGCGCTTTTGTCGAGTAGTACCTCCTTGGTGCTGGTCGGATGGTTTGGGTGTCATCTTTGGCTTCGAGTTCTTGACCTGCACGGAAAGAAAATCAATGCCAAACACACTTAATGGATTTCGGTTTGTAAGGCTTGTGCTGGCTGATGTACTTGTCGGCTATGAAACCGACATTGTACGCACTTCATCACAAGCTCTTTTGCATCATGAAGGGCGTTGGCAAGAATAGCCTTAGGAAGGCTTTACCGACCAAGATTCTCAGAGGAATGGTGTGCTCCACAGACGCCTTCATGGATTTGGTTAGCAATCTAATGCCATCCGCTTGAGATATGCATCTCATCAACACTCCATGAGATCCTCGCTTATACAAGGTACTTTCGATTAGAGTGTATGATTTGGCTTTTCGTATATCGATCGGCCTCTACATCATCTTCCGGATTTGTGTCATGTCAAGATAATTGTAGATCGATGTCATCCGATCTCTACCTTGATCGTGATGAGCGCCAACCGTCAATGACTCGTGGAGCATTCATGTTCCTTGATCGCTTTGTTCAACTTGCAAAGAATCATGTATGTTCTCGGAAGGCTCAACTACCGAGGGTGAATTGAGTTGCTCGAGAAAAACTCGGGCGGGACGGTTGACCTCGTGGAGGCCATCCGTGCTAACCGGTCCGCCAGAAAGTTCTCCTTTCTAGGAATATGTTGATCCGAAAACGAAGAAGTGCTTTTCGAGTTTTCAGACGTCCGCCAGATAAGATGACATCTTGGTACTCGAGCATTGATACTTTTTCCCCACTTGATTCGCTACTAGTTGAGAATCGCCTTTCACTAAGTCTCATAATCCCGAGCTTAACGAGCGCTCGAGTCCCGCCATAAACCTTCATATTCTCGCCACATTATTGGTGGCGTGAAAATTTCTTGGATGGCGTGCTTGATGTGTTCGCCAAGGGATATCAAGACCACTCCACCCCGATCCTTGTAACATCAAGGAACCGCAAAATACATTGTCCACTGTCGTGGTGTTCGTACTCGGGTCCTTGGGTGGGTTCGGGGTTTGTCCATTCGCAATGAATTTCGCTATTGCACGGGACTTTATTGTTGTTAAGTGAAATGAAATGGAGATCGAAGGCCCCTAGCTCGACCGCCCATTTGGCTATTCGCCTTGATGATTCCTGTTTCAAGGACTTGACCAAGGGGATATCCAGAGGTACGACCACTTTGTGGGCACGAAAGTAGTGCCTTAGCTTCCTTGAAGACATAAGGAGGCCATAGAGCAACTTTTGTACTGTGGGTATCTTTCCTTTGGTCCATGTAAGACTTCGCCACGTAATAAACCGGTCGTTGGATATTATCCTTTCTACAACCAAGACACCGCTAACTCGCTCATGTGTTCTTTGCCACGTAAATTAGCAATGTTTCTCCCGATCTCGGAGAAACTAAAACCGGGTACTCAGAAGGTACTTTTGAGTTCCTCAAAGGCATCGTTGCCTCTTTAGTCCATTCAAACTCCCATGTTTCCGAAGAAGTTTAAAGAAAGGTAATCCTTTTTCCCCTAACCTTGCTATGAAACGACTTAACGCTGCCATACAGCCGGTTAGTTTTTGGACTTCCTTCTTCGTGGTCGGAGGGCACATCTGGTCGATGGCCGCAATTGTTGCTGGATTTGCTTCAATACCTCTAGCCGAAACTAGGAAACCGAGCAGTTTTTCAGCAGAAACTCCGAACACACACTTTTCCGGATTTAACTTGAGGTTATGTCTTCTCAAGTTGTTAAAAGTTTCTTGTAAGTCAGGAATGTGGTCGCCAGCGTTGGTGGTCTTTACGACCAGATCGTCAACGTAAGCTTCTAGATTCCGACCGATTTGTGGACTAAAGGTTTTTTGCATCAACCTTTGAAAAGTTGCACCAGCGTTTTTGAGACCAAATGGCATCTTAACATAACAGTAAGTGCCATATGGGGTGATGAAGGAAGTTTTCTCCTCATCTTCTTTACACATACTAATCTGGTGGTACCCTGAATACGCATCTAAAAAACTTAGTAACTCGCACCCAGAAGTAGAGTCTACCAGTTGATCAATGCGAGGAAGGGGAAAGTCATCCTTCGGACAAGCTTTATTAAGGTCTGTAAAGTCGATACACATTCGCCATTTCCCATTGTTTTTTCTAACCATTACAGGATTGGCAAGCCACTGTGGGTGGTCGACTTCATGAATAAATCCAGCCTTGAGAAGCTTGTCAATTTCGACCGATTGCTTCCTTCCGATCGGGTGCGTAAACGCCATAGTTTCGCTGATCGGTTTTTGTCGCCGAGAGCAAGCACGTGCTCGATCACCTCGGGGACTCGAGCATATCGGACGCTTGCTGTGCAAACACGCCCTGATTCGCTCGGAGGAAGGAGACGAGCGACTCTTCCTATTTAGGGTCGAGTCTTGCTCACCGTAATCTTCTTGGCGGTTGGGTGCGAATGTCCCGACCCATGTGACGACTTGATTTGTCCGAGAAGCGCTTTTGTCGAGTAGTACCTCCTTGGTCCGGGTCGGATGGTTTGGGTGTCATCTTTGGCCGAGTTCTTGACCGCATGGGAGACGGGTTAACCTCTCGGTCGGAAGTTCATCAACCAAAGGCAAAGGATTTCGATCGCATACGTAAGCCATTTTTCGATCTCCTCGGTGTGATGACTCCTTCGCCCCAAGATTTTCAAACTTTGATAACCGTAAGGCGTGGCTATCAAGAATTTTGCTAATCTTTGGTCGAATCGAGAATTCCGTTATATGTGGATTCAAGTTTACTACATCAAGCGGAATCTTCTCTCGCTCGGAAGTTGTCGCTTTCCGAACGTAACCGTAAGGAAACTTGTCCTATCGGTTTAGCGGTAGAACTCGAACTATGCCATGAAAAGCATATTTCATGTGTTTCACCTTTGACATGGGGACTGCATTTCTTCTAAAGCTCCCACAAATAATATATTCAAAGAACTACCCCATCCACTAAGACCCGATTAACCCGACAATTATTAATAGTTGGTTCAACAACGATAGGGAACCTACCGGTCGAGTCGATGGGATGGTGCGATCGTCTTTGTCAAGGAAATGCGGTGTCCCACCACTTCGAGTGCTTGATTACAGCTTGGAGATTCGACGAGGTTGACCTCCCGCTCCATGGCCTTGAGATGACGTGCGGACTCGTATGAAGAAGATCCTCCAAAAATCATGTTGATTGTGTGTTGGGGGTCACTGTACTCCATCTCCTCGCCGCCATCCTTGTCCTTTTGGAGCTCATTTCTCCATGTTCTGTATTGCGGAAATGGTCCTTTACCTACATAATAATCCTCCGGTTTCTTACGCCAGACACGACAAAGCGCAGATCATGCCTCGCTTTTCGTGAAGTGGACACCACTTCTTGTTCATCCGAATCCTTGGTTGAGACTTTTGCCTTGCTTCGAGGCAAGATAGTCCTTCTTGCCCTTCCCGATTTTGTGCTCGAACGGCGAGGACTTCTTTGTCGTCGGTCTGCGGTTCTTTTTCTTCTTGAGAGACTTCTTGTTCTTTTTCTCCTGTTTGTCCGGGCGGGTCAGAATCTTGTCTTTCCAATCAATGGCTTCACACCACTCGATTGCTTCACTAGCGGTGGCATATTTGTCCGCCATATCAAAAAGCTCAACGGTTGTTCTTGGAGGGTTCATTGCTATGTCCTCCGTAAACCGCCGATTCCTCGAACTGCTTTAAAAGCCCTGAATAACGAGAGGACTCTGCGACTTCGGTATAGAGTTACTTAACTTTGGTGAACCTCTTGATATATTGACGTAAAGTCTCATCGATTCTGCGGATTACGTGGAGATCGTCCTCCTTCCTGTATACAGACGCATACCTCGAAGTTGGCAATCGAAGATCACAGAGTTGTTCCCAAGTATATATGGATCCGACCGGTAAGTTTAACAACCACGAAGGCGGACCCTTCGAGCACGGTGGGCAAATAGTTGGCCATTACATTCTCATCGCCACCAAAGCAGCCACGATGGCGGTGGTATATATTTGGAGAAATTCCAATGGGTTTTGAGTTCCATTGAATTTGTCCAAGTTAGCTTGATCGGAACGGTTAGGCTAACGCATGACTTGGAGCCCTGCAGAGAAGGCTCGACAACCTGTGATTGATTCATGGCGTCTTCTCTGGGAAGGTGTCAGATTGTAGTCGGTCGGAGACCGATCCCTAGGATTGGGACGCTGGAATTCCGGTGTACCGATCCGGTCGGCCAAAATAAATATACTACTATGTAGATGAACTTGAAAGACACAATCTGTCCCGATGAAGCGGGCAGCAGTAAAGAAAATAACACAACTATTGATCTACAACACCGATTAAGGCGTTCTTTAACATTCTGGAAATCTTATAAAAATGTCTACAATAACCTAGTTGGGTGAAAACCCTGATTCTTCCATTAACATGAACATAATTTAGAAGGAAAGTTGACAGTTCAATCACGCCGAATTCTGGACAGCAGGAATAAAACTATCATAACTTTTGTCTCATACGTCGGAATTAGGTGTTCTTGGCGGCCACGGAAAGATAAGAACAGAATCTAAATATCTCTAGAAGGTGGACATCTCCAATTCGGCCTCTAAGAACCCTAAATCGGCCACGCAAACTACTGGACAGAATTGAAAGTCTACCGGCAGCAAAACGATCCATCCCGATTAATCGAATTTGCAACTAATCCTCATCAAACAGCGGGGAAAACACTTTGTTACCCTTGAAGAACCTAGGAAGACGATGAATGACAACCCACGAAGAGGATCTTCTTCTTCTCCTCCTTTCTCTACCCTCCTTATTCCTCCACGGTCGGCCACCAAAGCAGAAGCGCGACGCTGAAAGATGGCAATGCGGGAGGCGGAGCACTGTAGCAGCATGCACTGTAGCACGCCGTGCTACAGTACTAGGGTTTGGAGGAAAAGGGCACCTCCCCCTTGGGCCTCTAGGCCAAGGCCCGAGGCCCAGTTCAGAAAAAAAGGCAAAAACTCCTTTTAATCTATTAATCATTGGATACTTCCTTTGCTAGAATAAATTCGAGGTATTACATAAATATTGTTAAATATCGTTAAATATCATCAAATATTATTAAATGTCAGTCAAATGTCATCAAATATCGTTAAATGTCACAAATATCATTAAATATAGTCAAATAACGTCAAATGTCATCAAATATTGTTAAATGTCGTAAAATATCGTTAAATATTGTTAAATTCCATTAAATATCGTGGAAATATTGTTAAATGTCACAAATATCATCAAATATCATCAAATATCGTTAAATGTCGTCAAATATCGTTAAATGTTGTTAAATATTGTTAAATGTCGTCAAATGTTGTTAAATATTGTTAAATGTCGTTAAATATCGTCAAATATTGTTAAATGTCGTCAAATGTTATCAAATATCGTTAAATGTCGTCAAAATATCGTTAAATGTTGTTAAATATTGTTAAATGCCATCAAATGTTGTTAAATATTGTTAAATATCATAAAATATCGTCAAATGTTGTCAAATGTTGTCAAATATCGTTAAATGTTGTTAAATATCGTTAAATATATTGTTTGTAATAACACAGTCCTTAGCTAGTTTTTCATCCTACTAACACATACTACTACAGGGGTATTCTTACCTCCCAACACAAGAGGTGATCACACACTCTCACATGCAGGCAACCAAACAACCCAAATTTGCATCCAGTCATGCGTCCACTTCCTGATGCAGCCAACCAAACAACATCTCAGCACAGCCTGACCCAACAGAAACAACTAACCAAACAACCCCTCTTGCATCCACTCAGCCTGGCTAGCCCTAGCCTGGATGATGCGTACGGGACAGGCTAGGGATATGCACGCAACCAAACACACCCTACATGTAGTAGTACACATGCATCAAGTCATGCATGTTCACTACATCAAGTATTAACCATACAACAAAGTGAGATCAAGTCTAAACCATACATCAAGTCTTAACCATACATCAAAGTCTTTACCATAAATTCTGTCATCACAAAAGCATCACATTACATAGGAACGACCTACTTCTTATTCTTAAGGGTTAGCTTCTTTTTAGCAAGCTTCTTAACTGGCGATCTCATCTTTTGTGGGGTAGAAGTACATGGTTCACCTCCAAGACCATGAGAAGATATGACATCCAATTGTTGCCTCATCATAGTAAGTTGTGGAGCAATTGCAAGACCATCCCTATAGAAGGAGTAGGTGCTTTCAAAGAACATCGATCTTACTCTTCTTCCTTGGAGGGTTTCTTGTCCTATAACACATACATGAAATTGGTTAGTGCATTATAATAAAATTTAAGCATGCATTTTAACACACATTTACCTTTTCTTAGGGGCTTTTAGAGGGCATGCTCCCCGCTTTGATGTCCTAGTTCTCCTGTGTCTTGCACTTGCTTACTTTTGTCTTTTTTTTTTTGCACCTCATTGGTAGCCTTAAACCTTTGTGTCTTTGGTCTTCCCGCTGACCTTTTGAGCTGACCTTAAACCTTTCGCTCGAAAGTGCCTTTTCTAACTCACTTGCACCCAAAGTTGGATTTGCCCGAATCAAAGGAAGAGCCCTATCTGCCACCCAGCCCTACGATGCCATAGAGCTCTTTATTCTGCTTGTTGAAGCACATTTGTCGGAATCAACTAACATTGTAACCTGCAGATAGATTGCAACAACTTAGTATTTACCAACTTAGTATTTAACACAATGAAATGAACATTACTTACTACAACTTAAACTATGTTACGTTAGTACCGGACGCTTTGATCAATCCTAGTATGCTAGATTATTCTCCAAGGACAGTCCTCCTTCTTGCATTCTCTCTCTGTACCTTGTTTTGTCAAACTTACATGTGCCTATCTCAAACTCCCCTTAATAGCAAATCGCCTCAAAGCTAATCTCAATTCCTTCATATTAGGAAAAGTGTCTGCCTAATTCAATCTTGGGATTTTCCTTATCATACACATGCATGGTTCCACATGTGCATAGTCATTCACCGAGAAGTCGTCCTCTCAGATCAATACCACCATTGTTCGAACCACTAGCATCATCATTCGGCTCCACGTGTGCATACTCGTTCTATCCATGTTTGCATCAAACAATCCCAGAAGTTTGGCATCGCTACATATCCTTACTTGTGTTCCTTTCTTACTATCAAAGTACCATATCAAAGCATCCTGCGCTGACCCCCAAATTGACTTTCGTTTTAAGTCATCGTTCAGATCTAACATTGAGTACAAATCTCTATCATCTACCACAAAATCGTGAGTTGCAGCTCCATATGACTTGGTGCTGCCATCATCAAGCCGTGCTACGTACGTAGCAAAGTTAGCAACTACTCTATATGCGGTACCACAATCAACCCTACACCAACACGAACAAATAAATGAAATGCGAAGAACATGTTAGCCACTACAAATAGCTGGAGAGTAGGAAGTTCTTGTTTATCTTCTTCAACATATAGGGATTCCTCTTCAGACTCTAGAAATTAGTTGGGTAAGTAAACAAGTCATTGAACAAGTAAATTGATAGAAATTTACTCAGCCTAATTACTTGGGCATGCCAATTACTTGATGCGGCTTTCACTGGGAATGCACAAGAACTTGGAATATGCTATTGCTTGTCTTTGGTCGGCCTCGAAGGGGAGCTCAGGAAGGCGGCACCCCATGGTGCTCGAGGAAGGCAGATCAAGGGAGCTCTCCTCGGGGCAGCCGACTAGGGCGGCAGCGCTGGGTTGGGGCGACGAGCACGGGGAGTAGGGGGAGCTGATGCGGCGGCCGGTGGGGAGGGGGAGGGGGCAGGACCTGCGGGGAGAGGGAGGGGCAGGAATGGCGGCGGCTGTGCCCTAGTCGGCAGAGGCAGGAATGGCGGCAGCTATGATTCAAGGTCACGGGCAGAGATGAGTGGGGGATGAATTCATTGCCTTCAATCCGAATAGATGGGGGCAAAACAGGAAGTTCACTGTTGGAATATATGCAAAATCATAGAATAGAAAAGAAAATAGGAAGTGGCAACATTCTCAGTGGAATATATCAAAATTTGCCTTCTAACCCTGTTCCCCAAACACTCGGGAAACTTTGACGGAGCCATAGTGAAAAATTATCTCCCGAGTGTCGTTCGTTCAGACACTCGGGAGCTAAAACAACACAGCCGCGGCATTCCCCCCCTCCCCAAGACGTGTTCTAACTTCGTTCTCCCCAATCCCCCTCCCCAAGACTGCTATTTTCTTCCCAATCCTCCCATGCGCTGCTCTCGATCCCTCGACCGCGCCTCCCTCCCCGTCCTCCTCCCGGCTCCCTCCTTGGCTCCCTCCTCCGCCCGTCGTCACCCCTCGTCGCCGCCACAGACCGCCTCGACTCCGCCTCCCGGCTCCTCCTCCCTGCCGCCCCGACTCCGCCTCCCGGCTCCCTCCTCTGGCGCCGCCCCGACTCCGCCTCCCGGCTCCCTCCGACCGGGCGCGCCGCTCCTCTGCTAGGTTGAACCAATTCCCTCTTGCCTTTCTTTCTTTCCTTGTTTATTGATTCTTAATCTTTGTTAATTGTTGAATTGTTATTTTGTAAGATTGTGATTTGGTGAATCTATTACATACCTATATTGTTGCTTTAATGTCCAGAGAGAATTGTTGCTTTAGTTCATAGTATTACATCGCACTCTTTTTGCTTTTCTCGCATTGAGGTGGTTTTTGGGTAGATATATTGGTTTAGTAATGATCAAAACTAATTTATCGAGTAAAACAAAATCAATCGTGTCTTCATCTTCTCTTTGATGTGGATGCATGTGAATGCTATGTAGTGTATCCATTGAGACATGCAAGTGAATAAGAAATAATACAATTATATAGAGGTGTGTCCACTACAGGTCGATTTGTGATGGTGAACGCGAAGAATGAACTTTTACTCCCATCTATAAGAAATGAAATTTCAGCATTTGGCCTATTGTTACCAGCTCAAAAATCATAATCCCATCTCCTTTAGTGCGTACTAGAGCTCCTAGCCTTTAAAAAGACATTTCGAAGTACAGAGATGTATAAAGATACATTGGAATTTACTTAGTCCCGTTAATTAATAGTTGTAATCTCTTGAAATTTCATAAAAATTTGATAAATCAAATATCATGCATGAGAAAATGAGAGCTACATAGAAGGGCGAGCTAGAGATCGAAATGAAATCAACTTGTATTTCATATAGGAGATGTATTAACAAGATATAGTACATGCTAATTAACTACCGATTGGTGATTTCCCAATGAGAAGTTCCTTATACACATTTGACTATTAGGACTTAAGGAAGTGGGTTAGCTAGTTTTTTTTCTTGGCCCATACCATACATGATTGGTTAGCTAGTTTTTTTTTTCTTGCTATGTATGGATCATGCATGCCTCTTTTGATAAGATAAGACATTATGCTTATGCTTACTTGGTAATCCGTCATGTTTGACTTTCTTCACATAAACAAACCATTGCATGCATGCAAATGTACCAACAACCAACAGATCAAGGGTTAGATTTAATTCAACCCTTATGAAGAATTATAAATACAAAGAAGAGACTATATATTATGCCCTTAACAAATCAAGGGTTAGATTTAATTTCGATGCTTAAGTGCCGATTCTGTCCTAATATAGCTCATGGTACTTGCCTCACAGTCTGTGCCGCCTCCCCTCGCCGAACGCTTCCACCGACACACACACAGTGCAGCCTATCTTCCCACCGCAGCCTCCTCGGCCCTCACCCAAGAAGTATAAGGTAATGGATAAGTGGAAAAGAAATAAAGTTTGCTTATTTTCTTTTGTGTTGTCCATTTATGGTGCATTGATATGTGTCATTACAATGCTACATTAACATGTTAATAAATAAAGGTAGTCATATATATTGAAAGAAAGTGTTTTTATGTCTGCTGATCATGTATATTGTCTTCATGTCAATCTATTTTATTGTACATATATAGGGCTCAGAGTTGTAATTTTTGACAAAAATAAAAGTTGGATTAAAATATACATTATGTTTTGCACACTAGGATGGCCGAGGATCGTAGTTGGATGTACACGGGCGAGAGCGATGGGTGACTGTACCCAAGAATGGATGGAAAAGTTGATGATTTTGTGGATCGAGCATTTGCTAGAGTAATGGACGGGGTGTGTTGTGCCCTTGTTCTCGTTGTTCAACACACGCCACAAATGAAGGCAACAATGATCGCGACCTGCAAGTACGGATTTAGGCGTGCTATACCGTGGGTGTATCACGGCGAGTCACAACATAGCGCATCGATGTGCTAAGGGAAGAAACGGACGATGGCGCCACAATGAGAGTAGGATAGAAGACATACTAGATGATGTGCGCCATGCATATGGGCCACCACGAGGAAGAACCAGAGCTCGCAACAAGGGCTTTTTTGATATGTTGTCCGCAATGAGTCAACCACTTGATGGGCAAACACAGTGTCCCAACTAGATGCCATCACACCACTACTTGTTGTCAAGTCTCAGATTCAAAGACAAGCATTGCTTGCTTTGATGCATTCTTAAGCGTGTTTAGCACCCTTCTCCCGTGATGGTCACAAACTGCCCGCTAACTTGTATGAGGCCAAGAAATTGATAAGCGCACTAAATATGCCATATGAGAAGATAGATGTTTGTCCAAATCATTGCATGCTATTTAGGAATGAGAATGTGGACAAAGATCACTGTGATAAGTGTGGCGAGTCTAGGTTTGTTGAGGTTGACTCCGGTGATGGTCAGAAGAGGCAACTTCCTATTAGCGTAAAAATACTTCGCTATCTACCATTTGTGCCATGAATCCAACGGTTATACATGTCCGAGGTTTCTCACAAACAAATGGTATGGCATGTATGGTCGCTTGCACCATAATGACAAGATGGTCCACCCATCGATGGTGAAGCATGGAAGCAATTTGACCGAGACTATGTAGAGTTTGCCGAGGAGCCTCTAACGCTCAATTGCAATTGCAATCGATGGGTTTAACCGATTTGGTATGGAAATTGCGCCATACAATTGCTATTCGTGTTTGTCATTCCCTTAACCTCCCACCCGGCGCTTGCATGCGAAGTAGTACATATTCCTTTCTTGATAATCCCTCGTCCGAATACCTGTGGAAGAATATGAGTGTATTCATGGAGCGGTGGTGGATGAATTGTTACATGCTTGGGAACAAGGCATAGTGACATATGATCGGCATTGAAACAGTAACTTCACCATGCGGGTTGCGTACCATACATCCATGCATGACTTCTGCCAGACGGGATATTCTCGTGGGTGAATGCGTACATGGGAAGATGCCATGCCCAATCTGTAGGGAGACGCTGCGTGGTGTTGGCTAAAGCATGGTCGCAAGCACTCCTTCTTCGATTGTCATCGTCAATTCCTTCCAATTGAGCACGAATTCAAAAGTGACACAACCGGATTTGGGGCCAATATTGCTGTCCGCAGATGGACCACCACGTCGTCTGGGCAGTGAGGAGGTTCAGTGCACGGCTAGATGCTTTGAAGCCTCTTGATGATGGTGATGGGTTCGAGAAATATGGTGAGGAGCACAATTGACTCACATTCCAAGTTTGTGGCGATCGCCATACTTCCATAAGCTCATTCTTCCCCATAACATAGATGTAATGCATAATGAGAAGAATGTTGCAGAGGCCATATTTAGCACATTCTTTGACATTCCGCATAAGACGAAGGACAATGTGAAGGCTCGCCTTGATCAGAGGAGCTTTGCAACAGGCCCTCGTGAATATGATCCATAAGCCGACCATCGGCAAGTGGGAGAAGCCAAGAGCTAGTTATTGCCTAACTAGGGTTCAGAGGAAGGAGATTTTGGAATGGTTTGAGCACCCTAAAGTTTTCTCGATGGGTATGCAAAGAAATCTAAGGAGAGGAGTGAATTTAGCTACCATGCGATCAATGGCCTAAAGAGCCATGACTATCACATATTCATGGAACGCCTTTTGCCTGTGATGATCCATGGCTACGTCCCCTAGTGTGTTTGGCAAGTGATGACGGAGTTGAGCTTCTTTTATCGACATCTATGTGCGAAAGAGATAGATCCCATGGTAATGTCAACTATGGAGCGTGAAGTACCTGTGTTGCTTTGCAAGTTGAAAAAGATCTTTCCACCGCTTCTTCAATCCAATGCAATATTTGATTCTCCATCTTCCCTATGAAGCTAGGATGGGGGACCAAAGGCAAAACCGGTGGATGTATCCAATTGAGAGGGAACAAAAGGAACTACGAGGCAAAGCAAAAAATCGATCGCGGTTGAAGCATCCATAGCGAGGTGTACATAATTGAGGAAATTTCCCATTTCACATCAATATACTTTGGTCGATAATGTTCGTGATGGTGCACAATCAAACCTCACGATACAATATTGGCATCCTCAAAATGATTGCTAACTTAGCCTCTTCACGGAAGAGGTGACACTTCAAGCAAATGGTACTCCCAAAGTTTTATCTCGGGATGAGTGGTTGATCGTGATGTTGTATGTATTTACCAACCTCTCCAAGTGGATGATTACATTAGGTATGCAACAATTATTTTTCCCAATAATTGATGCATGAGTGTTTTAATCTACTTTTGTCTTGTTGCCTATAGGGAATTTGTTAGAGCGAGTGGAAGCAACGCCGAGACCCATCGAAAAATAAGTTGAGACCCTTCTTAGGAAGGGTGCCGAATTGTAAACCTAATTTCCCGACTTGGTTCTATCGAAAGTAACTTCTCTATTAGCTAGTCCCCTTGCACATAATATTTACTAAGTAAAGAGGAACTAATACATGAAACCCATTCTATTTATGTCAGAGAGTTTGAAGGACAAGTCTATGAGCAATGAATTGAAGCAAGTTGTCAAGGATGCCACACTCGGGTGATGTCCTATAGTACCCACGATGTGAATGGGTACCGCTTCAACATCGACACATGAGAGGAACGGCCTAATGCAACAACAATTAATAGTGGATTGGTGACTATAGGATAAGATGGGAGCGATACACCTGTTGAATACTATGGAGTAATTGAAGAAATAATTGAACTACATTTCCATGGTAGCAAACCTCTCAAACTTATGTTATTCAAATGTCATTGGTTCCATCCGCTTAGGGGAGTCGACGATACATCACTTGGGTGGTTGAAGTTGCACATCAATCAATCCTACCGTGCAATGACCCATTTATTGTGGCTCGACAAGCCACCCAAGTATACTACATCCCGCACTCCATGCAAAACTATGAGTAGTCTAGTGGATTGTGGGTAGTACATAACACTACTACGTAAATGCTAATATCGACGCCGATCATAGACGCTCATCGAAACCGCTCAGATAAACACAATCTCGACGGTTTTGTTTACCCACCGCTCGTGTTATTCTCCGCGCTTAAAACCGTTTATGAAGATGTCATATCGACAGACGGTTCATATTTGGAACCGCTCGTGATACTTCACGACGCTTCCAAACATGAACCGCTTGTGATATTACCCAATATCACGAGCGGTTTTTGGTTAGAACCGTCGTGATACTTCACGATGGTTCCAAATATGAACCGCTCTGTGATATTACAATATCACAGGCGGTTTTTGTTAAAACCGTCCGTGATAATTAACTCATCATAGACGATATATAGCTCCGCCCCCGCCAACAGATATAGTCTTCTTGATCTCCATCTCTGGCGCCATTGTGAGGTTCATCGCCGCTCGCGTCTGGTTTGAGTACATCGCCTCACCTCACCGAGCGGCCTGGTCCATTTCAACTATATATTGTCGCCGAGGAGCTTGCCGCCGCCGCCTCGCTTGATGAGGACATCACTCCTTCGGATACAACCACTACTTCGAGAAGACCCACGATCACTCAAGGGTCTACGATCAGCCTCGCAGGTCTACGACCACTTCCAAAAGACCCACGACCAGTTCAAGAAGCTCTACGACCACTTCAAGAAGACCTACAATCACTACTTTCACTCAATCTTCACAGTTTGACTTATGCCATGGCAATGCCATATTATCCAATTGATCGCGCTACTTTACTCCTACAAGCCGAGCCACGCTTACATGCCATGGCGCTGCGTTTACATACCATGGTGTGCGTCACCAATTATTGGCCCAATGGCTATGTAATATATGGGCTGACTTGATCATAAGGCCCATGTGATGGCCGACCACCCTAAGGCGGGCCAAGACTGCTCACGTGAACAAGACCCATGAACAGCTCCGCCACCCTAGGGTTTCCATCTCTCACGTTCCCCCTATATATGTGCAAAGCAAGCCGCCACAGTATAAGGGTTGGGTTTTTCTTAGATTATTCTCGCCACATTGCGGTTTATGCAGCTTGTTCGGTTTGAGGAACCCCACTTGTGAACTTCATCCATATTCGCAATATATTTCAGATTGCATCTATCGTGTTCTTGTGAGTTGCTTCGATTGCTTGCGTGAACCGTGAACCTCGTGGTAAGGTCGATCGCGTGCAAGCGTGGTTGATAACGCATACCGTGCGGGTGTAGCGAATTGCGAGGTGAAGATCTCGCGGTCGGAAGCCTCAAAGCGCCAACGCCCCACGATTTAAACAAATCGAACCTATCGGAAGATCAGGCCACCGTGTCTCATCATCGCTCACCGATCGACGACCCACCGCCGCTTTGACCTTCCCCGACTTTCATTGACACCTTCCTCGTGATCGAGGTGAGATATCAAGCATAAGCATCCTTTAATTTGAGTAGTTTCAGCGTTTACGCGAAATCACTAGTTTCAGCGCCCATGGGACATCACCGTCGGTTCGCCTCAAAGTAGACCTTAGGGCCGAGAGCCACGACTATATAGCAATGTGATGTCACCCTAAGCCCAGTTTGAGCTTCAAATTAATCCTACTGTTTTTAATCATTTAGTTAATAAACTAACGAGTCTATGACATGTGGGATCGCCATAGATTTTATAAATAAAATCATGAAATAAAAATGAGTCACCGACAAGTAGGGCCCACATGTAAGTTAATAAAATCCGAAAAAATGTAAAAATGAAAAATCGTAATTAAGCCTCGGAAAATACGCCGAAAGTCATCACCCTTTTATTTATTTTCGTGGTTTTCAATACGAACCGTGTGATGGACCAAAGTGGATGTACACCGAGAACCGTGTGAGTGAAGAGTACATTAATGGCGTGTCCGCTTACAAGAGCCGAGGAGGATATGTTGAATAAGGCGGAATATATGTCTCGTCCATGCATTGACTGCAAGAATCAAGATGTTTAACAACCGAGCGCAAATCGAAGCACACTTGATTCAAGGGGTTTCAAAAGGGTTATACATGTTGGACCGACCACGGTGAAGAGCATATTATACTGAAGTCAACGATATGCATATTATACAGAAGTCAACGATATGCCGCGAATGATGTCGATTGTGGTTCTAATTTGATAGTCTGCACGATGACAATCTAGATCGATGATGCTTAGCGATGCGTAGGGAACTATGATGAGAGGGAGTATGTTCAATTCCGGGCGTGATGGAGGACTCAGAGAAACCTTTGTTCCTGCCGCAAGTCGAATACACAAGGTTGTCATCCGTGCTTAAACCGCTGAAATTGAAGGCAAGCAACGGTTGGTCCGATAAGAGTTTCACTGAGTTGTTAGGTCTCTTAGCGACATGCTTCGAGGGAAACGAGTTGCCCAAAACCACCTACAAAGCCAAAAGGTTCTTTGTCCATTGGGAATGGAAGTAGAAAGAATACATGCATGTCCAAACGATCAGATCCTCTACCGTAACGAGTATACAAACATGCATGTATGTCGTGTGCAACGATCCCGATACAAGCGAAGAAGCAATCGATGACGACGAGGAATCGAGGTGAAGAAAGGACCTCCGCTAAGGTGGCGTGGTATCTTCTGTAATTCCCGCTTGAAGTGGTTTTTGTGAACCCAAAGAATGCAAATCGCTACATTGGCACTCGGAGGAGCGTAAGAATCACTAAAAGTTAAGACACCTCCGATTCCGCCCAAAGGAGAAACATCGATAGGAGGTTTGCAGACTTTGCGTAACCGAGGAATATAAGGTTTGGATTGAGTACAGATGGAATGAATCCTTTCGTAACATGAGCAATGACATAGCACTTGGCCCGTGACGCTCAGATCTACAACCTTCCTCCTTGGTTGTGTATGAAGCGGAAGTATATTTTGTTGTCGATACTTATCCAAGGGCCAAGCAACCCGGGAATGATATTGATGTGTACCTAGCACCATTGATGGAAGATCTAAAAATATTGTGGATTGAAGGGCAGGTATGGGATGCGTACAAACGAGAGAACTTCACTTTACGTTCCTTGTTGTTCTCGCACCATAAATGATTATCCCGCCTTGCTAACTGTCGGGCCGAGTACAAAAGGGCCAAAGCCCAGACTCACTACTTAGATGATACCGAGAGTGTGTGGCTGAATCACTCGCAGAAACCGTGTACATGCATCATCGTGAGGTTCCTTCTTGAGGGCTCACCCATACCGCAGATGAAGAAACAATTGACGGAGAGAAGGAGGACGATTCAGCTCCAAGGCATTTAAGCGAAAAGAGGTCTATGATATGGTTAAGGATTTAGATGTTGTGCTTGAAAAGGGATGTAAATCGAGGACAAGTAAGAAGAACATGTGGAAGAAGAGATCAATATTTTGGGACTTACCTTATTGGGAGCACCTAGAAGTTCGCCATCGTGATCGACGCCATGCACGAGAGAAGAATGTATGTGACACTTGATTGGTCTCTTCATGAACATTCGTGACAAAACAAAGGATGGTGTCAACGCACGGCTTGACTTGGTTGATATGGACATCGGACTGAGTTAGCACCAACAAGGACCGATAAAGGACGAACGTACCTTCCCCGCTTGTTACACTCTGTCCAAGGCCGAGAACCGAATCGTGCGGTGCTTGCATGGTGTGAAAGTTCCTTCGGTTACTTCGCCAACATGAAGAAACTTGTTTCGATAAAAGATTTGAAGTTAATTGGCATGAAGTCTCATGATTGTCATGTGTTGATGACACAAATGCTCCTGTTGTAATTAGAAGTATTTTGCCGATCAAGGTCCAGAGACAATCATGAGGTCGTGTTATTTTTTAACACAATTGCTCGAGAAGGTCATCGATCCGAAGGACTAGATGCTCTCGCAGACGAGGTGGTGACGACTCTATGTGATCTTGAGATGTATTTCCCTCCGCGTTTTTCGATATCATGGTCCATCTCATTGTTCATATTGTGAGGGAGATAAAGATGTGCGGGCCCGTGTTCCTACGTGAGCATGTACCCGCTCGAGAGGTTCATGGGAATTCTCAAGTCATATGTGCGGAATCGATCTCGCCAGAGGGCAAGATCGTCAAGGTTATGCAACCGAAGAGGTCATTGAGTTCGCCTCGATTACATGGCTCAGTCGAACCGATGGGTGTGCCTCGATCTCGCCATGAGGGGAGACTCGAGGGTATCGGGACCATCTAAGGAAAGCAATCACTCCAAATATGGATGCGTATGCTCAAGCCCATTTCACGGTCTTGCAACACATGTGAAGTGTCCCAGATATCGACCAAAGACAAGGACGTGCTTCGCAATGTAATCCGGTGCGCCGGATGTTTGGATCACGAGACAACACAATGCATTTGCTCAACCAATGGTTGAAGGAGCGACTTGCTAGGAGCTCGTCAAGTGATATCTCGACATGGTTGGCAAAAGGGCCAACATTTACTGCTTGTAACATGGCGAGGATACGACATAAATGGGTACACATTCTATACTGCAGCTCGGGATATAAAAAGCACTAACTAGAACAGCGGTGTCCGTGATAGATGCATTCAAGATCGATGGGCCGAGGAGCTCTTACTATGGGCAAATAGAGGAGATATGGGAGCTCGACCACGTGCTTTTCAAGATCCCCTATTTGGTGCCATTGGGTCCATCTCCCACAGTGAAGGTCGACAAATGCGGCGTCACTACCGTGGACCTCGAACGTGTCGGATACAAAGACGAACCATTCGCATCAAGCAACCAAGTTGTTCAAGTCTTCTATGTTACCGATTCGGCAAATAAGAAGCGCCACGTAGTTCTTCATGGAAAAAGGAGGATTGTCGGAGTTGAGAATGTAGTGGACGAGGAAGAATACAATCAATTTGACGAGTTGCCTCCTTTCGAAACGACATATAAGGGTCGAGGAAGAAGAACATGACAAAACTAGCTACATACGCGTCGATCATCATGAAGGGCTAATTTTTAAAGATTAATTGAACAATGTGTGTATATGTATATGTACGCTCGATGAATGGTTAATTTTAGTTCATTTGAGTTAATTAATTGATTTGTCTTGTGAAATGGATGTGATTGTTTCTCAAATGAATGTGAATTGGATGTATATACATGTACTTTTATCTTTTCTACTTGTTTCAGAGGGCATGGCTAGCATTTCCGAGGCTAGCCAATAAATGATCGATCTAGATATTAACCAATACAAAATAATATCACGCACGGTTTGAACTACAAACCGTCTCACATGTATATCATGAGGCGGTTGTTTATTAAAACCGCTCAGGATATATGTATATCATGACGGTTGTTTATTAACACCGCTCAGTGATACATCACATATCACGATTTATTCTAAGTGAGAACCGCTCATGATACATAACATATCACGAGACGGTTGTTTATTAATACCGCTCATGATACATCATATATCACAAACGGTTCTAAGTTAGAACCGCTCAGCGTGATAGTGTCATATCCTGACGGTTCTAATTTAGAACCGTCGTGATGTCCATCCCTATTTACATTCGGACTCTAGCTAGGGTTTGCGCGCCGCCAAGACTCTCAAACGATTAAGTTTCTCAACTCCTCTCGCTCCCTCCTCCCCGAGCCCGCCGCCACCGTCCTCGCGCCGCCTCCTCGAGTCCAGGCGACTCCTCCCGATCCGTCGCTGACGCCTCCTCCTCCCGGCCGGCGCCCCCCGAGCCCGCTGAGCCTCCTCCTGACAGGCCTGCCGCCCCGAGCCCACCGCCGCCTCTGCCTCGAGCCTCCTCCTCCTCCCAGGGCAGTGGCGCCTCCCCTTCGCCGCCCTGCTTCCCGTCTCGCTTCCTCGTCCTTCTCCTCGACGCCCAAAGGTAACCAATGCCGAGTTACCGATCGACCCCACGCCCCTTTCCCTAACTATTTCTATCAATAATCTGTCATGGTCCTTCATGATAATTGTACTTGTTTTAGGAATTTGTATTTGTTCTAGTCAGTTATTCATATGGTATTTGTTTTGATACTGCTACTGGAATACATTGCAATGTGGTGTGGTGGGCTTGAGATGAATGCTCTGTGATGATAATAGTCTTGTACTGAAATTGTTTTGATAATCGGGTTTGTACTTGAGTTCTAATTGGAATGCTTACTCTACATCTGATAGCAATATCAAAATGTTAAATCTTAGCTTTATGCTGATTTCATTTGTTCACATGATGTTCTATTTCTTGTGAAGATGTCTTCCGCTCATTTCGAGTCGCTACCATGTGTCTCGATGATGCACCATCCTCCGAACAATATCCAAACGGTAGAAGAAGAGGAATATCGAAAAGGCCCACGGGCCGATTTACCATCACGGAGGTCGATCACCGGGACCCTATCAATCCTCGCCGAGCAGCGTCGCATTCCGGAGAATGGTCGAATAGTTGCACGGAACGGGTCAAGATCACCTATGATTCGTGGGAAGGTGGTGCCCGACCATCAAAGCTAGCTGTCTTTGGGGGAAATTCTCGCATCGCTCGAGATCCCGGTAGAACTCCCGGACTCCGGCGACGATATGCGTTGCGTTACAGCGCGCAAAGCGTGGAAGAACTTCAAGAGCACGCTTGTCAAGAACTACGTGGAGAAGGATCTGAAGCGCCCTTCCACAAGTATCTATTATTGGAAGAGTCTGGGCCGAAGTTTGTGGCGAAGAAGACGACAGATGAATTTAAGAGTGAAAGTCGGCACACACGGCCCTCCAGCAAAAACAAGCACCCCACGCACTCGGCACGGCTGGGTATGCGGGTAAAGCCCCGATATGGAGGATCAGAACAAGAAAAGCGGTTTGAATCTCTCTCGCTATTTCCGAGATCACCGATGTGCGCTACCGATGTGGTTATTTGCGAGGTTATGTATTCGCCTCGGGAAGTGTACTTTCCAAACCTCAAGACCGTGAAGTGTCCCAACGCTGGTAAGATATCGAACTACCTAGTTTGTAATTACTCCATAACTTCATAGGAAGTGAAATGACATGTCGGGCTATATTGAGATAACGCTGAGTGCACAATCTTCCCAAGGCTCATTCCAGAAGATAGGAGAAAGATATACTCTCTGCGGCCCTAGGAAACAAAGTGAGCATCCGGTCGCACGAGAGGCGCCGGTGTTTTTGTTACATGGGAACAATGGTTCCAAGCGGACTCGGATCGCATCGAGTAGGAAGAGAGCCAAAGCCGAGCACGATGCAAAGCTACGAGAGGATCTTTGTGCATCCTCGAGATGAGCTCACCGAAAAAATCGAGCGGAGGTCGATGAAAAAGTCACACAGAGGTCACTCAATCCTTTGAGGAAAGGATTCGTGAGTTCGAGCAAAAGCAGATAGAGACCTTTGAGGAAAGGATTAGGGATTGCAAATGCCAAGTCGCTTGGAAGCCCTCGCCTACTATACCGCTTAGCCCCCCCAAACATCAGAGTAGTCTGGCGTCCAACCCTAACCCTACCACAATAGGTGATGACAGATTTTTCGTCGATGACATCCGGTAATAATTATTATCTCCGAATGCTCAATCCATTGATAAGCCTGTTGGAGTAGCTAATTTTGTACCGCTATGTACGAGGTGGCTACGGCGCAAGCTCCAAGTGAGATATGTCTCTGCTGCCCTAGATGTCGCTTGGGGCTGTGTATCCATCCCAGATCGGAGCTTTGGTGCACGTGCAAATCTAGCGCCGGTTTCGCAAAAGTGAATGTGGACGGTGTTTGTGCCAATTTCGAGGCCGTCCCGCTGAAAATTCCCCAAACGATGAGGTCATGACTCTAGGGCAAGCCGTTGGAACATTCATCTAGTGGCCCAAGGAGGACATCCGCCGAGCTACCGCTCGGTGTCAACTTCACGGAATGTCCTTAACGCATCAAGTCCACGGACTGACCGCACCGGCTACCTACATCGACACGGCAAGGGCCCATTGCATCACATGCATCTACACTCGTGCTCACCGTCTCTTGTGAAGTCGACCTATACAAAGCGAGGCAAGCAAGGGCAAGGGCAAATCAAGACGATCGAGTCCTCTCTCGATATCCCTTCTTGCCGCTGGCCCGGAAATACAAGCTAGGCGAGCCGCTGCTCGAGAAGTTAGACAAATTTCTACCCTAGGATTTGGATTGCACGGAATTGCATACATGGTACATGGAATAGTCCAACAAGCCGTTGATCAACGACGCCGTGTCACCGTCAAGTTCAAGGAGGATCATTTTAACCACGTGTATCAAGACGCTGTCTTCACGGTGACCTTCGACGACTTGTTCTGTCTCTTCAACCTCGACGAGCTCGACGTCTCACTCATATGATGCTAGACACTGTAAGTGTGTACAATCACGGTCAATGTTCGTGTAATATCGATAAATGTTATATATAACTCCTAGCTTTTGTATAATAGATACATGATCTGTGAAGCGAAAGAAGGAAATCACCGGTAGGTTTCTCGACTCCACACATTATCTCCGAGCAAAGCATCATGGCGAATGCAACATTCGCCGAGAATTACGTTATAGATTTTTTCATGGCTCACCGCAACAAGGAATTCATACTTTTGCCCTACATCCGTAAGTAAGTAGTGTTGCACTCATCGGCTATACTTGTTGATTTGTACTTTATAAGCAACACTAACTTAGGTTTAATGACCATGCTGACATACCTGTGTAGGTACCATTGGATTCTAATTGTAATTATACCAAAATGGAAATATGTAATATACCTAGATTCCCTACAGAGGGCCACTCACAACTTCACAACTATCCGGAGTTTAATCATCAGGTAAACACATTTCCTCCATAGAAACTCTATTGTAGTCTTTCCTTCCTTTGCAATGGCTAAGGCTAACTTCTTGGAGTCACGTAGGGTGTTCGACATGTTACATGCTAGAGGATGGAATATCAAGGGAAGGACGGGACATGATCAAAATTCCGGTACTTGCTAGCTAGTACACATTAATCCTATATAACACTTTGACGAGGATATAATAATCCTCATTTTACCTTTTATCTATAATTCTTATTATAGATAAATATGACGCCATGTGGACCACTGAATGTACCCCTTAATGTTATGAGGAAGAGCCTAATGGATGGTCGTAAGTTCTTCTCGACCACCCCCATAGTCGTAAGTTATGCTACGACTATCCCATAGTCGTAAGTCTTGCTACGACTACCTTATAGTCGAGATTCCTCTCACGACTAGGTCACCTCTGACCACCTTATGATCAAATGAACACGCAGACAAGTGGGTCTTATTGATTAAGGATTCAAACAATCATCATACCGTTATTCTGCGGAATAATGGCACGTAATACCCCATTATCTACGGTATATAGTCTGTTGAGCGACGTGGAGGAATTAATACACGGTAATTACTACCAACATGCGCCACATAGAGGTGATGAGGCGCCGCTTTACTCGAGTAACCGCCGCTCCTTCACGTACTATAAAAGGCGGCAACCAGAGAAGGAGGGAAAGGGGACCATCAGGAATACAAGCACTAACTGTAATAGTCCTAGTTTTTCCCCTGATTGTTCAGTATACACTCAATACCATACACACACAGGAGTAGGGTTGTTATTCTCTCCTGAGAAGGCCCGAACTCGTATAAAAATTCCGTGTCAATCTCTGCATGATTCTATTCTAGGAGACCCCTAATCAAACAATCTTTACGTAAGTTCGGTTCTAAAACACCGACACACTTCGTAGCAAATGCCTCTCGAACTAACCAATTCTATTTTTTAAAGGCTACCAAGAAATGCCAGCCGCAACGCGTTGTGGATACTATGTTTGCCACAACATGCAACTACTCATCGGTTCCGCGATCACCAATGATCCTCAGGTTTGTCAATCTTTCAACAATTATTTCATATATACTTACCAATTTATATAAGCCTGAATTTAACCTTCATATCGACAGGTTGCGACCATCATTTAAAGCGTGTTGGAACAGAGCGAGCTCATAAAAATTCGATCACACCTTGCGTCATTCCCTGAATGCATGTGTCATAAATCCAAATGGGAGTTTCCATAGTGTAGCAGATTGAACTTGATTGGGATAGATTGAACATAATGGTACATGTGTGTAAATTAATGTACATTAATGGTTAATTTTAGTTAATTGATTTGTGAATTGATGTGCTTGTTTCGAAATGAATGCAATTTTGATGTGCTTCGAAATGAATGAGAATTGGATGTGCTTGTTTCAGAGGGCATGGCTAGCATTTCCCGAGGCTAGCCAATAAATGTAAATAGATTTAGCATGTAAAGACTACCACAGCACGGTCTCGAGATGAAACCGCTCGTGATAGTTGAATATCACGCACGGTTTCATCTACGCATCGCTCCTCGGAAGTCGATTATCACGCACGGTTTCATCTACTGCATCGCTCTGGGTAGTCGATCATCCTGCATTTCGGTTTCATCTACGCATGCGTGGTAGTCGATTATCGCTGCACAGTTGCATCTACAAACCGTCGTGATAGTATGTATTATGACGGTTCAAAACCGCTCTGTGATGACCTAATGCATTATCGACCCATAAACTCGTGACGGCTCACGGAACCATCTGTGATGGCGTTTTTGAACCGCTCAGAAGGCCTTTTACGTAGTAGTGTAAGGTGCAACCATATGGTAAACTACCTACCCCTAGTGAGCAGACTACAACATGGAGACCAACAATGGTGTTGACCTATTCTTTCAAGAAGATGGGCTACCAGGGACTTTTCAAATAATAATTGGGGAAGAGGACGATCACATGGATGATATTCAAATCGATGCCGATGAGGTTGTAAACCAAGAGGACTTGGAACTACTTAATCGCTTAGACATTGATGGCACCGAAGGGGATGAGGTTGAGTCAACACCTCATGATAGTGACGATGACTTTTGGAGGGCCCATCTCATGAGGATCCCATTGTAGATGACTACTTCTAAGCATGATCTTGTATGTCTTCCATTTATTTGTTTGATGTTTTAATTTTTGTATGAGCTTACTTGATTACGTTATATTACATTTTTCTATGAGCTTACTTGATTACGCTTATATTAATTGATTTATTTTATTTCATTTCATTTCAGACACCAAAAATGAGTGGCGCCAAAGAGGCAAAGATACTCTAGTCGAGGCAGACGCTTGTTTTCCACTCGAGGAGGCAAAGGGGCAGCCGCAGCCACTCAACGAGGCAGAGGGGCAACCACGGCCCCTCGAGGAGGCAGAGGGGCAGCCGCGGCCCCTCGAGGGGGCAGCGGGGGGTCTACCTCTAGTAGATCAGGCTCCTATACCCCGCAGCCCTCACGTGCTGATGATGTAGAGTATGAGCACCGTGAGACGGAGGGTGAGGAGGAAGAGCACCCTGAGGCGGAGGGTGAGGAGGATGAGCACCATGAGGCACAAGAATTTTGGATGCGAGGACCTGCGAACCTGCCACAACGACCAACCCAAGAGGAGGAGAAGACTGTCATTGTTCCTGTTGGCGACACGTAAGTAACTTTTTACACTTTCACTAATTTAGCCCACTGACTTGCATACCTCAAAAAAACTAATATGCAGGCAATGGCGAGAAGAAGGCGGGGGTGACAAATGTAGACTTCCGAATGGCATAATTGGCGTGTTGATTCGATGGCACTTCCCGGCTTGGTCACCTCTGAGGAAGGCGGAGAACTGCATGGACATGGTGCCACTACAAGGTCATTGAAGATACCGCCACCTGAAGGAGAGGTTCCATTTGACAACCTGCTTGCGCTGGGTGGAGGAAAGTTTTTGGGTAAGTGATGAATATTCAAATCGCTTCTATGTGTTCCTATGCATGTTAGGGTTGATTTGGTCACAACTCTCAAGTCTCAATTTAGTTACTATACTAACTTACCACACGAATCCCAAATAATATGTACTTCTACATGATGCAACAGGACAGAGGAAAGCCAACAATTGAAATATATTTTGTACTTTGTGACTAGATGACTAGATGAGGCATAAATGTTTGGGTAAAATAATGGCCCCAATGTTCAATCACCTAATGGCAACCAGCTATTTAACTCAAAGTTTAATATTTTCGAGTGTATTAATACAAACTAGATCATTAAACAACCATACTTAACTTACGGTAGATTAGGCTAGTTTTGCTCAATCGATTCATGTTCAGATAGTTATCTTAATTGTGACAGCATAACTAAATCATCATCAACTATTTATTATTTGGTACATGGCTAAAATGGTAGTTTTCGTCCAACACCTATCTAAATTCGACTTCCAACACACTAACTTTTTGTTCATAGAAGTGTTGATATTAAAGTAATGGTAGATGTATCAAGAAAGAAATGTAAAGATCTGTGGAAGACATCCCGAGGATAAAATTGCACAAGGACTACTAACATTTTGAAAAACACTCATAAGCCATTTGAGGACAAAGTCGATATTTTGTGTTTTTATGCAAACCTAACTCGCTAATCTCACTTATTTGGTACTAAAACTTCAAGTAGTCTGACATGTTTAATTTACCTCTTTTGGATGTTTAGTAGCCAAGTAATAAATGTCAACTAACTTAATCATCTTATTCTTTATCAATTCCTTTTCGCTTTCATCAACTAACTTAATCATCTTATTCTTTATCAATTCTTTATTCTTGGATTGTAGTGGTGGTTTCGATGGGCTAAGGGACAGGAAGCTGATTCTAGGAGAGTGCCGCGTAATTATGTTAAAAAGCTGATCCCACAGATGTTCTACGAAGCACACATCCAAGCGGTGATCTGTTACCACACACAAGTCCTTGGACAACAAATTCGTAGGGCCGACGCTTGCCAAACGCATATCACTTTGGACGAGTACATGCAGGTAACCAACTGAACAAATGATGTCCTTGATTACAATCAATTCTAGTTTATTCATATTTAACACTTGGTTAATTTAGGCAATACCTTGGTGGGCCCTTAAGTGTGAAAATACATGGCGGTAGATTGCCCAAGACAGGTGGTGCAATGAACGATGGTTACAGGACTCTCGTCTTTGCTAGGAGCGGAGATTATTGATGGATCGGGAAAGACATCGTCAAGGCGGCTCCTCCATGGCTCGTTACAAGAAGAACTCCGTAGGTCAACATATTCATATTGATTATATGTTGCAGATACATATTTATTGACCGCCGTGGTTTTTTTGGGTGCAGGAAAAGAAGAAGCAGAGGCCTATCTCCGATATGGAGGCATATGTAGAAGCTAGGAGGGGTGATCAGGAGGGCACCTTGTGCGACGGTGTGACGAGAGAACTTGGTACGATTTCTGATCATTTTGTCCCTGATGATTTTCGCTCCCTGATGATTTTGTCCAACAGGCTGCATATATTGATGCTGCTAAGGAGATTCATGGCCCGAACCACGACTTCATGAATTCACCACTAGACGCGAGTGCTGTGTACAAGGCTAGAAAGGGGAAGAAACATGGTCGTTTCTTTATGGGTGCCGGCTACATTAGCACACCGACAACCCTCTCAGAGGTCCGATCCACGAGTGCTACATCAACGGATGAAGTACACCTTCAAAGTCGACAGCGACCATCACATGATTTCCAGTCTAAGGTTTCTGAGCTTCAAGCGCAGCGCATCATGACAGAAATTGAGGCTAAGCAATGTTGGAGCAAATGTTCCTGCAGTTAGTTGGGCGTGGTAGTACAATAACAAAGTAAAATGCATATATATATATATATATATATATATATATATATATATATATATATATATATTCATACTTGGCTAATGTATGGCAATGTGCAAACAAATATGCGAGCACTCGGGATGGGACTCGACTTAATGTCCCTCCGTCAGGGGAACCACCGCCTCACTTATCCGCTCCTGCTAGTAATCGTGACATCTTGATTATTATATTATTAGTCTCTTATAGTTGCTTGATTCGAAGACATTGAAATGACATGCAATGTAATTATTGGTCGCCATCGCAAATTTCTTATAATGCGATTTCTTATGAAAATGTTGGGAACAGCGGGATCGCTTGTTTCTACCGCTAATGTCAAGTTGAAGATCTTTGGTGCTAATGGTAATGAAGATCATGTGAATGTGTCTATCGCCGAGAGGCCACCACGTGTGCTTGCTATTTTCATGATATACTAAAAGGATACCAATATTAGAAAACATTCACAATCGTGTGATTGCTAAAAATGGATAAAAATGGCTACATCTATAACTAATTCTCTATATCTATATCATAAATTCTTTTGAGATGTGTCAACATATAATAATTTGTATGTACACTCCTTTCTATGAATTTGATGATAAGTGCTTGAGACATAAATGTTTATCAGTAGTTCACAATGACAAAATATTGAGAGTTGGAGTTTAACATTTTAGCACTGTGCTTTTCATGTTCTTAACTGATTTGCCATGTTATTAGGTTGCTCATCATGATTTAAAGGAATTTTTTGCTTTGTCAATAGTTTGGTTAATTATCTTTTCATGTAATATCAATTCCTAACTTTTGTTGTAAGATGGTACTAATATTAAGTTTTGCTCTATCTGCAGAACTACCAAAATGATGCTTTTGTGCACAGAAGATTGAAGCAGGAAATTCTGTGCATGCAAATGGTTGTAGTGATACTTGCTTTTGTTTTATGTATATAAGAGTATGAAAAATACTATTTGGGCTGCTATATGTATAATGCCTTATGCTTACATTTTCGAACTTGAACTTGAATGTTGTGAGGCTCTGAAGCTGTTATGATGTCTTTTGTTCGATCTATACATATACATATACATATACATATACATATACATATACATATACATATACATATACATATACATATACATATACATATACATATACATATACATATACATATACATATACATATACATATACATATATATATATATACACACACACACACACACACATATATTGTGGAATGGATGGATGGATTATTTGATTGTGTGGAATGGATTTTAAATGAATCTGTGAAAAATGGGGTTCTGCTGTTTTGTCCATTTCCCGAGTGTTTTGTACATTTCCTAAGTGTTTTTGGCACTCGGCAAATTGACCAAATATTTCTCGAGTGTCGACACTCGTGAAATCAACCAAATATTTTTAGTATCGACACTCGGGACTAGACACTCTAGCAACCGACAAAATTTTCCCGAGTGTCAACACTCGGAAAAGCGTGACCCGTGGCAATTTCTCGCTCGATTCGTCTAAGCTTTCCGAGTGTCATTTTCAGCTATAGACTCGGAAAAATTGCCAGTGTCAATTTTCCCGGTTTCGCATGGTCAAACGTTGGAAACATTCCCGAGTGTTTGTTCAAGATATTATCGAAAGTGTCAACACTCGGTAAATATTCCTGCATTTAGCGCAGGCCATTCACCGATTTTCTCCCGAGTGTGAGTTTCGAGTGTAAGAATAAGCACTCGGAACGTAATATTTCGAGTGTAACACTCGAAACTGTTTTTATCCCGACTAATCTATCCCGAGTGTTTGGTTACATTTCCGAGTGTTTTTGACACTCGAACAACTCGCTTTCGTAGTGATCATATGGAGTGCTCTTGTAATACAACTCTGCATCGGTCGCACATTTTGAGGGCAAGTGTTTTGTTTGTAGATACTCCTCGCTTTTAATATATGACGTTTGACCAAGCGTGCAAATAAACTTATATAACTTTGACCATCACTTTTCATATGATTTTGTTAGTAAAAATTACAAAATTATTATATTATGAAAATATTTATCATGGCAAATCTAATGATACTATTCACTCATGATCAATCTAAATAGTTTTTCATATATTATTAGTCAAAGTTAGATAAGTTTGACTGCACGCTTTGTCAAACGTCATGTATTTAAAAACGAAGGGAGTAGATAGAGTAACTCAGAGACAAGAACACTAATTTAGAAATTATCCAAATGTTGTGTCCCATTTGTCGTGACTTTTGAGTTCTTGAAATTTCAAAAGGATTTTTTTGTCTGAGTTGTCAAAACAGGGGATTGGCGCACGCATGGAACAATGACGGTTAGTATGTACAGCAATCAGATTATTGGTCAGCTCTCGTTTTGTTTCTGGTCAGTGATGTTCACTATGGATGGGCTGCGCCAGTACCATGGGCCCGTCTAGCTCAGTTGGTAGAGCGCAAGGCTCTTAACCTTGTGGTCGTGGGTTCGAGCCCCACGGTGGGCGTTCTTTTGTTTTAAAATTGCTCCTCAATTCGATCCGCATCTATATGATTCCTATCTAGCATCTAAAATTATTCAAAATGAGTAGATTTTTAAGGAAAAAATAAGTAAATTTCCCTTGGCGCCATAGTCTTTGCACATATTCTCACTTAACACTTGGTGTTACGAAAGTTTCACTGTCCACTACAGTCTTTGCACATGTTCTCACTTAACACTTGATGTTACCAGTTTCACAGTGCACTAGTCGTTGCACATGTTCTCACTTAACACTACATATTCTTATCATTTGTTGTTGCAGTTTGCACCAAGGAAATGACCAGGCATGGCACGGGCAAGTAGAACTCGAGCACTGCCGTCGCCCTCCACTCCACCGCCTCCCCACCTCCACGCCACCTTCGCGACTTTAGAGGTGCGGTGGCACACTCATGGCATCAACATGACCTGGGGAACTCATTGGTGTGTAATCTAGCAAGCGCGAAGGCGAAGATGTGAGTTGTTGGAAGAAGAAAGATGTGGTGAGACCAACCACGCCGCGGTACCGACAAGTAGGTGAAGCTCGGAGGCAGTACAAACCTATGGCATGGAGGGTTGTAGGAATAAGAGATGTGGTTAACCAAACTACACAACAAAGAACCTCTCAGGTGGAGGGTCCAGGTAGGCTAGCCTAGACATCGTCACATATATTACGGTGATGTGCGTATGCCTCTGTAGTGGGGCACCCGCAAAGGTGGTAGGAAAAAGAAAAAAAAGAAAAATAACAGAGATAACATGGAGCGAATTCTTAGAGGAGCATGGTGACTTCAATGAATAGGAGTCAAGGTGAAGATTGTTGAGTATGGATAGCTCATATCGAAACATACTAAGATTGGGAGATGTGTTCTACAAGGGTTACTACCCTAATCCTATTAGGATTAGGATTCCAACTTGCTTTTGGAAGAGAACTAGAGAGCACTATATAAAGGCATGAGGAGTGATTATGAAGAACACAAGACACAAATCAACTCATCTAAAACAAGAGGCGCACGAGAGGATTAGAGGCTAGGTTACTCTTTAGCACTAGATTCTTGTATAAGGCAAGAATCCGAGGGTCCTAAAAGGATCGAGAAGGTTATGAGAAAACGACAATCCCTCATACTTTTTTGAGGTTATGTTTAAGGAATTTGCAGTTGGCTTTGCCAAATTTTTTTCTCTTGTTGTGATTATTTCGTCGCTGTTATTAGGTTCTTTCTACGGGATTCATCAACTTCATTCTTGATATCATGCACGATCGTGCCATATCTCACAACTCTGATCCAATCTGAGAGCAACTGCGCATAAGAAAGGATATCAGAGTATAATAGGTAGGTTCAGCTCGGCTCAACATTGAGTACTGATCATAGCTTGAAATTCATACCATCTCAAAACTTTTAGCTCAAATGATAATCTTGGGTTTAGATTCGATATTTCGATGACAAAGTTTCTGCTGAAATTATTGCCAGTCTAAACTTTGAGTTGCATTCAAAAGGAAAATTTGGTAAGTTAAAATCTTGAGGTGAAATGCAACTTGCAAGGATCATTTTACTGCAGTGATATTCGGAGTACACATCAAGGCACCTTTATATTCTTCAAAAAGCGCAACGCTATTATGGAATTCAAGGCATTGCAGTAATTCATGGTGAGGCACCGAAAGTAAAAACTGCAACAAAGAATCGTTCTAAAGCTACTGGCTAAGGAATTCAGGATTCGAGTGCTTACCCTCAGCTTGCTCATCGCCCAGAGGTCCATCTAGCCGCGCGCGTCATCGCGTCATCAAAGAGGAAGTCGATGCCGCAAGACGTTGCCTACAGTCCGATCCCAGGTTATGGTCACTGCCGCCGCCACTTCCTCCTGCTTCGCTCCCTCGGTGGGGCCGCATTGCCCATCGCATATTTGCATTGCTCGAGTTTTCTTCGGTTGTACCGAGAGTATGGGAGGACGAACGAGGAAGAAGGCAGAAACAGAGGAGGTCACTGACACGGGTCCCATCTTTCAGTGACCGGTGCCAGATTGCCGCAGCCTAGTCGCCTACCATCAATGACTGGTGGGCCCAGGAGGGGAATACGTTGGTATAGGGAGGCAAAAATTCCATGGTATTTTTTCAGCAAACAATATAATTCCACCATAATCTCTACTACTTACAAATAGAAATTGATAGTCATTCGTCCTCCCCACCCTCCCATCTTTGTCTCTCTCACATGTGGGCTACGTTATCAGCAAACTATTTCCTCGCATCGTGCGCTCTCTGATCCTCCTCTCCCGGTATCGCCTGCGACGCCGCTTGAGGTTCCTCCTCTCCGCCTCCGTCTCCACCCTCGCTCTTCGCTTTCTGCTCGCGTGCCTCCATACCGCCCATCCACGGATCTGGGTGGCCTCACTTCCCCCTCTCCCGACTCTCGCTTTTGCTCCACGCGCCTTAACGAATTGAGATATATTATCTCTACTTAATTGATAAATGATTACATTCATGAGATGTTTCGTAGCAACGCGCGAGCATTTAACTAATTTCTATGAAATTTCGGTGTTCCAATGACAGCAACCTAAGCAAGCTCATAAAAATTGAAACGTTTTTTTTATAGGAAAATGAAACAGATTTGGGCAAACTACTCTATGAAATATTGTGCATGCACTGTTAATTTTGTTTTTGCAATGCACAGGCACACACATGTATGCGAGTACGTCCCTTAGCACATGCCTAGAAAGATGGAGGCCGGGGGAAAATCCACGACCTCACAAAATTCCTACTGAAGCGTACTTGCGTGTGCGTAATAGGTGGGTACCAGGATTTGAACCCTGGTAGTTGGAGCTATTGGGATACAGGTAGGCCACACTAGCGCGTAGTTAAAAAATTCTACCGCATAAACTAGAAAGCCATGCGAGTAAGAGATCATATATTGTTACCACTAAACACGTAGTGCGGCAGAAGAAGAGTTAGAGCAACCTGGTTCCAACGTCGTGCTCGTCAATGTAGTGGAAGTAGTAGATCGTCTAACGTCCTTAGCCACCGATCGTCTCCTCCAGCAGCCTTTCGTGTTCCCTACGCATGCTGCGGATTGTTCTCGATCAGCGCAGTAGCGATCGTAGCAACGCCTCTATAAATTTCTAATCAATATAAATGATATTTCGTCCACATATTATTTAAAAGTTCATAAATGTGAAGACGATATAATCATCTCTATGATTGCCTTTAGGGCATATCGCTAACAGAGGTGGTACCCGGGTCGTTAATTTATAGATAATTGCTTTTTCACATAGAAAGGAAGCATTATTAGGATGACAAACCAAACACCATCACTATACATGGGAGGCCTACATGGAAATTTTATTATGATAATACAGCAGAAAAAGATTAATTACAGAAGTAACTAATTGTGGCCATAATTTACATAAATGGTGTGATAGTCCTTCAACAAGCAGGCAGGTGAAATGGTTAAAATTCAAGTGTACCCTCAATAATTCAGATGCAAACACTGAGAAATAAGATTATAACAATTAATATCCACGAATATATAATCCACACACAAGATCATTCCAGCGTAACATTGGCATATCTTCCATCTTCAATTCTGTATTCCCTCAGGAGCGATTCTTTGATGTCATGAAATTCCTTGACGATTTCTGCAGTAAGCATTCTACTCGATGGCGTTTCATGAGAGCAAGACATTCCAAGTGTTAGAAGCGAAATCACACAATCAATCTTTCTCCTGTATGAAGGGGCATCTCCGGTCGCACGCCCATTTCCGAGGTCCATCAGCAACTGTCTGTCAACAACGTCCATCACTCTGTCATGTAGGCCCAGCTCAACGTATTCCCGAAGGCTCAATCCATGTCTGAATCTGCTGTCAGTGGGACTCTTCCCAGTTACCGTTTCCAACACTAGAATTCCGTAGCTGTACATATCTCCATGTATCGATACCATGTTTCCGGCGCCATACTCTATTGCATCGAACATTTAGAAAAAATTATACTTCTTATAACAATTCTAAATTTAAAATTAAGTTGTAACATTATGGCAGAAACCAAGGGATACATCACAGAAAAGTATGAAACTCGTCTCTTCCAAAAATCCTCCACGAGTTTCTCTAGTGGCATGCTTTATTTGATTAAAAAATGGAGTAAAAAACGGCAAACAAGTAAAAACATAGAAAAGCAAACATATTAGACTAACCTGGGGCAGCATAGCCAATTGTCCCTCTAAATCCCATGGAGCTCGTTGAGTGATGGGAAAACGAGCTTCCCTCAATAAGAATCTGTGAGGACCCGCGTTTTTAGCCGTACTCTCGTAGCAGTAATCGACAATTAGCAATTGTTAACCTCGTATTAGCGGTACGCTGTTGATAGTTTGGCGATCGTGGTTAAGTCGTTAGTTGGTAGTCAACGTGTTAGTTTAGCGAGTGTCGTGTTTCGTTTCGCGAGCATCGCATCGATTCATCATTCATTCAACATCAATCATTTCATCATACAGCACATTAGTCTCAATTGCATTCATCAGTGCGCCGTAGCATCAAATCATAATTAGATTGCCTTAGATAATGAAGTCAATAGTAAGCATTTACAATAGAAGTGCATTATCATCTCATCTCATCAAACATTGTCTAGTAGTTACAACTTAGATTAAGTTACAAAGCAATAAAAGTACATCATGCATTTCATATCGCCGAGCCCTCCTTGTATCCTTGTTCTTCGATCGCTGACCCATCAAACCCTAGAGTCGTCCATGTCATCCAAGAAAACTCACGCGCATACCACTCTCCGCCAGTGCTATTAGAAATAAGCAAGCCGTCGTATTATTAAAGTAAAGATTGCCGTCAGTCTCCCGAAGTGCAGTGGAATACTCGGAGCAACCTGAGTAGCCGGTCCCTTGACCATCAAGACACCCAGACCAACCAGAGTTAGTCGGCTTCTTGATCGCCAAGATATCCTGACCACCCGAGGTCCTCCGGTACCTGTCACTTTCATGGGTATCATCATCCGGCGTCCCGAAAGCCCAACACCCACTTTAATTCAATTGCCTCAACAATTTTGGAATCCGACAATGCGTTCCGTTTATCCCCACCTCCGTCCAAGACATCATCGGCAACCGAAAGCCACGTGGAGATCGGCCATTCGTCTCAAACAGAGCCAGCCAAGCCGCAAGTTCAAGCACCCACCCACCTTCACAAGCCAAGCAAACACATTCATACCCCCAGCAGAGATAGCCAAGTTCATCCCCCCACATGCCGTGCACCAACACATCCCCCAACAATTCACAAACCTCACCATTCATTCCCCCAAAGACCAGCCCGCACAACTCTTTTCCCACAAGCACAAACACAAGCCACCACCACTGCAAGGAGGGAGCCAGAGTAGGAGAGGAGGAGCAGGCTGTGCGGCCCGGAGGTGAAATCAAGCAGAGCACCAAGGCGCCAAGGAGAGAAGGAGGCAAGCCAGAGCTCCATCACCACCAAGAAGCCAAGAAGCGGCCAGAAGGCAAGAGGCCCAGGAGGAGCTGAGCGAGGAGCCAAGGGACGAGAAGCAAGGCGGCGGCGACAATGGCGTGGAACCATTGACGGCCATGGGACCGTCGGATCGGCAAGGAGGAGGAAGGGAGCACCAAATTCAATCGGCGCTGCAACCTTCTCCCTATTTTCCAATCCCAACAGAGGTAACCCATCATCCACCCCCACCTCCAAGAACCCCCATCAACCCATAATCAATCATCATGGCAACATCAACATATACATCATTCATCCATCAAGCATAGCAACAGATCATCTCAAAGATGCATCTCGTGCAATAGGGGAGAGTAGAGGTAGGGTCGAGTGAGCAAACCAGGCCGGAGCCGAGTAGCAGCAGGGGAGGCGAGGTGGCCGGCGCCAAAGGCCGAGCCGGCCAGAGCTTGAGCCGGATCTGGAGCCGAGGGCGCACATGGGGCGACGCTGCCTCTCGCCGCCGGAGGAGACGGGCGCGTGGAGGCCCGGGGAAGCGGGGTGGCGGCAGACGTCGGCAGGTGACGGCCCATAGGAGCCGGCGGCCTGGCCGGGCCGACAGCACTAGGGTAGGGCAGGCGGCGCAGACGGGCCGGGCCGAAAGGAGTGGCGGCAGGGAGGCGCGGCTCCATGGCGGCGGCGAACCCGGCACAGGCGGCCGGGCTAGTAGGAGTCTGGCATGGCTTGAAGAAGGGAGGAGAGATTTGGTGAGGAGCGAGGGATTTTCCTGGGAGAGAGAGAGGTTGAGTGGGAAGAAGGGAGTGTTTGTGTGTGTGTGTGCGTGTGGGTGTGTTTGTGTGTGTTTGTGTGTGTCTTTGTGTGCGTGTGGGTGTGTTTGTGTGTGTGTGTTTGGCCGAGAGAGAGAGGTGAGGATTAGGTAGAATTAGGGTTTAGGTGATTAGGTTTAGGATTTGGTTAGTTTTATTTTCTGCGGTGTTTGTTAGTTAATTGTTGATATGCGATTTAATCCTTGTTTTTAATCCGATTAATCGGAATCTTGTTTAATCAATCCAATTTTAATATCGCGTTAAACTTGCTAGATCGATGTAGTAGCCGTATCTCCGTAGAAATTAATTGGCTAGCGTGTGTACCACCCTTGTACTTCGCGAGTATTTAGTCAGGTAGTTGCGGTATTTAAATTCTGTTAGTGGAATCGGTTGAGCATGAACCGCAGGTGGTCTAATCGTAGTCTTGGCGTTTTTAGTAGAGCGATTACGGTGCGGGGTACTAACTCGGTATAGATCTCGCAAAGTTTTAATTAAATTAATCTGTGCTAACATGTAGAAGTCATTAACTTATATATTTATATATCACTCAAAAAGCAACTATGTATTTAATTATTGTACTATCCGTGTTGCCGATTGCTCTGAGAAGACTAAGAAGCTCTGGGGAGAGCAATGGACGTAAAGTCATCAACACCAATCTTTCCTCCAACTCTAAAGGCAAGCGATTCTCTTGAACATCAATATAGTTATATTAAATGTAAACCGTATTTCACACTATTATCGTATTGCATTAAAATGGTTTTCAGAAAAACTAAATTGCTTTTGATTGAGATAGAATGATTTAGATGGAAATGAATGAAATGAGAATGAATGAAAAGCGCTTGAGGTATTAGTTATTATGGTGGGTAAAGGGGCCCTTGGCGAAGGATCACGAAGACAGCGATGACGATGAGGTAAGAGGTGGGCCCTTTTACATATGGTTATCATATAAGACGAGACAAAACTTTGCTCGCCTCAAGTCGTAAATTCAAGACGACCATTTTCCCGTTTCGACGGCGTAAAATGCTACCGTTACGTGAGTATGCTCTCCACATTGGGTATGTATTAGGTGTGAGTGTGTTTGTGTTGGAGGAACCCGTAAGCGTGAGGAGAGGAAGGAAGGAAATCCAAGGCGCTATATAGCGCTATGGTGGAGTGTTGAGAGCGGGATAGAAGCCTCAACCAACCAACCTTGGAACTCGGTGTATGATGAGATCGCAGCGTGATTAAATCGGCAACCGACGGAAAGTAAAGGGTGGAGACTTAATCACGTAACACGAAAACGCGTTACGTATTCGAACTTGAAATCGCATCAAAGGAAATGCGGTGAACCTAGCTCGAGAGTTGAGTAACTATGGGTAAAGTGGTACAAGCCTGCGCAGTGCTATCAAATCATGAATTCATGCCAGTCTCCTGGATTGGAGTCTACGGGAACCGCTAGGGGTCTTTCTTCTCTCCGAGTAATTAGTAGTCTTTTCAGAATAAAATCTGCCACTTAAATTGTTTTAATGCTCTATTTTTCTAAATGAGATGATTTAGAAACTGTGATAATAGTAGAGATAGTGCATCCTGTGCATCCTTTTGCTATTCATGCTTGCTGAGTACATTAATTTGTACTCAACCTTGTTAGTATTTTCCTTGTAGATCCTAGTCCCGTGGGGAGCTATCCCGAGTGGGACGAGGACTTCTTGATACCAAAGCAAGCGCAGGAGGTGAAGGTCACGGACTACGAGGACCGAGGCGAGATGGATGCCTTGTTTGATGCGTGGGACGAGTAGTTGGCCGACGCTGCAGGGCCGGCGAGAGAAGCGGGAAGTCCCCTTTTGTAGCTGTGTAGTATGTGTATTAAGAACCATAGTGCTGCGTGGCGATTACTGGAATAAAGTGTACAGTTTCTATCTTATTGTTCTGCTGCGTAACCCTGATAAAGGCTTACTATTCGTTGGAGCAGTGTTCTACTGATCAAACGAATAGTAATCCGTATGCCTAAGTGTCATTACCCTTGGGATAATGACACGGGGCGTCACAGGTGGTATCAGAGCAATACGATCAAACCACGCTAATGGAATAGAAACTGTAGCAAGAACTTAGGTGTGCTTTTCTCACTTGCTATATTGCACTACTTACCTTAATTAATTCTCATCTCCATGTCAATTTCTATTTCCGCCCCCTTTTCAAAAGTATTATGTTAAAAATCTCACCCTCCTTAGAGTGACAGCCTGCTAACGTAGAACCTTTCCTTCGTAGGAGGTTTAGATTCAGTCTTGCGTTCGAGAGAGTGCGGGGAAAGCGTGTGTTTCGTCGTAGGCTTCGTGTTGTTATCTGTTGCTTAATAACCTATCAGGCTAGCCATCCAACCTAGGATAGAAGATTCAAAGGCTATAGGCGAAGGGGTTCTCAATATAAGGTTATAAGTTCTCATGCCGGGGTTAGGGGCATGGAGTAGAACTCTGGCGTGGACCTGCTTTTCCAATCTCGGGATAAGTATGGACCACACCCGTTAGCTTCCTTACCTCTTCATCTATATCACCAAAAATGACCCGTCAGCATCTCAAGTAATTCGTAACCACTTAAAGAGAATAAAGCTAATGGCTGACGGTGTAAAAAGATGTCTTGTCCCACTTCTGCACTTCAGTTTTCCCGGACGAGTGGTCCGTGGCACTCCGGCGTGTAGTCAGCTGGCGTGAGAGGCGAAGTCTGGGCGTACTCGAGAATGAGCCTGGCGCTTCCCAACACGTAGTTAGGCGGTCTCAGAACGGATCTCGGCGTGCATTCGGGCACGTGGATCCGTGGTAGTGTAGGTCGCACTCGAGGCAAGCTCTAAGCGGTCCCAAACACGTGGTTTAGGCGGTCTTGAGCGGGATCTCAAGCGTGGATGAGCACACAGAAACTTCGATTAGAATAGGATTTGGATCTTTTGCGACTCCTTGTTTCTTGGTGTTATTTGGCTATCTGTTTGTGGCTTAATCCAACCAACCCGCGGCGTAACTCTGTTAGATAAATACAATGACTCCTCCTCTACCGCAAACTACTGCTGAATCGTAAAGAACTAATTGAAAGCTAACCGCTAGACGCGCTAAAATTTGCTAATAACCCCAAGTGTAACAGCTAATGTAACCCTTCCCTAAGCACCTTCCCTGCAGGATGGAACGTCAAGGAAGCGAAGAACGTGAACTGGGTTTGACATTGGAACTCATGCCACACGATCAGCCAACAGAGAATCCAGCAGCAAACATCAATGAGTCAGCACCTGTTCAACCTCAAGCTACTACCATACGAAACAGGTCAACCGCCATCCACGAAGCAATCGATCCCTAAGCATAATGACTGATGTTTTCCGATTCCTCGAAAACTCCAGGAAGGAAGCTCAAGAAAGCCAGAACCGCTTCATGGAAGCGCTCCTAACTCGAGTAGCCCCTACTACCTCACAGCCAAACCGCGGGGTTAGTTTGGGCGACTTCCTCCAGACTCACCCTCCCACCTTTGCCAAGGCAACTGATCCTTTGGACGCCAGTGATTGGCTAGAAGAGGTGGAGAAGAAGTTGAACACGGTAGGATGCTCTGATGTAGAGAAGGTTTGGTACGCTTCGCACCAGTTAACTGGACCCGCAGCCACGTGGTGGCTCAACTACAACCATAACCGTGTCAGCGAGCAACCCATCACTTGGGCAGAATTCAAGATGCGTTTCACTGAAACCCATGTGCCTACAGGAAGAATGGAACTGAAGAAGTGAGAGTTTCGAGCTCTAACCCAAGGCGGGAAAAAGATGGTTGAATATTTGAGTCAATTCAATGACCTTTCCCACTACGCTCCAGCCGACGTCGACACTGAAGAGAAGAAAATAGAGAAATTTCTGGATGGCATGCACCCATACCTTAAAATGTTCCTATCCATCCACAAAATCACTGAATTCCAAGACCTAGTTAACAGAGCCATAATCTTGGAGAATGAACACTCCAACCTCACAGAAGAGCGTAGAAAGAAAGCCAAAATTGACCATCATCCCCCACGTGCTCATAGACCTCATCCATTTATACCACAAAGAACAACCACAAATATATGGGCCACCTCAACAAAGAACCCTTCAACCCACCTTCGAGATACCAATAACCCAAAGAACCAAGACTCCATAGCAATTAGTCGTGGAAAGTGTAAAGGAGCCACCGACGAAAAGATTGCACGAGGGGAACAGATGCATGCTACAATTGCGTGCAACCGTCATCGAAGATCAACTCCCCTCCCCCCATGAGAATGTCTTGGACCCCACCACCACGAGCATTTGTGCTAAGACCGCTTATTCCAAAGACCACCGCAGATCACTCATATGAAGCCAACTCGAGGCAAACAACTCGTCAAAAAGGAGCTAAAAGCGATTGAAGAAGCAAAGAAAGTGCGAATCTGCACAAGATCACCTCCACTCTTCATGAGCTTTATGCCTGTCTGTGCTTTGCTAGTGGAGAGCAACGAAGCGCTGCGTGAAGTTTGCCTCAAATCCCTTCCCCTTGAGCAACCCCAATTTCGGGGACGAAATTGTTCCAAGGGTAGGATGCGAGGACCCGTTTTAAGCAGTACTCTCGTAGCGAAGAATCGACGATTAGCAATTGTTAACCTCAGATAGCGATGCTGACGCTGATAGTTTGCGATCGTGGTTAAGTCGTTAGTTGGTAGTCAACGTGTTAGTTTAGCGAGTGTCGTGTTTCGTTTCGCGAGCATCGCATCGATTCATCATTCATTCAACATCAATCATTTCATCATCTGACACATTAGTCTCAATTGCATTCATCGGTCTACCAGTAGCATCAAATCATAATTAGATTGCATTAGATAATTAAGTCAATAGTAAGCATTTACAATAGAAGTGCATTATCATCTCATCTCATCAAACATTGTCTAGTAGTTACAACTTAGATTAAGTTACAAAGCAATAAAAGTACATCATGCATTTCATATCGCCGAGCCCTCCTTGTATCCTTGTTCTTCGATCACGACCCATCAAACCCTAGAGTCGTCCATGTCATCCAAGAAAACCTCGCAAGATACCACTCTCCGCTTGATCTTTGTTAGAAATAAGCAAGCCGTCAGATATTAAAGTAAAGATTGCCGTCGGTCTCCGAAGTCGTGTGGAATACTTGAGCAACTTCGAGTAGTTGGCCCTTGACCATCAAGACACCTGCACCAACCAGAGTTAGTCGGCTTCTTGATCGCCAAGATATCGACCACCCGAGGTCCTCCGGTACCTGTCACTTTCATGGGTATCATCATCCGGCGTCCCGAAAGCCCAACACCCACTTTAATTCAATTGCCTCAACAATTTTGGAATCCGACAATGCGTTCCCGTTTATCCCCACCCTCTGTCCAAGACATCATCGGGCAACTGGAAAGCCACAGTGGAGATCAGCCAGTTCGTCTCCCCAGCAGGAGCCAGCCAAGCCGCAAGTTCAGTGCACCCACCCAGCCTTCACAAGCCAAGCAAACACATTCATACCCCCAGCAGGAGATAGCCAAGTTCATCCCCCCACATGCCAGGCACCAATACATCCCCCAACAATTCACAAACCTCACCATTCATTCCCCCAAAGACCAGCCAGCACAACTCATTTCCCACAAGCACAAACACAAGCCACCACCAGCTGCAAGGAGGGAGCCAGAGTAGGAGAGGAGGAGCAGAAGCCAGGCAGCCCGGAGGTGAAATCAAGCAGAGCACCAAGGCAGCCAAGGAGAGAAGGAGGCAAGCCCAGGAGCTCCATCACCACCAGCAAGCCAAGAAGCAGCCAGGAAGGCAAGAGGCCCAGGAGGAGCTGAAGCCAGGGAGCCAGGGGACGAGAAGCAAGGGCGGCAGCGACAACGGCGTGGAACCATTGACGGCCACTGGGACCCCGTCAGATCGGCAAGGAGGAGGAAGGGAGCACCAAATTCAATCGGCGCTGCAACCTTCTCCCCTATTTTCCAATCCCAACAGAGGTAACCCATCATCCACCCCCACCTCCAGTAACCCCCATCAACCCATAATCAATCATCATGGCAGCATCAACATATACATCATTCATCCATCAAGCATAGCAGCAGATCATCTCAGCATGCATCTCAGGCAGTAGGGGGAGGAGTAGAGGTAGGGGTCAGAGTGAGCAAACCAGGGCCGGAGCCGAGTAGCAGCAGGGGGAGGCGAGGTGGCCGGCGGCCAAAGGCCGAGCCGGCCAGAGCTTGGAGCCGGATCTGGAGCCGAGGGCGCAGCGCGGCGGCGGCGCTGGCCTCTGGCCACGCCGGAGGAGACGGGGCGTGTGGAGGCCCTGGGGAGCGGCGGCGCGTGGCGGCACGGGCCGTGGCAGGGCGGCGGCCCATAGGAGCCGGCGGCCTCGGGCCAGGCCGGCGGCACTAGGGTAGGGCAGGCGGCGTCAGGACCGGGCTGGGCCGAGCGGAGCGGCGGCAGGGAGGCGCGGCTCCATGGCGGCGGCGGACCCGACAGGCGGCGGCGGCCGGGCCAGTAGGAGCTGGCGGCGGCGGCTTGAAGAAGTGGGAGTGAGAGATTTGGTGAGGGAGTGAGGGGATTTGGGGATTTTCCCTGGAGAGAGAGAGAGAGGTTGAGTGGGGAAGAAGCTGGGAGTGTTTGTGTGTGTGCTGTGTGCGTGTGGGTGTGTTTGTGTGTGTGCTGTGTGCGTGTGGGTGTGTTTGTGTGTGTGTGTTTGGCCGAGAGAGAGAGAGGGTGAGGGATTAGGGTAGAATTAGGGTTTAGGTGATTAGGTTTAGGATTTGGTTAGTTTTATTTTCCTGCAGTGTTTGTTAGTTAATTGTTGATATGCGATTTAATCCTTGCTTTTAATCCAGTTAATCGGAATCTTGTTTAATCAATCCAATTTTAATATGCGCGTTAAACTTGCTAGATCGATGTAGTAGCCGTATCTCCGTAGAAATTAATTGGCTAGCGTGTGTACCACCCTTGTACTTCGCGAGTATTTAGTCAGGTAGTTGCGGTATTTAAATTCTGTTAGTGGAATCGGTTGAGCATGAACCGCGGGTGGTCAATCGTGAGTCGCGTTTTAGTAGAAGCGATTACGGTGCGGGGTACTAACTTCAGTATAGATCTCGCAAAGTTTTAATTAAATTAATCTGTGCTAACATGTAGAAGTCATTAACTTATATATTTATATATCACTCAAAAAGCAACTATGTATTTAATTATAGTACTATCCAGGTGTTGTCGATTGCTCTGATGAAGACTAACCGCTCTAGCAGAGAGCAATGACCGTAAAGTCATCAACACCAATCTTTCCTCCGGCTCTAAAGGCAAGCGATTCTCTTGAACATCAATATAGTTATATTAAATGTAAACCGTATTTCACACTATTATACGTATTGCATTAAAATGGTTTTCCGAAAAACTAAATTGCTTTTGATTGAGATAGAATGATTTAGATGGAAATGAATGAAATGAGAATGAATGAAAAGTGCTTGAGGTATTAGTTATTATGGTGGGTAAAAGGGGGCCCTTGGCAGGGGATCACGAAGACGAGCGATGACGATGAGGTAAGAGGTGGGCCCTTTTTACATATGGTTATCATATAAGACGATAAAACTTTGCTCGATGCTCAAGTCAGAATTCAAGACCGACCATTTTCCCATTTCGACAAGTAAAATGCTACCTGTTACGTGAGTATGCTCTCCACATTGGGTATGTATTAGGTGTGAGTGTGTTTGTGTTGGAGGAACCCGTAACCGTGAGGAGAGACCGGAAGTGGGAAATCCAAGGCGCTATAGCGCTATGGTGGAGTGTTGAGAGCAGGATAGAAGTCGCCTCAACCAACCTTGCCGAACTTCGGTGTATGATGAGATCGAGCGTGATTAAATCGGCACCGACGAAAGTAAAGGGGTGGAGACTTAATCACGTAACACGAAAACGCTCGTATTACGAACTTGAAATCGCATCAAAGGAAATGCGGTGAACCTAGCTCGAGAGTTCGAGTAACTATGGGTAAAGTGGTACAAGTCTGCTTGATGCTATCAAATCATGAATTCATGCCATCTCTGGATTGGAGTCTCTACGGAACCGCTAGGGTCTTTCTTCTCTCCGAGTAATTAGTAGTCTTTTCAGAATAAAATCTGCCACTTAAATTGTTTTAATGCTCTATTTTCTAAATGAGATGATTTAGAAACTGTGATAATAGTAGAGATAGTGCATCCTGTGCATCCTTTTGCTATTCATGCTTGCTGAGTACATTAATTTGTACTCAACCTTGTTAGTATTTTCCCTTGTAGATCCTAGTCCGGCCGGGAGCTATCCCGAGTGGGACGAGGGACTTGCAGGTACCGAAGTAACTGCAGGAGGCGAAGGTGCGGACTACGAGGACCAGGGCGAGATGGATGCCTTGTTTGACGCGTGGGACGAGTAGTTGGCCGACGCTGCAGGGCTGGCGAGAGAAGCGGGAAGTCCCCTTTTGTAGCTGTGTAGTATGTGTATTAAGAACCATAGTCCTGCGTGGCGATTACTGGAATAAAGTGTATAGTTTCTATCTTATTGTTCTACTGCGTAACCCTGATAAAAGCTTACTATTCGTTGGAGCTGTGTTCTACTGATCAAACGAATAGTAATCCGTATGTCTAAGTGTCATTACCCTTGGGATAATGACACGGGGCGTCACAGAATCTTAGCGAGTCCGAAGTCTCCAAGATGGGCTACCTTATCAGCATCTAAGAGCACATTACTTGACTTAACATCACAATGTACAACGGGTGCAGGGACATGGCAATGAAGATAATCCAACGCATAAGCCACATCGAGCAGTATGGTCACTCTTTCCAGGAGATCCAAGTACTTCAACTCTGTTTGATCAATCACGTTACGATGCAGCCAATCTTCTAAACTACCATTAGGCATGAAGTCAAACACAATTGCTTTGAAGTCATTCCCTTTAGTGTCAATGCTTGAGCAAGCTGTAATTACCCTGACAAGATTCCGATGTCGCAAGTTTCGCAGTGCTTCGCATTCGGTTATAAAACTTTTCAGTGCCCCTGGAGTTTGAAGTTTCAGTACCTTCACAGCGATAAAATCAGTACCTTCATCAGCTTGGCCATCTAACTTTCCTTTGTACACAGAACCAAATGTCCCAGAACCCAACAAATTGGTTGTCGAGAAACCAGCTGTTGCTTTAACCAACTGTGAATAAGAGATCAATGGGTGCCCTTGCATCGAAGTTATTGAAGGAATTTTTGTTTTGCTTTTCTTGCGCCAGGAATGAAGCTTGTAGAGCAATGTAAGAACGATTACTATTGCACTGAGGGAAATGACAATAGGAATCATTAGAAATTTATGTCTTTTGTTTGGTACATCTGAAGAACATGGAGGCAAATGTAGATCAGGTATGCCACCGCTGTTGGAACAGAGTCACTCTAGCTCACGCGGACGGAGGTAGAAGATGAACAGTAGACAAAATAGATTTTTCCGGCGACGAACGCCGCGGCGACGAACGCCGCGGCGACGAACGCCTGTATCTTAGCTTCTATTATTCAAATACACGACTCGGGACACGCTAAAACACGAGCCTACACGGCCAGTTTATACCCACGGCGACGCAGCGCCCACGCACCCACTTCGCGAGCTTCACGCGCACGTACGCATGGCAGCCTGGACGACCTGGTTTCACACGTTCGTGAGCCACATACTCCTCCGCATGAACGGGTCTCCATCCTTCTCGCATGGCGTGCTCCTGCATGCGCTCAACCGGCAACGACTTGGCCTCTGGACTCGATCAGCCTGCACCTAAACCTCGACGCACATACGTCGAACACACACACGCACGCACGCGTTCTGACCCGGAGCACACACCGGTCAGGTTTATTTCCTACAATCTCCTCCTAAACCTGAACTCGCCACGCGCTCTGCCCTACAGAAGCGTCGGCTCGTCGGCGCTGTCTTCCTGGCCGCCGCTACGGCCTCCACTCTTCTCGCCGTCGCCACGCCGCGCACTGCCGCTGCATGCGCGCTCCTTGCCGCGACGCTCGCGCCGGCGAGCCTCCCACTGCTCCTCCGTGAGCAGCAGCTGCCCGGCGCTGTCCGCAGCCACCTCGACGCCGCCGCAGCGCTCCTCCGCCACGCGCAGCCTGCCCACGAGCTCCTCCATCGACATGGTCTTCAAATCCGCGAACATCTCGATGGAGCACGCGATTTGGTTGTACTTTGCCGGCACGACGCGGAGCATCTTCTTCACGACGCGTTCCTCCTCCATCTTCTCCCCCAGCTCGCGCAGCTCCGCGGCGAGAGATCCGAGACGCATGGCGAAGTCGTCGATCGCCTCGCTCTGATACCAATTGTTGGAACAGAGTCACTCTAGCTCACGCGGATGGAGGTAGAAGATGAACAGTAGACAAAATAGATTTTTCCGGCGACGAACGCCTGTATCTTAGCTTCTATTATTCAAATACACGACTCGGGACACGCTAAAACACGAGCCTACACGGCCAGTTTATACCCACGGCGACGCAGCGCCCACGCACCCACTTCGCGAGCTTCACGCGCACGTACGCATGGCAGCCTGGACGACCTGGTTTCACGCGTTCGTGAGCCACATACTCCTCCGCATGAACGGGTCTCCATCCTTCTCGCATGGCGTGCTCCTGCATGCGCTCAACCGGCAACGACTTGGCCTCTGGACTCGATCAGCCTGCACCTAAACCTCGACGCACATACGTCGAACACACACACACGCACGCACGCGTTCTGACCCGGAGCACACACCGGTCAGGTTTATTTCCTACAACCGCAAAGTTTGCCATTGCCTTGGATTGAGATTGCCGTAGCGTTTGCAAAAACACCAAAATTTGGCACTTCACCGACAAAGCTATTGAAAGAAAGATTTAGATAATAGAGCATGCTAATGTTCCCAAAGAACCTGGGTATCTGACCCGATAGCTTATTGTTCGAGAGGTCAAGATTTTCTAGACCTTTCAGTTGACTCAGGAGTGATGGGATAGTACCATTTAAGAAATTGTTTTGGAGATAGACATTCTGGAGAAGTTGACACTCACCCAAGGCAAGTGGGATCTCACCTGATAACATGTTCGACTCTGCATGGAATTCTACAAGATTTTTTAGATGCCCTATTTCTCGCGGTATTGATCCCTCCAGGTTGTTACGGGATAGATCCAAAATTATGGAGAGCGTGGGGAATTTGCCCAGTAAAGTTATTGCCAGCGAGGTTCAGTGCCAACAACTTTGTAAGGTTTCCAACCATGCTTGGTATACTACCGCTAAAGGCATTTGCGTCGAGTTCTAAAATATTTAGTTCTGTAAGATTTCCTATGGTTAATGGGATTGGCCCATTAATTTTGTTGTTAGGTACAGATAAAAACTGAAGATTTTTAAGCCTACCCAAGGACGAGGGAAGAGTTCCAGTGAAAGAGTTGCTACCGAGTACAAGAGATTGTAAGTTAACAAGATTGCCAATATCTTTAGGTATGCTTCCTGAAATTTTGTTGTATGGTAGGAATAGAATTTCTAGCGAAGTGGAAAGATTGGAAACTGAATCAGGAAGGACCCCTCCAAACTTACTAGCTCCCAGTTCCAAATGTTTTAACTGGGAGCAATTTGTTAATGCGGTAATGAATTCCCAATCTTTGGGTTCTTTAGCTTCAAGCAAAGTGTTTGCAAGTATTAGCCATTTGAGATCTCTTAACTTTCCAAGCTCGGGAGGAACAGTGCCACTGAAAGAGTTAGGAGCAAGCTGAAGTAGTGTCACATCAGAGGCATTAGCTATTGAGGCTGGGAGACGGCCATGAAACCGATTATTGTCCATGGTGACCGACCGGAGTATGGGAAGTGTGCTGAATGCGTTTGGAGGTATCGTGCCACTTAGCATATTTTGTTGGACGTCAAGGCCCCACAGAGAGGAAATGTTCCAAATAGATGTGGGGATGTCCCCACTTAAATTGTTATAGGCCAAGCTGAGCCAAGACAAACTGGACAACATGCCCAAAGACGAAGGGATGGGTCCCGATATCATGTTCTGCATGAGATCAAGATGCAGGCGGTATCTCGCCGGCTAACTTATTGTTATACAAAAACAAGAAGCCGATCGATGGCAAGTCTGCCAGCGACCGAGGATCTCTCCGGACAAACCATTGTCCTGAAGGTTCAAGATGAAAATATTTTCCAAGGTGCCTATATCCTAGCAGGGATCTCACCTTGGAGCTGGTTCTTGCTCAGGTCAAGCGTCGTGAGGCTGGTGCACCCTCCCATGGCGGCAGGAATGGTTCCTTGGAGAGAATTCGTGCTCAGGTTCAGAAACTGAAGCCTGCCGAGACGGCCGAGCTCCGGTGGCACCTGCCCAACGAGCCGGTTGTCGCGGAGGTCAAGCTCACGGAGGAAGGACAGGTTGCCCAGAAATGGCGAGATGCGCCCCGACAGGTTGAAGGAGCGCATGCGCAACGAGACGACCCTGTCGGGGTGACGACGGCCGCAGGCAACGCCTGGCCAGGTGCAGTAGTGGCTGGACGTGTTCCATGAAGCCAGCAAACCGGATGGGCCCGAAGACAGTTCGGACTTGAAGGAGAGGAGCGCGAGCTCGTCGTTCGTCGCGTTGCTGCTCCCCGGAGAGGGAGGCACCCGAGCACCGGCGCAGAGGCATAGCAGCGAAAGGCAGAATAATGCTAATGCTAATGCTCTGGCCATGAGGAAAAGTGGCTCAACTGTTTAGATAGATGCAGCATGCAAGATGAGTTCGCATTGAGTTAATTAGAAGGGATCGATGGTATAATTGGGAGAGGCAATGCTACGCTTGCCAGTTGCCACCAGGGTTCCAAATTTCGTCGAAATTTCGCGAAATTTCGCGAAATTTCGTACTTTTCGCTCAGAACCGAAATTTATGCCTTTCGAGCAAAATAATTCGAGGCATTTGAATCTTCGGTCGGCCTGCTGCAGCCTCTCCCCATGCCCAAAAGCCCACTAACGCCAGTTTTACTACCGCCTCCCGTGCTGCCCTAGCTACCTCCAGGCCAAATCCAAAATCCCCAAATTCTCTGGTCCGCGGCGCGTGCAGCCATGACGGCGGCAATACATCATAGCTGCGGCGACTTGGCAACATGAAAGCACGAGGCGGCACATGACGGCGGGAGTGGGAGGCTAGAGCACCAGCGGCGGCGTGCGTCATGTGCTGCGTGATTTGCGGAGTACGAGGCGGCAAGAATAGCTGCTGCAGACGGCGGCGGCTGCGGACGGCGGGAGTGGGAGGCCGGGAGCACTAAGCGGCGGCGTGCTCAGCTGCAAGGATTGCAGGAGTACGAGGCGGCGGCGATTTCAGATTTCAATTTCAGATTTCGCCATTTTCGGTCAAATTTCAGTCAAATTTCAGTCAAATTTCAATTTCAGATTTCGCCATTTTGGACGAATTGAAACCGAAAAATTCGAAATTTCGCCAATTTCGGTTGAAGCCAAATTTTTGACCGAAACGAAATCCAAAACCCTGGTTGCCACTAGTCATTTGTCTCATTGGACAGATGAGGCCATCTTCGTTCTAAAGGGTACAAATTTCCTCGATACCCCGCACGGCACGTTGCACTACGAATTTGTAGAAATTAATGCGTTGCTTGTAATATTTGAACAAATCAAGGTGAAGCATGATATGGCTACACGAGAACATCTACGATACTCAATTTTTATCCAAGGTTATGAAAAATAGGGGTGATATGGCTACACCAGAGACGAGAGAAATAACATTGATCGTAGTTAGTGGGGATTCTAAGGACATCATAATGGCTAAAACTCTAATTATCTTGAAAAAAGATAATTAGAGTAGGAAAAAAATATACTATTAATATCACTGTTGTCTCTGTGACAGGTAGGCCTCGACCTATTTTTCTCGTTGTCAAGACTAGTAGTATTTTGTTGGGTACACATCTTATCTAGTGCTACATATCAAAAGTTTCCAAATTCAAACATTAGTTACAAATTACCCACACAATTGTGCGGAACTTTTGGCTAGTTTCTGTTATTGAAGATGTAGTTTATATAGTGTTCTAGCACCTTTAAAATTTAAACTTCAAATTCAAAATGCGTTAGAAGAAGAAAAAAAGTTTGCTGTGAATAGTAACAATTGTCTTTTCCTTTTCCTTTTGATTTATCATTTGTCAGATTTCTCTCATTTTTGTTAGTCTTAACATGGAGTTAATTTAAACTTGAAATTTTATATATGAATAGAATAAATTGATAAGTACATCTAGAAATTTTTTTGGAAAATTTTCATGTTGATTTGGTGCCTGTTGTAGGGGTAGCCCCAACGACTCGGCGAAGACCGCAAGGCCTCCCCCGAAGGACATGAGCTAGAGGTGTGGCCCAGGCCTCGAGGGGTACCAAGTACACCTTCAGGAGGGCCCCGAAGCCTACGCGAAGGCCATCAGGAGGCCCGCATGGGCCAATGGATAGAGGCACAGCCCATGGCTCCCGAGGGGTATCAAGAACACTTTCGGGAGGGTCCCGGAGCCTACCCGAAGACCATCGAGAGGCCTGCGAGGGCCAGCGGCCGGAGGCACAACAGGGTGCCTCTCTGAGGGTACCAAGTGTACCCTTGGGAAGGCTTCAAAGGCGGTGCGAAGGCCTCCAAAGGGCCGCTGAGCATTGCGGGCCTAGGAGTCAGGAGCTCCCCGAGGGCACCTCGGGGACGCCGAAGAGTGTTCGGGGCCCCTCGGCCCAGGGGCACCCCGCACGGGGCGCAGAGCGGAGAGCACCGGTGGACCGAGCGCACCAGCCAGATGGATTAAGACCAGAGAGGTCCACCATAGGTTGAAGGCTACGCATAGGGGAAAGAAAAGCCCTTGTGGTCCCTATAGGAGTAGGGCCTTTCTAGGTGCAGATCTGTAACGTCCGTTTTCGGACGAGTGAATAGTAACTATATTTCCGTTTCATTCTTCGCCATAATTCAACTATCAACTATTTGCGAAAACTTTCTTTCTTTCTCGGTGTGTGTTTCAAATGTAATGTCCGTAACATTTGAAATTCAAATTTCTCAGTTTGAAATCTTCTCCTCTCTTTTGAATCCCCGGGCCAAATCTAGAATGGACCTCCCTCCATTCTTTTTGGGCTCAGCCCATGATCTTGTTGGGTCGGCCACTTCTTCCCTGTTAGCCCGCCCCGGCCCATCTCCACTTTCCCGTTTTCCCTCTATTAGCCCATCTCTTTGCCAGCCTGCAGCCTCGAGGTCACCTTCTCCTCGCTTCTGGTCAAGCGTGTAGCAACTGCAGATGCACCGCGCCACCAGCTCCCAGCCTCCCCGCTCCTCGCTTAGCAACAACACAGAAGCGACCTCGGCAGATGGCGCGGCTGCTCGCTCGAGCCGCGCCCATCCCGCTCTCGCTCCCTCGCCTGGGCATTGCGGCCGCCAACTCCTCGCTTCTCGCTCTGCAAAGGTCTTGCCACCCCATCCTTTGCCCTTTGTGCCACACCGCCTGTGTCCTCTCGCGGGCGACTTTGGAGCCTCCGTCGCACTGCCGACGCTGCTGCCCTCGAGCTCAGGACCAAGCGCCCTCGTCGGCTGGTCGTCAAGGTCACGCGCCGGGTCACCCGCTCGCTGCCTCTCGCCTTGACCCCGAGCTCCTCAGTAAGACCGCAGCGTCACCGTCACTGCCCGTCCTGCTGCGCTCAACCGCCAACCGCCTTGTTGCTTCGAGCGTCTGCGAGCACTCCATGCCGCCACCTCGGGACAGCGCGCACCGCTCGTCCTCTCGCCTTGACCCCGAGCTCCCTCCCGTTGGACTTGACTCCCCATAAAGCCTCCTTCGCCTCGAGCTCCCCACACCGCCCCTTGGAGATCAAGAAGAACCACCCCCAAATCCACCTGCTCCATTCCGCCGCCACCTCCACCGCTGCTTTTGCCCGCCGCTTTCCAGCACCCCGAGCCCGCCACCACGAGCCCTCACCTCCGGGAACCCATCCCCCAAGACCCATTCGGGAATCCCCCACCATAGCCACCGTATTTGCCGTTCTTCCCCACCTCTCGCCGCCACCTTCACCACGACCCGCCGCCACCTACGGCCATCCCACGGCCTCCCCGCTTAGCTCTGTCGCCGCCTCGATGAGGGCTACCGGTGCTCACCTCCCGCCCGAACCACCTCGGACCACCCTCCGCCAAGGCCGGCCGCCGCCTCCGCACCACCACCACCCGCCGTGCCGTTCACCATCCGGCGCCACACCCCATCATCACCTCCGCCTCGCCACCTTCCCATCCTCGCTCGCCTTGCCTCGGGCCCGTGCCTCAGTCATGGAGCTGCCGTCATAAGCGCAGCTCACAGTGTGCAAGTCGTGTCGGTTCGGACACAAAGATAGTGCCACCATTAGGGCCTTAATGTTGTCTTAAGTCTTAATGACGGCCATTAATGCCTTAATGTTGTCCTAACCTCCCCTCTCTAACTTCCATGTGGGCCCCCATGCGCCGCAGCCCTTTTCTCCCTTCATCGACATTGGGCCCTCACGCAATGTTCCCATGGACTGAGCCGCCCTATGCATGTGGACCGGGTCCATGCACCGTGCTGTGGATTTATTCCCTTTTTCAATTCAATTCAGTCTTCGTTAATTCATATCTCCTCCGTTTTAACTCCAAAAATTATGGAATAAATTTCTAAAAATTCGTTAAATCAAGATCTTGCTAATGGCATAGGACTTGATTTATTTGGAGTTTATCTATGTATTCTTGTGTATTTACTTGCTCTCTTTGCCGTGTGCCTTTTTCCGGTAATTCGCCCGTTTAGGATTTGAAGACGCCGAAGATCCTCAAGTTGATCAAGACCAAGATTATCACGATCACCTTGCCTCTAACCAAGGCGAGTCAACACTTTGATCATATTGCTCCTACATTTTATGCAAATTATATTCTTTTAAATTAGCAAATTGCATGCTTTAACTTCTTAATCAATTGTATGTTAAAGCTTAAGGTAGTTAAATGCCCACTTGATGTTTAAATAATTATTATGCCATCCTTGATAACTTGAATCCATTATTCATTGTCACCCTAGTAATTATATGGTAATACTAGTTATAGGGTGTACTTGAGCGACATGCTAGCCTTGCTCAAGTACCGGGGTATTAAATACCCCAAATCATCATGTCTTCAAACATAAAAATGTTTTGGGTAGTCATTGGTGGACCATTGACTAAAAGGTGTGGAAAATAAATTGGTTTACTCCTCAAAACCCTATTGCTAGTTCTATCTGGGCGGATGGTGAGGCGGTGGGTGCTCGGGGAGCACAAGGTTGGTTGGATTGTGGAATGAACCGCCCAGATAACCCTAAGGACTTAATCTTGTCACGACCTCCCATGTTAAACATGTACAACCACAAGTCTGCAAAGTGCAACTTGGCTTAGTAAAATTATTGACCCCTGAATGTGTCTCACTGGTGGAGTAATGGCAAGCGCAAGCTTGCGGTACATCCAGCTTGACAGGGACACCGATACTCGGTGAAGTTGCCAACATCGTGGGTAGTCCAACTATGCCACACGCAGCGGATACAACATCCCTCGCGAATGTATGGGCGCAACCCCAGATGGGTGAGATTATGGAAAGGGCAAGATAGTTTGAAAGGTTACTGTGACGGTCGCCCAACTACATGACTACGGAATCATGTGGAGTAACGGGTATGACTATCTCTTGTGGGTAAAGTGTACCACCTCTACAGAGTATAAATTGTTTAAACAGCTGCGCCTACGGTCAAAGGCGGACATGGGGATCATAACTTGAGTTAGTTCTTTTTCAAAAGCTTTGTGGGTGGTATGGAAATTGGTGGAAGGGCTCACCTAGCCCGGTTTTGGATTTCTCCTGAGTCGTCGAGCTCAGCAGGTGTGGTCTTTGGAGGCAGCTCCAATTGAAAGGATGCATTGGTAGAGTTCCGCCGGATGGAACCTCTACTAAAATAACTATTGCACATTACTCTCTTTTTCAAAACTACAAATTTGTTAAAACTGCTAAGTCTTAGGCTTTGTAATTACAATATTGCAAAACTTGCCTTCGCAAATAAAAGAACCGAGCCATCCTTGTTAAACCTTGCATGTATACTATTGCATTGTGTGTTGGCTCGCGAGCACGGTAGTAGTGCTCATCCTCGCTCCTCTCCCCAACCCTCCAGATAATGAAGATGAAGGAGACTACGCCTACTACGATGGACCAGAAGATGATGGACAAGGATATGACGAGGAGTAGAATAGTTCTGTAGTTTAGGTCTCGCCTAGTCTAAGTGGACTCGCTGGTACCCGCGTACAACCGATATTGGCCGGTCCTTGGTTAATATCCGTCGTACACAGGACACCCAGTCGCTTGCCTATGTGAGATGAGCCCTACCTCCCCTTTTGCTTCCGCTGTAGTTATTGTCGTTCTTTTGTAATGTAATCTAGTTAGGCCTTGTGTGGCCCTTTTGTAAAACTCGACCCAACGAGGTCTATGTTACCATGTGTTGTAATATATTTGTGCTGTTTTACGACTTGTATGGTTGATTCAGCAATGTACCTGTGAGTGCTATCTACTGATCCAGGGAATAGCACAGTGTTTCACAGAGGATTTGGATTCTCAGAATCCGGGTCCGACAGAGCTAGTATCAGAGCATACGACTGTAGGACCCCTAGTTAGACTGGTCGATTGCCTTAAGGACTTGGGTCTTATTTCTAAAAAATTAAGAAAAGTTTGTTAAAATATAGCGTATTTATTGCTTCTAGTCATCATTCCTAGTTCCATACTTATCTCTATTCTCATTAAGTGTTAGTAATCTCTTTTCCTGTTTCAAAATTTGTAGATGGCTTCTTCTCCAACTGCAGGCCCATGGGAGTTTTGTTCTCATGGAGAGCGCGACGGCGGTTTCGCCGACCTCCTCCGTCAGCTGATGCAGTATCTTGGTTTCTCCCGCCCTCCACTCTACAGAGGCCAGATGATGAGGGTCATGGCTCATGAATCCTGGGACATGGGGGTTTTCCTCTATGCTAGGATTGGCGAGTTCGTGCCCCACATCTTCCATGCCGAGGCACCGCGCCACAGCCGTCTCGACGTCGTCCAGGATGCAGCCCGTGTCGCCATCACCCGCCTGTGTTGGATGCACGAGGATCTCATGCGAGAGTTGCTGCTCGCTTCTTCCGTGCCTCCCCGATGGAGAGCGCCCCGAGACCTTCGATGCGAGAGACGACGAACCTCGTGATGACCCACTGTGTGCGGTGACGACCAGTAATGATCCTCAACATCCACTCTGACCGACGAGATCCAGAGGCTCCGAGTACTTCTTATCGGCAAGTGAGGCCCACTCCGACACCCTCAAGGCCAACATGATCAGGAGCGATGAAGCCCACCATGCTACCCTATGGGAGAGAGACACCACACTTGCGGAAGTGGCACGTCTCACCGCCGCCCTTGCAAGTGCTACTTCAGCCCACTGCAGCCTCCTCCATTGTCCCCTCCAAAGGTCGATCGCGACCGACCTCTTCGCCCCCAAGGACCCCACGTCAGGATCATTGCGCGAAGAGCGCAGGACGCCCAAATCCGTCGCTCTTCCAAAGGTCGAGCGTGATGCCTCACCATTCGGCCGCACATCCCCTGTTGTTCCTGCCTCCGAGCTTTAGCCAGAGCCGCTCCCGCTCCCGTTCCTTGATGGAGTAGTCAGGATGGTTCAGGATAGCTAGCAGTGCTTGCTAGGTAGTCTTTTGGGTTGCAAGCACTTTTGTTTCTCCCTTTTGTAGATGATGTGTATCCTGTGTCATGACTTAGCTTAGCATATAAGCTTTGTTCGAGAGTCATATAACACTTAAGCCCCCCTTAATATAATGCAGCCACTCTAGGCTTTTTATTGTATTTGTTGATCTTCTTGCTTGGTTTCAAGTTCTTTTGTGTGTGCCTTAGAGGGCTAGTAAACCCTCATATACCCCTTCCCTAGTCCTCCCTAGTTCTAAGCCTTCGCCTTTCTTTTAGGATGCCGAGTCCGCCTCGCCTGTGGAGCCTTTGCAACGGGCCGAGGAAGAGGGTCGTGGCGTGGTCGCGACAAGGACAAGATCTACCTCCCCACCACCGGCCACCCAACAATGGCAGACGTGATGCTTCAACAAACTCAGATTCTCCAAGCCTTACTCAACAATCGCCAGACAGGCTTGCTTGGTCAGAACTCCAAACTTGTCGACTTCTTAAGGACGAGACCCTCACATTTGCTACTGGTGATTTAACCTCTTGAAGTCAAGACCTGCTCGGGGACACCGAAAAGAAGCTTCGACTCGTCCGCTGCTCCAACAAAGACATGGTGGACTTTGCCACCCACCAACTAAAAGGTGCTGTAGCCGCATGGTGGGAGAGTTACCTTGCCGCCCGAAGTAATGAAAGTCCAGAGTCCAAAGAAGAAGAAGAAGAGAAAGTAGTATCGAGGTCAGAGCATCTACGATCGAGAACCAAGAATTTCGCAATGCATTGAGAAGAAGTGTGACACGCAATTTGGATGAAGATGAACCAGTATGGCAGCCAATTCCTTGGACGGAATTCAAACCGCCAGACCAACTTCGCACTACCGGTACCATGAGATTGAAGAAGAATGAGTTCAGGGCTCTCAAGCAAGGCCATATGACTGTCAATGAGTATGTCACCAAGTTTAACCAACTTGCCCGCTACGCCCCCAATGATGTAGCAGATGAGGAAGAGAAGATAGACCGCTTTGTGGAAGGCAAGCGTGGTGACATGCGTGGAAAGCTTATCCTCCATGACTATGCCAACTTCCATCAATTGATCAATAAGGCCCTACTGTTAGAAAATGAGAATAAGACAGCAGAAGCTAGCCGCAAGAGGAAGATGCCTTTCTAGAAATCCCAAGGAAACTATCCCCAAAAGTCAACCTTCCAGGGCCGTTCCTCCTTCAGATCATCTCACAGAACGCCCAGAGAAGTCCAGCCCACTCAAGTCCCAAGGAAGTGGTTTCAGACTCTCGCCCGCTAGACAACTCCGCCACACCAACCCAAAGAACTCACCTCCATTGCTTCGCTTATGAGAGAAAGGACACTTTGCTAATCGCTGCCCTCATCGCCACCACCCCGCCTCCAAAGAACAACCCAGAGCCGCCCTATTCAAGGTCGAACCTCAGCTCCAAGCAAGAGCCACCAGACTTTCCAAGCTTCAAGGTCTACCCCGACACGAAGCCGTGGCGTGTGAATCATGTCATCACGAGGAGGCACAAGATGCAGTAGAGTACTTGATGGGTACGTTCTTTGTTAATTCAGTACCCGCACAAGTTTTGTTTGATTCTGGAGCTTCGCACTCCTTTGTTTCAAGAAAGTTTGTTGAAAGGCTTAAGTTGCTGACCTATAAGCTAAAGAAACCCATGGTACTCAGTTCACCCGGGGGACCCCTATATGCTACCTCAGTTAGTCCCAGAGTAGAAATTGATTTGGAAGATTCTGGATTCCTAGCCACCCTTCTTGTGCTAGAATCTCAAACTCTAGATATCATCCTAGGGATGGATTGGTTGGCCGCTTATCATGGATTAATAGATTGCGCCAACAGAAAAGTGGTACTTACCAAGGATCCTGAAACTACAATAAAGATTAGTGTGGATCATTCCTCTCCTTCGGTTCGAACAATCCACCACCTTGGAGAGTTGTCCCTAGAGACAACACCTGTAGTTCAAGCTTACCCTGACGTCTTCCCAGAAGAATTGCCAGGCATGCCACCTGACAGAGATATCGAGTTTGTAATCAATTTGAAGCCAGGGACAGCCCCAATTGCTAAGAGACCATACAGAATGGCCGCTGACGAACTTGAAGAGTTGAAGACACAACTAGAAGATTTGCAAGGAAAATGATTCATTAGACCTAGTTCTTCTCCCTAGGGTTCGCTAGTTCTCTTTGTGAGGAAGAAAGATGGTTCCGCCAGATTGTGTGTGGATTACAGAGCACTCAATGAAGTGACCATCAAGAACAAGTATCCCTTGCCCCGCATTGATGACTTGTTCGATCAATTGACAGGAGCTTTAGTTTTCTCCAAGATAGATCTAAGGTCCGGATACCACCAACTCAAGATAAGGAATGAGGATATTCCTAAGACAAACTTTTACCACTCTAGTATGTCTTGTATGAGTTCACAATCATGTCGCTTTGGCTTGACTAATGCCCCACTTACTTCATGAATCTGATGAACAAAGTATTTATGGAATACCGACAAGTTTGTAGTCGATTCATAGACTACATCTTGATCTATTCCAAGACCAATGAAGAGCATGTTGAACATCCGCAAATGGTCCTCGCAAAAGCTTAAAGAGCATGAGCTCTACACCAAGTACAAAGAAATGTGAATTTTGGCTTCAAGAAATCAGCTTCTGACATATTGTATCCACAGAGGAATAGCGGTTGATCCATCCAAGGTAGAAGCCGTGATGGATTGGAAACAACCCACATCTCGTGATGAAGTTCATAGTTTTCTCGGCTTAGCCAGATACTACGACGCTTCATAGAAGGATTTTCAAGCTTTCAAGCCAATGACCCATCTCGCTCAAGAAAGAAAAGAAGTATGAATGGACAGAGGCCTCGTGAGAAAAGTTTCCAAGAATTGAAGAAGAAGTTAACTTCGCACAAAGATTGACCCCGCCAGACATTCACCAAGACTTTGAAGTTCATCATCATTGAAGTTAACTTCACAAAGATTGACTTCGCACAAGAACTTCAAGGTCTTGGTTGCGTGCTTATGCAAGGTAGAAAAGTTGTAGCCTATGCATCCAGAAAACTTCGTCCTCATGAAGACAATTATCCAACTCATGACTTGGATTTAGCAGCAGTAGTGCACGTCCTCAAAATTTGGCGGCATTACTTGATTGGAAATCATTGTGATATCTACACAAACCACAAGAGTCTCAAATACATTTTCACCCAATCCGATCTCAACCTCCAGCAAAGGAGATGGTTAGAGTTAATAAAGGATTACAACTTGGATGTTCATTATCACCCCAGAAAGGCTAACGAGTCGCCGATGCATTAAGCCACAAGTCTTATCGCAACAATGTTATGATTCAAGAGCATCACCGAGCTCTATAAGGAATTTGAAGCTCTCAACCCGTGTTTGATAGAACAAGGCAACCGCAGATGCCACTAAGCACGCCCAACTTTAATAGAGCAGATCAAGACCGCCAACGAGGACACTCGAGTCCGAGATTTAAACATCTCATGGCAAAAGGAAAAGCCCCCAAGATGGTCAAGATCAGCAAGGAATCCTATGGTATGGGAAATGTCTCTTTGTTCCCCACCGTATGAACTCAAGGATTTGATTCTCGAAGAAGCCCACACCAAAGATAACCTCGCACCCTGTAGCACCAAGATGTATCAAGACATGAAGGTTTTGTATTGGTGGCCACGATGAAAAGAGATATTGCCGAAGTATGTAGCCTCACAGATGTATGTCAATAATCAAAGTTTAACATCGTAAACCACCGGATTGCTTCAACCCCCGCAAATCCTCAAAGGAAATGGGAAGAGATTGAATGGATTTCATTATCGGTCTACCCTTAACTAGGTTCTGATGTGACTCAATATGGGTTATAGTTGATAGATTGACCAAAGTAGCCCATTTCATCCCGGTCAAGACAACTTATAAGGAGACAAGTTAGCCGAAGTTATATATGGCTCAGACAGTGTTTACACAGAGTACCCAAGAGGATAGTCTCCGATCGAGGATCTCAATTCACCTCGCACTTCCGGGCTAGTTTGCATGACGCCCTTGGAACCCACCTTGACTTCAAAGATACTATCATCCGCAGATCGATGGTCGACAGAAAGGACAAATCAAATTCTAGAAGACATGCTTCGAGCTTGTGCTTTAGAATTTACAGTAGACTGGGAAAAATGTCTACCGTATGTCGAGTTTGCATACAATAATAGCTATCAGCCAAGTCTGAAAATGTCCCCGTCAAGCACTTTATGGAAGAAAATGCGTAACCCTCCGCATTGGTCAATCGTAAAGGATATATTTTCGGACCAGATACTCTCAAGCAAGCTGAAGAGAAGGTTGGACTAATCAGAGATCGTCTCCAAGCAGCTTAGTCAAGACAAAAGGGTTATGCCGACAACCATCGAAGAAAGTTAACTTTTGAAGTTGGAGATGCTGTATATCTCAAGGTATCACCGCTCCGTGGAACTAGGAGATTCAAAGTGAAAGGCAAGCTCGCCCCAAGATACATAGGCCCATTCCCAATCACCGCCAAGTGTGGAGAAGTTGCCTATCGCCTATAGCTACCAGAAACTTGTCAGAAGTTCACAACGTGTTTCACGTCTCCCAGCTCAAGAAGTGTCTCAGAGTACCTGAAGAGCAGACGCCCGTTGAAGCCATTGCCCTTCAGCAAGATCTGACCTATCCAGAGCATCCGATCAAGATCCTCGACGCCATCGAGAAGCTTAACAAGACACCAAGTCTTCCGCTGTGTAAGGTCCAAGGAGTCACCACACCGCCAAGGAAGCCACTTGGGAACGCCAAGATCAATCAAGCAAGACTACCCGCCCTCGTTTCGAGTAGCACGAATCTGGGGTTGAGATTCCATTAAGGTGGGTAGGATTTGTAACGTCTGCTGCACGAAAGTGAATAGTAACTATATTTCCATTTCGCTTCTTCGCCAGAATTCAACTATCAACTATTTATGAAAACTTTCTTTCTTTCAAATGTAATGTTCGTAACATTTGAAATTCAAATTTCGCAGATTGAAATCTTCTCCTCTCTTTTGAATCCCTGGGCCAAATCTAGAATGGACCTCCCTCCATTCTTTTTGGGCTCAGCCCATGATCTTGTTGGGCCGGCCACTTCTTCCCTATCAACCCGCCTGCCCATCTCCACCAAATTTATTTTCCTCTCATATTCATCTTTGCCAGCCTGCGCACTCGAGGTCACCTTCTCCCTCGCTTCGTCAAGTTAAGTAAGAACGTGAATGCGTGCCAGACCACCACTCTCCCTAGCTCCAGCAGCAGCCTGCCAGCCTCGCTCGCAACGCGGCTCGCTTTGCCGCGCCGAGCGCGCCCATCCCGCTTCTCGCTCGCTTGCCATAGCACGGCCGCCAACTCCTCGCTTCGCTTTCAGAAGCCTTGCCGCCCCATCCCGCCGCCTTCTGGCCAGACTGCCTGTCCTTCGCGGGCGACTTCAGAGCCTCCGGCGCAGCTCGCCGACGCTTGTTGCCCTCATCGCCCTCGAGCCAGGACCAAACGCTGCCCTCGCTGCCAGGTCGCCAAGGTCACGCGCCGTCACCCGCCTCGCCCTCTCGCTTTGACCCCAGCTCCTCCGTGCAAGACCACAAGGTCACGCCGTCACTCGCCTGCCCTCGCTACGCCAACCGCCTCGCCTCGCTGCCCACGCCAGCACTCCATGCCGCCGCGGGACAGCGCGCCGCGCTCGCCCTCTCGCCTTGACCCCGAGCTCCCTCCCATTGACTTGACTCCTATAAAGCCTCCTTCCTCCCCGAGCTCCCCACGCCGCCCCTTGAGATCGGAAGAACCACCCCCAACCACCTCTGTCTTCCATTCCGCCGCCGCCACCTCCACCGTCGCTTTGCCGCCTGCGCCGCTTAGCACCCCGAGCCCATCACCATGAGCCCTCACCTCCAGAACCCATCCCCAAGACCCATTCAGAATCCCCACCATAGCCACCGATTTGCTGTTCTTCCCCACCTTCGCCGCCACCTTCACCACGACCGCCGCCACCCACGGCCATCCTGCCTCCCGCTTAGCTTAATAAACCGCTACCAACGAGGGCTACCAGTGCTCACCTCCCGGCCCAAACCACCTCGACCATCCTCGCCATGGTCAGGCCTCCGCCGCCACCACCACCGCCGCCGCTGCTCACCATCTCTGGCGCCGCCACCCTTCATCACCTCCGCCTCGCCACCTTTCCCGTCTCGTCTCGCCTTGCCCTGGCTGGTCTCTCAGTCAGTTTGAGTTGCTGCTGCCACAAGACGCTCACAGGTGCAGCTATGGTTCTGTTCGACACAAAGATAGTGCCATCATTAGGGCCTTAATGCTATCTTAAGTCTTAATGACAGTCATTAATGCCTTAATGTTGTCCTAACCCTCCCCCTCTGTGACTTCCATGTGGGCCCCCATGCGCAGTAACCGCAGCCCTTTTCTCCCCTTCACCGGACAAGGCCCCATCAAGACCGCTCTCGTGGATTAGAGCCGCCTGCATGTGGACCGGTCCATGCAATCGTGGCTTTGTGGATTTATTCCCTTTTTCAATTCAATTCAATCTTCGTTAATTCATATCTCCTCCATTTCAACTCCAAAAATTATGGAATAAATTTCTAAAAATTCGTTAAATCAAGATCTTGCTAATGGCATAGGACTTGATTTATTTGGAGTTTATTTGTGTATTCTTGTGTATTTACTTGCTCTCTTTGCCGTGTGCCTTTTTTCGGTAATTCGCCTGTTTAGGATTCGAAGACGCCGAAAACCCTCAAGTTGATCTAGACCAAGATTATCACAATCACCTTGCCTCTAACCAAGGCGAGTCAACACTTTGATCATATTGCTCCTACATTTTATGCAAATTATATTCTTTTAAATTAGCAAATTGCATGCTTTAACTTTTTAATCAATTGTATGTTAAAGCTTAAGGTAGTTAAATGCCCACTTGATGCTTAAATAATTATTATGCCATCCTTGATAACTTGAATCCATTATTTATTGTCACCCTAGTAATTATATGGTAATACTAGTTATAGGGTGTACTTGAGCGACATGCTAGCCTTGCTCAAGTATAGGGGTATTAAATACCCCAAATCATCATGTCTTCAAACATAAAATAGTTTTGGGTAGTCACAGGACCATTGACTAAAAGGTGTGGAAAATAAATTGGTTTACTCCTCAAAACCCTATTGCTAGTTCTATTTGGGCGGATGGTGAGGCGGTGAGTGCTCAGGGAGCACAAGGTTGGTTGGATTGTGGAATTAACCACCCAGATAACCCTAAGGACTTAATCTTGTCGCGACCTCCCGTGTTAAACATGTACAACCATAAGTCTACAAAGTGCAACTTGGCTTAGTAAAATTATTGACCCCTCGAATGTGTCTCACTGGTGGAGTAATGGCACGCCTGCAAGCTTATGTACATCCAGCTTGACGGGACACCGATACTCGTGAAGTTGCCAACGCCGGGTAGTCCAACTATGCTACATGTCATGGATATAACATCCTCGCGAACGCTTGGGCGAACCCCGATGGGTGAGATTATGGAAAGGGCAAGATAGTTTGAAAGGTTATCGTGATACGCCCAACTACATGACTACTAATCATGGGGTAACGGTATGACTATCTATTGTGGGTAAAGTGTACCATCTCTCGCAGAGTATAAATCGTTTAAAAAATGCCGCTACTTACGGTCAAAGGCGGACATGGGGATCATAACTTGAGTTAGTTCTATTTCAAAAGCTTTGTGTGTGGTATGGAAATTGGTGGAAGGGCTCACCTAGCCCGGTTTTGGATTTCTCCTGAGTCGTCGAGCTCAGCGGGTGTGGTCTTTGGAGGCAGCTCCAATTGAAAGGATGCATTGGTAGAGTTCCGCTGGATGGAACCTCTACTAAAATAATTATTGCACATTACTCTCTTTTTCAAAACTGCAAATTTGTTAAAACTGCTAAGTCTTAGGCTTTGTAATTACAATATTGCAAAACTTGCTTTCGCAAAAAAAAGAACCGAGCCATCCTTGTTAAACCTTGCATGTATACTATTGCATTGTGTGTTGGCTCATGAAAGCACGGTAGTAGTGCTCATCCTCGCTCCTCTCCCCAACCCTCCAGATAATGAAGATGAAGGAGACTACTACGATGGACCAGAAGATGATGGACAAGGATATGACGAGGAGTAGAATAGTTCTATAGTTTAGGTCTCGCCCAGTCTAAGTGGACTCGCTGGTACCCGCGTACAACCGATATTGGCCGGTCCTCGGGTTAATATCCGCTATACATGTGACACCCGCGCTAGTTCGTGTGAGATGAGCCCTACCTCCCCTTTTGCTTCCACTGTAGTTATTGTCGTTCTTTTGTAATATAATCTAGTTAGTCCTTGTGCGACCCTTTTGTAAAACTCGACCCGATGAGGTCTATGTTACCATGTGTTGTAATATATTTATGTTGTTTTACGACTTGTATGGTTGATTCAGCAATGTACCGTGAGTGCTATCTCATCGATCTAGGAATAGCATGTTGTTTCATAGAGGATTTGGATTCTCAGAATCCGGGTCCGACAAGATCTGTAATATCATGTATTCGATCAGAAGGCTATAAATAGTCGCCTCCCCCATGTAATAAACAAGGCCACTTTTTAGGACAATTAATACATTAATTTACTTCTTTCGATAATCGGTCCTCTCCGAGGATCTCCCGCCCCCTCCGATACCGGAGTCCTCTTTTTACTGTCTAGACTCCTTGCTATGACAGTGCCCTAATAGAAAGCAATTACATAAGTGCATCACAAATAGTGATTGCATATATAGCTTACGTTGCCTCGGTTTTACTGCACAATATGTAGTTGGCTTACTATATAAAATTGTGCAAAAAACAGAAAAATTTCTAAAATTTGGCTAGGTATTTATTTCTATGATTACGCCAAAAGTCAGGCAAAAGACTGGGTTAGAGTAAGAATTCCGGCAAAACTGTAGAACCATGTATACCAATTTCCAAGGAAAGTTCTTCTCAAAGTTTGTAAATCTTTGCATAATGCTCCATTATGTACGATTTTAGACTGAAGTCCTACTTTGCACTTGCACCAGATGTTTCCTCATGATACTGATAGACATGCGTGTGAGGCCGAGTTGTTCATTTTGCCTTTACCGTGCTGGGTACTCAGGATGGTTCTCATTTGTACTCCACCACTGGCGTCTAAATCAGAAAGTCGTCAGTCGCTAGTCAAAGCACACTCGGAAAGGCCAAATTAAGCCGACGTTCAACAAAAGACCAATTATATGGAATTTACTCACTGTGCTTTCTGTTGTACATAAAAAATGGAATCCTTTAATTTGGTCTTCAGGCTGTGTTCTCCGTGCGTCCTTGTTTTACGAGTCATGTTCCAAAACGAAAAAGAGTAATTTTTAAACAATTTGTTTTGCACTAAATATACAAAGAGACACTGGAAAAATATTGATACATTATATATTGGCATGACCACAACCACAAACAAAGAGACGCTGGTAAAATACAGATGCATTATTCAGCACACACTGGTGGCTTGTGAATTGTTACCTCAGCTGTGGTAATTCTAACTGAAGTACTACAGAAAGCACACGACGAAGCGTTGATCAGGAAATAAATGTTGGAAATGCCACCACATGAATCAGCTTCAAACCATAGAAAAAGAAGTTCAAGAATATCCATGGACAACGAATCATCCGCACATGAAGCATTCCAGCATAACATTGGGATATGGCATATCTTCCATCTTCTGTTCTTCACATTCCAGCATAGTATCTCCGGTCTGCATTCTGCTTGATGGAATTCCTGAGAGCAAAACATTCCAAGTCTAAGTAGTGAAACAAGGCAATCAGTCTTTCTTCTGTATGAAGAATCATTCGCAGTCTGAAGCCCATTCTCGGGGTTCAAAATCAGCCGCATGTCAACGATGTCCATCACTCTGTCATGTAGACCCAGCCCAACATATTCACGAAGGCTCAATCCTTGACTGAATCCGCTATCATTGGGCCTCTTCCCAGTTACTGTTTCCAAAACTGAACTCCATAACTGTAAATATCTCCATTTGTTGATTCCATATTTCCAGTACCATACTCTGTTGCATTAAACATTTGACAAAAATTTAAATCCATGATAAAGTAGTAGTATTATACACAAAAAGCAAAGCTTGTACCACATAAACTTTCTGCAGCTCCTCTATAAGTTTCCCTATAGCAGCAAGTATTATTTGATAAAGCACTAGGAACAATGAAGGCAAACAAGTAAGAAATGGGAAAACACATTAGGCTAACTCTGGGGCAGCATAACCAATTGTCCTCTAAATCCCATTGAGTTCATTGACTGTAGGAAAATGAGCTTCCTTCAACAAGAATCTTAACGAGTCCAAAGTCTCCAACATGGGCTACCATATCAGCATCCAAGAGCACATTATCGACTTAACATCACAATGAACAATGTGTGGGACCATGGCAATGAAGGTAATCAAATGCATAAACCACAACGAGAAGTATGACAACTCTCTGAAGGAGAGTTAAGTACTTCTGCTCCGTTTCATCATTTGTGTCAGGATGTAATCAGCCTTCTCCTTCTAAACTCCCATTAGGCATGAAGTCAAATACAATTGCTTTGAACTCATTCGCCGTAGGGCTGAACGAGCCGAGCCGAGCCAGCCTGCTCGCCGGCCAAAGCCGCATCGCTTAGCCTCGGCTGCCGCCTGCTTTGCCACCGAGCCAGATGGTAGCTCGGCTCGCTCTGAAACGGCCGAGCCGGCCAGAAGCTCGAACGAGCCCGCTGACCCCAAGCCCAGAGCAAGCAGCGTGTTCATTCTCATTTTTGCATTCATTCACATTCACAGATCCATGATCCATCACACAAGACAACATCTACACAAAGTCGCATTCACTCACAAGAATCCTCGCAAGTCGCAAACTAAAGAGCATTCCATTCACCATTCACAAACCAAATCATTCACAGGAATAGTATGAATCGGATGAGAGACAAGAGGATGCGTATGCGGATCTCGAATCGAATGGAGGCGGCGGGCGAGGGCGCTGGGACGGCCTGTGGTCGGCCGGCCCGCCGCCATGGAGGAGGTAAGGGCTCAAATGGAGCTGGAGCTTGGAGCCGGTGGGCGCTGAGCCGCCGGCCGCTTTGCCGGGCTTGGGCTTGGTCGCTTGAGACTACGGCAGCCCACGAGCATGCGGAGCCATCATGAAGCGGGCCTCACACCCGACCTCCACTCGAACGCCAAGATCATGGGGAGGCCTCGAGTCTCCGGGCCTCCACGCCGGAGGGGGTTGGAGCCTGGAGTTGGAGGGAGGGAGGCGCGGTCACAAGGACGGGAAGGAGGCCAGCAAGCACGGACGACGAGCGGTGGACGGGCGGGCGGCGGATTGGATCTCGACTGATCGGGAGCGGGAGAGGACCGTGGAGGCGACGAGGGGAGGCGGGCGAGGGGAGGCGCCGGGAGGCCGTGAGGGGGAGGCGACGAGGGGAGGCCCGGAAGGAGGTCCGGAGGAGGGAGGCGACGGGAAGCCGTGAGGGGGGAGGCGAGCGCGAGGCGCAAGTGGAGATGGAGAATGGCCAAGGACGGAGAGACACGGCGCCTAGGGTTAGAGAAATAGGGCGCTGGGCAACTGGGCCTGAAATGGGCTGAGCTAAAAGTCGCTGAAAGCAAATATGAGCCCGGCTCGAATTCCACCGAGTGGGGCAGGGGCTCTGCTCTGCTCGAAAATTCACGAGCCGAGCCCGAGCCGAGCCGAGCCGGATTTAGCTGAGTCGAGCCACGAGCCTCGAGCTATTTTTCCAAAGCCCTACGCCTGTATCAATGCTTGAGCAAATTGTAACTACCTATTACCTTGATAAGATTCTCGTCGTGATCTTTCGAAGCGCCAGATTCGCGGTGAAGCTCTTGAGTGCCTTGGACTTTGAAGTTTCAAGACCTTCACAAAGAACAAGATTTGTACTTTCACCATCTTGACCATCTAACACTCTTTTTGTACACGGACCCAAAAGACCCGTAACTCCAACAAATTGGTTATCGAGAAACCATCTATTGCTTTTACCACCCAAATAAGATATCATTGGGTGGCCTTGTATGGATGTTGAAGTGATTTTTGTTTTGGTTCTCTTGCACCGTGTCAAGCATGTAGAGTGATGAAAGGATGGCTGTGGTTGCAGCAAGAGAAGTAGCAACAAGAATCACTAGAAATTTATGCCTCTCTTTGGTGATTGCAAAGCACATGGAGGTAAATGTAGATCGATATGCCCCCACAAAGTCTCGGCTGCTGCCTTGGATTGAGATTGCAAGAGCATTTGAAAACACCGCTAGCTTGGAACTTCTCCAACAAAGCTATTGAATCAAAGGTTTAGATTGTTATGAATAGCGCCAGATTCATCATGAGCCCAATGGGCCAATATATATACACAAAGTACAGAGGTGAATATGCAAATAACCCTCATAACAATGGGGAATAACACACTATACATATATCTCTAACACTCTCAAACTCATGGTGGATCAACAACACCGAAGTTTGAGAGGTAGAAGCCGTGGCCGTGGCTCGAGTCCGGCTTCGTGAAGAAATCCGCTATCCAAACTCAAGGCACATATCAAGAGCAATCACCGATCATGCATACAAGACTCATGAAGGAAGCATCAACACTAATATGATTGGTGAGCTCATGCTTCACATGGTCACGACAATACTAATAGCACTCAGATCATTCGACAAGAGAAAAGTTGGTGTAGTGACGTAAACACCAAAATCCTCAAGTAACCACCGAGCTAAGTAATCTCGCGGCCAAGAGAGCCATAGCTCGAACTCGGCCTCAGACTGAACGGACACTACGCCTATTTCTTCATCTTCCGTGCAATGAGAGAACCACCAAGAAAAACACAAGAATCAGAGATAGACCGGCGATCGAGGGATCACTGGCCAAGTAGCATCCGAATAAGCCCGAGCTATAACGAGCTAGAGGTGGAAAGAAGAGACGGCGAGAGATAGTCCCAATGAAGGTATCGCAAAACTCAAAGAAGGTGGTCAGAGGGACCCGAGTGGGGAGCAAGAGACGAACCGACTCAAAATGTGGATCGGATAAGTGACATGCGACGAAAGTAACAAAGAAGGTAGACAAGACTCCCAACAAGATGACAATAGCGAAGCCTGACGTAAAGAGGCTCGCCATCGAGAGTTTGAGGTGGAACATTGAGCTCCATGGGAATCTCAACAAGACACGATCGCTGAGAGAGGCGCGATCAAGAAGATCCTAATATACTTTCTTGGGACATAAAGAAACCATTTGGAGTGGAAGTAACCTCAATCCCAAGGAAGTAACGAAGAGGACCAAGATCCCATATAAGGAATCGCATTAAGACGAGCCTTGACAAAGGCAATGTACTTTAATCATCTCCTAGAATGATCATGTCATCAACATACATAACAAGAAGAGTCTCACCACGAGACGGCGTGGATAAAGAGCGCAGGATCATGATCACTAGTCAAAAGCCGCAGAAGGACCACAGAGGAGAAGCGCCAAACCAAGCACGAGGGGCTTGCTTAAGGCCATAGAGAGAGCGAAGGCGCATGCATCATGCCCTCAGAATGTAATACCCATGTGGCGGATGCATGTATACATCCTCACACAACTCGCCATTAAGAAAGGCATTCTTGACATCAAGCCGAGAATGCATCAAAGGCTAACAGACGCCACCAAAAGAAGAGTGCGACAAGGTCATGTGGACCACAAGAGCAAAAGTCTCGCTAGAAGTCACGACTCATGCTCTTGCCGAAGCCACTTAGCAATAAGACGCTACTTTATAGCGCCAAGAGAGCCATTAGAGCGAGTCTTAATCTTATAGACCCACTTACACGTGATGGGACAAGAGCGAGATGGAAAAGGAACAAGATCCCAAGTACCAAGACGCTGAGGGCAAGCAATCTCTCGCCATGTTATGCTGCCTACCGTGGTGAGTAATAGCATCCCCGTAGAGACAAGCTCATGAATAGCAAAGACCAAAGAAAAGCAAACGGCAAAATAATCGACCGGGCGATCGTGGGAGAGCGAAGAGGAGAAGATGACCCATCAAGGAAAGATGGAGCATCAGGAGAATATGGCTCATCTCGAAGATCCTCAATACGAGGTCGACGAGTGTAGAAGAGTGGGGAAAAGTCACCAGAGGGGTTGAGCCAGAGGAGACGGGCGTAGGTGGCGACAACGGCGGAGAGGCCACAGGAGGAATATGTGGAGACTTAGTGGGACGGGTGGACGAGGGCAAGACAGATATAAGTGTATTTGGAAATGTCAAAAGATAGAGACTCCACAGAGGAAGCCAAGGAGAGACAGACGGGTAGAAGGGACGAGACTCATCGAAGTCACATCCCGAGAAACTGCGATCCGCCGACCAACAGATCCCAAAGACCGATAGCCCTTGTGCTCGTGATTGTATCCCGTAAAGACACACTCAATAGATCGAAGGCCGCTTTGGTGCGCTCGAGGGCGAGGAGAATGTAGCAAACGCAGCCAAATAGACGAAGGGCGAGTAGTCGAAGAAGACTACAGAGACGCCAATGTGGATCGCACTCAAGAGCGTAAGAGGGCCGGATGTTGACGAGGTAGGTGGCAAGGGAAACAGCCTCGCCCAAAAGTGAGGTGGAATAGAGGCAACAATCATCGCACGAGCCGACTCAAGGAGGTGACGATGTTTGCGCCATGACACCATTCTCGGCATGAGCACCAGATAAGAGAACCGAGTGAGAGTGCCCTCACTACTACAAAAAGGCTAATACTAGATGCCTCATCACGAAGATTGCCCAAACCCGCTCAGATTATATGCATTCACTGCGGTTTTGGTTTTGGCGATCGCTTGTGTTATCGGGTCGCGCTTAAAACCGTGATATGAAGTATCACGTACTGCTCAACAAGAACCGCTCAGGATATTATTAGTATCACGACGGTTTTAAACACAACCGTCAGGATACTTCACGAAGGTTTTAATAATGAACTGCTCAGGATATGAGACCATATCACGGACGCTTCCCATGTGGAACCGCTCGCGATAAGTATCACTAACCGCTTCCATCATAGAACCGACTATGATAAGTCTCTTTATTAGTAGGTGCCCGCTAGGGTTTGCGCTTAACTCTTCACTCCCTCAAATGCCTTACTCTCCGCTCCTCCCTGCCGAGTGACCCCTGCCGACACGTACCCATTCTTCCCGGCCATCGATAATAAGAGTGTCTTTTGCAAGGTCACCATTGTGCCACAACCACGGTGACGCCAAGGCGGCCTTCCCCTTCCTCCTCCCTAGCGCTCAGGCGCGACCCGACTACCTCCACCCATGATGTCGATGTAAGATAGATCTATCACCTATTGGTTTGTGCTGTTGGTATTCATGTGAACCGAGCTCCTCCTCCCTCGCCGCCAGCCTCCCACACCTCTCGATCAAGCTCCCTCCTCCTCGCGCCACCGGATCAAGCTCTCGGGCTCCTCGCCGCACCGGCCCCTGCTCCTCCCAATGCCGCAGCCTCCAGCCTCCGCCTCTGTCACTGCTTGCTGCGCTACTCGACCTCCTCGCGCCTCCAACCTCTTCGCTCTCCCACTAACGCAGAAGTCCCCTTCGCCTTCTTGATGTTGTCCGTTGTTGGTTGATGCCGACAGTTAATGGTGATGGCCATTGGCCGTGAGCTCAGATGCTAAATGTAATACATACATACATGAAGAGTTGCAGAGAAGTGTAAATGTGTAATACATACATGTAGAGAGAAGTAGAGAAATCATAAATATAAATAAATGCAATGATTGTGCACTTGTGCTGATTACTGATTGTTGAAGGAGTGAATTCAGAAGTGTAAGTGTTGTCTGCTATTGATGTAGTCAGAAGTGTCAAGTGTTGTCTCTTCTATTGATATGTATGGGTTGTTGATATGTTATGACTTATTCAGAAGTGTCAAGTGTTGTCTGCTATTGATAGTGGAAACTTGCTTGGTGAACCATGGGCTGTTGATATGTATGATTGATGATTTGCAAAAATAGATGTATAAAATGTGTGATATGTATGTTATGACTTATTTGTTGATTTGTCACTTTGTTAAGATGTCATCTGCTGCTTCTCGCCATTCATTTCATATTTGTCTCAGGTAACTGTTCATGCCGGTCAAGTTCTCCTACCTTGCGCCCTAGGTACATCCTACCATTCCATTCCTAATTCTTCTATAGTGTTTATAGTGATCGCCAGCCTTTAAAACCAAGATTATATATGTATTGTTTTGTCCCTTAGCCACTTTGGGATCGCCCACGCAAAGATGAGGAGGAAGAGACAAGAACTACGTGCAACTTCATTGAGCCCCGCAAGTTTAAGAAACACTACCGCTGTGACAACGCCAGACATCCAATTACTTTTGTTGCTAATACGCGGATGCCACTTCCCACCGGAGAACCTATGTGTTAAGAAAGTGACATGGATGCAGTACTTCTAACTAGAAGTAGCATCATGTATCAAAGAACTGTAATGATGTCCTCGATGCTCTTGGCACTGCATTTTAAACTCGCAGGGGCTCAATGAGGTTGCCCGTGGTTGCTGTTTCTTCTTCCTCATGTCATGCGTGGATGACCCCCAAAGTAGCTAAGGGACTAGGAACAATAGATATAATATATATATATATATATATATATATATATATATATATATGATGCCGTTTTAAAGGCACAAGGCCACCGCTGGTGGCTTTATAGAGAAAAGTCATCAAAGACGGTTTCACCACAAACCGTCTGGTGATATATCACCATCACAAACGATTTCAGCTAAAAACCGCTCAGGATAGTGGTTTATCATAGACGGTTTTAGTAAACCGCTCTGTGATAGTATGCATCACGACGCTTTTAAACCGCTCGTGATGACCTCATGTCATCATCGACTCCATAAACTCGCACGGCTTAAGAAATCGCTCAGGATGATGTTTTTGAACCGCTTAGAAGGCTTTTTCGTAGTAGTGCTCGTCAACAAGGAAGTCCGCAGTAACGAGAGAGGTACTCACCAACAGAGTCAAGACGAAAGACACGTAATAGGAGGGAGAACTGCAAAGTAACTATAGTTGCAAACTATTTATAGATAGACAAGGCCTCACTACGAGAAGACATGAAATATATCCAAGTGTGGCGAGAGAAATCATCTATAAATATGATATAATATCAATGAACCCTTTCAAACGAAGGGAGGCACTCAAACATCCGAATGAACAAGATCAAAGGGATGTTGAGACACCGACTCACTATGAGGATAAGGAAGCTCAACTGCTTACCTAACTTACAGCCCGACAATCTAAAGACACGCCTCCCAAGATGCACCTAGAAGGCCACGACTTAACTAAAGACGATGACGAGATCCACACAAATGACCAAGATGGTGATGCCACGCTGAAAGAGCCAGAGATGGAGGCGTACAGAGAGATCAAGGGCGACGGTGGCATGGAAGAAAGGTGAAGCTACCAAGCTCCCAAAGACGCTATGAGTCAAGGCCCCAAGGGCCAGAACTAACCAGAGCTCCCGTGTGGTGGTCCTGAACACAACAAGAGTCAGAGTCGAGAATGACCCGACAACCAAGGTCAGTAATCTGCCTAGCAAAAGAAGTCAGATGGTAAGGCGAGGAACATAAGCAATGTATGAACATGAAAAGATTAGTTGCTAAGAGGTCCCTGCAGAGATGTAAAGAGAGGTACCATCTGCAGTAAGAACAATAACAAGAGAATCAAGAGGTGTAATGAAAGACAGAGTGGAAGAATCAGAAGTCATGTGAAAAGATGCTCCAGAGTCAAGAATCCACGGGGAGGTACCTGACTGTGTAGGGGTGGTTTCGCTGCTCAAGAGTCAAGACGTAACTCGCCGAGGAGAACCCAAGCTGCAAGTAGGCGCCAAGTCCGCTAACTCCTCGCTTAGTGAGAGAAATTGTCAAGGAGTCGGCAGATGTCGGATGTAGAAGATTAGTGCCAAAGTTAGTAGAAGAACGGCGTGAAAGATGCCGCTACTTATAGCATCGACTCAATGTGGCCGACCTTGTCGCAAGAGGGAGCAAGTGGAGGACAAACACCGCTAGATGGAGGGCGCCACCACCACTGTGGCACGGCCGGAGGAGGCAAGGTGTTGAAGCGTGAGCGCTTTGGTAGGTGGACGAGCAATGAGCACGGAGGGGAGTGGCATCGCATCAAAGACCACTCAAAGTAGTCTCCTCTCGACGATCTTGGTAAAGCCTCCAGAGAGTGACACAAGGGTGGCGATAAGGAGTCGGGCACGCCGCCGAACTCAGGACGTATGCAGTAACGAATCGAGACACGCTGAAACTCCAAGTCAAGACGCATATCCAGTGCAAAGACGGATAGGAGCGACACCAAGAAGAAGGGAGAGAGTCCACCGACGCTAGATGCCAGAGCTCGAGCACGTAAAGCGCCAACAAAGAGCATCACCCCGTCAAGAGAGTGCTCCTGCAAACCACTTGACAGTAGAGGGCATCACCAGAGGGCTCAGAGTAATCGACGGCGTGAGTCTACATCCGAAAGCCAAGGAGTCCCACAACCCTAAGAGAACCGAGGTCGACACGGTGATGAAGATAGCGTAAGTCCCAGCCTCGCCATCGCATTCACCGAGTGTAGGCGGCAGTCGATCCTTGTAGGAGTCCAGAGCCTCTTGGTAGGCAAAGATAGCCTCATCATCAAGAAGGCGAAGCGGCCTAGCAGAGCCTTGTCAAGAGGTCGGGCGCGACAGCGAGAGGCTCACGGAGGAGTAGGGCAAGGCAAGCAGGTGAAATCGCCAGAAAGGACTCCCCATAAATGAAGACCATGCATGTGGATGCGCATGTGAGACACGAAGTCGACGTAATTAACACCATCGAAGATCACCAGGCAGCGAGGGAGGGAAACAATACCCATTGGTATGCGGCACCGACAAGCAAATAATTAAGGCAATGAAGTCTAACAAAGCATACCGATCTGCCAAGCGGTTAGAATAATGTTTTTTTCCTTTTTTTCCTTTTCCAAAGTCGGTCGGTCACGCGAGCACTCTACCGCTTTAAAAAACCCAAGGCACAAGGGAGAACTAGGGTTCCCCCTTCTAGTGGCGGTGGCTAGTGACTCCAGCGGCGGCGGCAGCGATGGCGGTGGAAGCCGAAGGTGCTCTCGGCAACGTGGAGAAGCGCGGGAGCCTGAGGGTGCTTGGCACTCGGAGAGGCGGTGGGAGCCCGAGCCGGTCGACGCTTGGGGAGACGCCGCAAGGCACAGGCACTGAGCCGCTGGCCGCTTGAGAGGTAGTGCCGAGAGCACTGGGAGGCAGCATGCTAGCAGATGCCGCCAAAAGGAAGAGGCAATTGACGCCGAAGGTGCGCTTACGGTGAGCGGCTCCAAAGGACGGCGATTTACCTCACGCTGCGGGCGAGCGAGACGGCGAGGCTCGCGCGGCCCGGACGAAGGCAGAGGCGACCACGGCGGCTCAGGCGGCCGAGCGAGGCGGAAGCAACGACCCACCGCAGATCGAGGGAAGACGAGGATCCGACGGAGTCATCAAGATGACGACAAGAGGCGATGCCGCGATCCGAGAGGCGTGGGGCTTATTGCTAGCTAAACGGAAAACCCTAGGTATGCTTTGATACCATGTTATGAATAGCACTTGTATTCATCATGAGGCTAATGGGCCAATATATATACACAAAGTACAGGAGATGAATATGCAAATAACCCCTCATAACAATGGGAAATAACACACTGTACATATATCTCTAACATAGATAACAGAGCATGCCAAGGTTCTCCAAGAACTTGGGTACCTCTCTTGATAAATTGTTGCTTGAGAGGTCAAGAGTTTGCAGACCTTTCAATTGATTCAATGCTGATGGGATACTACCTTCTAACACATTATTTTGGAGAGAGAGATTTTCGAGATGTAGGTATTCACTGAGAGTGGCAGGGATTTCACTTGATAACTTGTTCCACCCATCAAAGAGTCTTACAAGATCTTTTAGATTGCCAGTTTCTTGTGGTATTGATCCTTCCAAGTTATTGTGGGACGATAAAAAATTTGACAGGTTTGGGGGTATGGAATAATTTATGGGAATCAGCCTCGTAGTTATTGTTTCAAATAGCTAGTTCTGACAACTTTGTCGAGCTTCCAAAGGTGCTTGGTACCCTACCAACCAAGGCATTCATGTTGAGGCTCAAATAAGTTAGTTCTCAGAAGATTCTCCATTGCCAATGGGACCGGCCTCTTAACTTGTTATCGATAAATATAGCTCTCCCAAGTTTGTAAGCCCGGTCAAGTGTTGTGTATGGCTTATATATAACAAAGTGAAAGGAAGGGTTGTGTCCTAACACAATTTCACAGGAGATGCAATGGAGTGGGGTTACGTAAATATTGTGGGTCAAAAGGGGTCAAGGTTTCCACGACACGGACTATGAGTCCGAGTCTAACATGTAATCGGGTATAAATATATATCACCCAATTCTTTGTAACCCTAATCGAAAAGAAAAACTCTCATACGGACGAGCCACCGCAATTGACCTCTGTGATCGAGGCTTTTAACGAACCTCGTAAACAAATTCACAGATTCTTGTGTGCTTGCTGTGATTGTTCTCTCGCGCAAATGGCTGTCGCCGGTTCCAACAATTGGTACCAGAGCGGGGTTGAGATGGCAACGCCAGGTGCCAGATTTGAAGTGGTGAAGTTCGATTGGATTGGTCACTTCGGATTGTAGGCGCATTTAGGGTGAAGGATCCTGCGGTGCAAAGCAGGGTTGTTCCAAAGGGCTACACGATGCAAAGCCGAAAGCTATGAAGGATGATGATTGGGAGGAGTTGAAGGAGCAGGCAGCCGCAATCATACAGTTGTGTCTTTTGGATCAGGTCATGTATCATGAGATGGATATGACCTTGCCGAAAGAAATATGGGACAAGTTACAGACTTAGTTTATGTCCAAATTCCCGATTTAACAAGTCAGATTCGAAAAGTTGTACCTGCTAAAGATATAGGAGGGTTTTGAT